>PVKU01000395.1:0-505116 GCA_004027475.1 Anoura caudifer
TGCCCGTCCGCACCTCCGCTTTTTCCTGCCGCGACTCCGCCCCTCTTACCGGTCTGGATGAATCGTTGTTGGACTTCCAAACAGTTTGATTTTCTGAGATCTGGTTGTTTTCTTGTTTCTAAATCTTTGTTGTCCTTAATTTGGTTGTGAGAAGAGACACAGTGCGTCTGCCTATGCCTCCATCTTGGCCGGAAGTCCATATGTTTTTATTTACCATAATTTATTTAAGTACTCTCCTATTAATAAATATTTGTGTTGTTTCTATTCTTTCATTATTACAATCCATGATGCAATATAAAGCCTTGTACATATGTAATTTCTTATTTGTTTGTTTGTTCCAGCTTTATTGAGATGTGATTGACAAATAGTTATGTATTTTTAAGGTATACAATGTGATGTTTTGATATATGTTACATTGTGAAATGATTACCACAATCAAGATCATTAATATCCATCACCTCACATAGTTACCCCTGTGTGTGTGTGCCTGTGTGTGTGTGTGTGTGTGTGTGTGTATGTGGTGAGAACACTCAAAATCTATGTTCTTGCAAACCCAAGCTTACATTCCATGATTAACTATTCTCACCATGCTGTACATTGGGTCTTCAGAACTTACTCATCTTATAACTGAAGGTTCATACTCTTTGACTTGCATCAGATGGCAACATTTTATGTCTTTTCATTTATGAAATTCTCTTCCCCTCAATATTTCTCTTTGTCATCTGTTTTATCATTTATATAATCATCTATTCACACAATGCCAACCCAGATTGGGGAAAATTAATGCTTCAAAACATAAGTCAAGAAAGGCATTGAACACTTCATTAGAAGATAAGCCAGAGAAGAAAATTATTCTAGAATATGAAGTATGTACAATAAAAACAAAAGGATTTACAAACATCTTGAAACTACAGGTGATGTAGTTTCCCAATTGTTTCTGACAGGTAGGGGGTTGATAAATAAAAACTGCTTCAGTGCTGTGTCTTAGGCAGCTGAGGTTGCCATAACAAAATACCATAGCCTGGGTGACTTAAGCAACAAGAATTTATTTCTTTTTTTGTAATATAGGACCCAATTTATTTTATTTTAGACTTTTTTAAAAATTATATTTTATTGATTATGCTATTACAGTTGTCCTGACTTTTCCCCCTCTGTCCCCCTCCACCCAGCTACCTCAGGCAATCCCCCCACCATTGTTCATGTCCTTGGAGCATGCGTATAAGTTCTTTGGCTACACCATTTCTTACATTGTATTTTACGTCCCATGGCTATTCTGTAACTACCTGTTTGTACTTCTTAATCCCTTCACCTCTCCACCCATTCTCCTCTCCCCTCTCATCTGGCAACCATCTGGTAACTAACTTCTTTTCTTGTGCTGCTTTTAAGATTATCTCTTTATCTTTAACCTTTGGCCTTTTCATTATGATGCATCTTGCAATGGGCCTCTTTGCATCCATTGTAACTGGGACTCTCTGTGCTTCCCAGACTTGCATGTGTAAGAGGAATTTATTTCTCACAGTTCTCCAGGCTGGATTCCAAGAGCACGGCAGGGACCAAGGGTCTGGTGGAGGCCCACTTCTGACATAGATGGCCACCTTCTCACTGTATCTTCACTGGCCAAGAGAGATCATTTCTCGCACATCTCTTTTAATAAAGGCATTCATTCCAGACCATCCTTATGATCTAGTCACCTTGCAAAGGACCCACCTCCAAATACCATCACACTGGGAATTAGACTTTACCATCTGAATTTAAGGGACACGAATAGTCAACGACAGCTCATTATCTCTAGCTTAAGGTGTATAAAATATCACTGCTTTTGCCTTTATCTAGCCTCCAACTCACCAGGGGTGGGGCCACAGGTGTGTTAAAGTAACGGTAATTACCTAAGTGTAATGAGTTGTTGCACCGATCTGCAACTAGAAGACCTCAGTGCCTCTAAATTCTGTAAGACCTTGGTGCCTCTAAATTCCACCCAAATATTTTGGGGGTTCCCCACACCTGTCTCATGTTTTCATAAGCAAATTCACTCATGCAGCTGAGACACCATCAGCTTTAGTTTAAATGACCTGCCACTGGCTTGCTTGAGACCCCAGCGCAGACACATCCAGCTGTGGCTCACGTACACACACGGGGGATGGGTGGTACTCTGCCTCCGGATATAGAGTCTGGGGAAATAATGAAATGATTTGGCTTTTCTTTTAGCTCCTGAGGGATCCAACCAAGATGAGGCTTTCCCAAGAACCCTGACCTAAGACACTGCGGGATTGAATTTTGGAAGAAGTCTGAGAAGGAGAAGTGACAGTTTCTGCTTATGTCCTTGCCCTGCTCCTTGGGGTTTTCCTCCTAAAAATAAATAAATAAATAAATAAATAAATAAATAAATAAATAAATCACACCATCATCTCCTCTTCTCTACAGAGTCTTATTTTAGTATATACATTATCCAGGTAGCAATGAGGGGGAAGCTGACACCCTCAACAGTGTATCTCAGCTGCCCATGTCCAGGTTCACTATCTTCTACGCACAGACACCTTTTCAGGCAAGCCTGAATAAAAGAGAGACTTGCCCTGGCTGGGTAGCTCAGTTGTTCAGAGAGTTGTCCTGATATACCTAGGTTGCAGGTTTGATCCCTGGTTAGGGCATGTATACAATTACGAATGTATGTTCCATGAGTGTGGCCAGCTATCACGCAACCTTTAAAAATCATCTTTATGAAGACTATTTACTAAGATGGGAAAATATTCATAATGTGTTAAAGAAAATAACCAATGAATGCATGAATAAGTAGGTCAACAAATCAGTCTCTCTCTCCCCGCCCAACTTCCTCTCTCTGCATAAAATCCATAAATTAAAAAAAATTTTTAAATAGAGAGAGGCTTGCTCTTACTATTCTAACCTTGGACAAGCAACAAGTACTTTTGAGGCCCCTGCCAGGTTAAAATCACACCAAACCAGAGAGTATGCAGTTTATGACAACATTGTCCCCACTGGGGTAGTAGAAGCAGCTAATAATATTATTTTAAATATATTAAAGCCAGATTTTAGGGTTAATTTTTTAGTACAAGTCAGGAAGACCAACTTATTCCTTTTTTATCCTTCAGAACAATTGGGAGATGTTTGGGTTTTTCGGTTTTTGTTTTTTTCAATCTCAACTGACTCATTTGGTGGAAATAAATTCACATGTCAGCATGTGGTCTGACCAATATGACCTATCCATTACAAAAAAAATACATAACATTTTCAAATCAAGGTATATTCAGCAGTTACACATTCTTGCTTTAATTTTTCCTCATTCTTCAAAGTTTATTGATCATAGAAGCAAAGAACACATATCTGAGATTGTCACAGCAGGAAGATTGGCCAAAATCAGTCTCCTTGTTCAAACCAAGATAATTCGGCCATTTCAGCCACTTTGAGCAAAGGGTTTATTACAAGAAGAGAGGAAATGTTTCACAAAACTTGAAAACGTATGCCTAGGCAATCCATATCTGTCGGTAACTAGATGTTTGCTTGCTCTGTCTCTCTTTCTCATCTTTCCCAACCCCATCCGGATGGTCTCTCGCCTCTAGCTTCCTTTGTCCTTTGCTCCATGTTCTGGCTTCTCTCCGCAGGCTGGCTCTCTCTGTTTACTCACCAGTACGCACGGCCCAAGCAGGCTGCTCTAATCCAGTCTGGGAGATAAAGGAATGTCCATGAACTCATGGCAGAGTCAGATGTCCATCATCTACTGTTATAAAAATGGTTGCCCAGCCCCACCCTCCAGCACACCCTTTGAAGGTACTTGTGTGTGAATGAGGGGTATAGTGTTTGCAATCATCCCCAACATGTACACCACGATCTTTGCATTCGCACATGAACCTCTTAGCACATCTGACCCTGCTCCCCTTGGCAGATAGCAAAGTGAGTGACCAACTGTTGATGATCATGTCTGGTTTTCACAGAGGTGTCCAACAGAGATGGGACTGGTAACCCCAAGGTCCAAGTGTTCAATATTTATTCTTTGAAATAAAAGTAAGTGAGGGGAAATGATTACAGTATTTTTCAATATGTCAGTAGAAGCCCCATTTATTTTTAAACAAATATATATTAATTAAAAGCATGCAAATAATTCCTTTGACCACTTCTCAGAATGTAGGCTAAGAAAATAATCATACCAGGACACAAAATGTTATAGATAAAAGTGTTCCATTTTAGACACGTATAACTGGGGGAAAAGGCACGTACCCACCAATAGGAACTTCAATTACAAATGTATGTTCCATGAGTGTGGCCAGCTATCACGCAACCTTTAAAAATCATCTTTATGAAGACTATTTACTAACATGGGAAAATATTCATAATGTGTTAAAGAAAAAAAGCGAAACACAAAATTATATGTCTGCTCCTAATTTTTTTCTAATTTTATCCTACGTTATTTGCATATAATTAATTTAAAGAAGATGAGCAGGGAACACATGAAAATCTTAACCGTGATTATTTCTGAACGGTGGGAAAATGGGTAATTTCAGATTTCTTCTTGACGGTTAACTTATTTTCTAGTTGTCTAAGATGATATATATTGTTTTCATAAGATGGAATATGTTTACAACCCCTATTCTACTGGCCTTGTTGCCAGTAGAATTTTCTGATTAGTTACTTCAGCCTCCCACCTTGCAGCAGGGGCTTCAATAAAATGAACAGTAAAGGGGAAAAGGGAGAGGAGAAGAAAAAAGTGAAGTATCACGAAACATGGCCAGAGTCTGATCTCAGCTCCGCTCGTGCTCCTGTGGGAAGGGCCCCGTGGAAGCCAGAAGTGTCTGTGGGACAGCCATCCAACTGTAGCTGTGCCTTTTCTCACTCCTCGCCGTGAGCTGCAAACGCCCCTGCCTCACGCTTGCGATCGCCAGCTGTCATCTGCGAATTGTGGCTCCCACTGATGCGTGGTAAGGCTGATGAGGTTTGTGAACGTGGTCACACCCATCTTTTTTTTTTTTTTTTTAAGAAATGGTTAAGAGTATTATTACAGTAGAGTGTTGACAAGCATGGCAAAGATTAAAAGCGTAGTTCCTTTTTGAAATAAATTATTCAGCATTGAGACTGGCTGAAGATTTATTTGGCAGTAATTTCTCAGTTAAAATTCCCTGAGGTTTGTTTATATGGCTGCTTTGGTTCTTTATTTTAAGTATATCAGCATTTTTCCATAGCTTCAAGCTATTCTCATCTCAGCATGTAGGAAGTTAATAGGTAGCACAGAAGCTCATTTTTTTAATTCCAGTAAAAAAACAGAATTGGCTAAAGAGGCAGAGGTACGAACGCCATCTCTTCTGGCATCCTGAAGGACCTGTAAGGACAGCCATGAACTCAAACTCCTCATGGCAATTGGGACCCCTGGTTCAGGTCACCAAAGGATGGGCTCAGCCAGACTCAATTCCAGATAATCTACTGTCCAAAGATATGAAATAAGGACCAGTTGGAATTTTGTTTTTCTCATGCAACAAAAATTCGTATTTTTAAGAAGTATAACAGAAATGTAGTTCCAGTGAAGGCAGTTGCCCACTGAGATTATACATTTCCAGCAGTACCACCATTCTTCAAAGCATCTGAGGAATTCTGGTTTGGAATTGCAAAATCCATCAGAAAATTAGTCTTGCTAGTTTCTAATCACATATGAATGAGATTAAAAAGTCAGATTGCTCAATTTATTTACTAGACTGGGCTCCAGATGCCTTTTGTATTTTCTAAATAGCAGATGCTCTCACAAAACCAAAGTTCACCACCAATAAATCCTTCAAAACCACATTCCTTGGGCTAACACAGGAATTCCAATAAGAGAATTCCAAAAGGGATCAGAATAATGGTAAAATCACTAGAATAAGTGTATCGCCTTCCTACCTAACAATTTGGAATTGGACATTTGGATCAGTAAGATCAGACACACTCTAATTTAAAAAAATCTTAACACTCTTTCATTTAACTAGTACCGAGTGAGAGCCAGGCACTGTTCCAGGGACTGCAGCAGAAAACCTACAGGGGGTGTGGTCTTAACTCTATGGCAACACCACGTTTCATAGAACCAGTGGCTGTGGTCCAAAAGCGCTATCTTAGAATCATGCTAATTGAACTATCTCAGTCAGAAAAAAATACGTATAGAGTAAGGTGCATCAAAAGTTAGAAAGCGAGAGGGATCCTTTTGACATCACTTTCCCATGTGCTTGTGTGTGTGTGTGTATGTGTGTGTGTGCATGCAAGACTTTGAAACAAGTGGGGAAGTACATTCGTATTCAGCTAAATTTAATTTGAACGCCTGCATAACCCCTGAGAATTTGGAAGTCTCCCTCAGCTGGAATGCACAACCAAAGTTACTTATGTACCTCACAGTGGCTGTTACAAAATATAGGACTAAAACCTTACTGTGCTCTGTAATTAAAGTATTTTTGCCATCATCTGTAGCAATAGCAACATTTCTGCTGGCTGAGGCATGTTCAGGTTTTACCCCTTTGACAAAAAAGCAAAAATAGTTCAGGAAAGTCAGTTAAAGTTAATTCCATTTCAGCCAACAAATATAATTTAGACACTAGGAATGGTGCCAAGACATGAGGATACAAAAATGAATGTTTTAATGAGATGTCCGCAGTGGCAACAAACTCATCCAAGTTACCTGAAGTTTGGGGGTCTCACCGAGAACATGCAGAGATGCACACTCTTCCAGCTCCCACTAGGACCAGCTCTGGAAGCTCATGGCCCTACTTCTGCCTGTCTGGATATCTGGAGATGCCCTAAGCATAGTGGTGTCTTGAGGTGGAGCAAATAATCTTGATCAAGAGATGACAGTAGCTTGGCAGAAACATCTAGAAAGACAGGCAGTTTGGTGTTCCCATGAGAAAATGACCAGAATCTTGGCAAAAGAGAACTTCATTGCACTGTGAGCATCACAGGGCCTGTCACGCCACAGAGCACCACCCCGTGTTGGGCGGAGCCCTTGGTCCCTTGTGGGAATTCAAGGCTGTCACTCAGAAAGCTCTTCCAATTTTTCAAACCACACCCAAATTTGAGGGTAAAGGGCACTCGGCAGGTGCTCTAAAACTAGCTTCCCCTTTCTCTGCCCTGTTTCCCAAGCCCCACTTTTCTCCTTCAGGTACTCAGGGACTGGTCCACAGCAGAGAATAAATTTACACAATTTTCTTCGTAAGTGATGTCGTCATGACCATGATGTCCTGGCCTCCCCCCGCTGCAAATCCCTACCCCCCATACACATGCACACGCACACACACACCCCTCCTTGATGAGCAAGCAGTGCAATGCTGGTACTGACTCTCAGACTAAAGAAAGTGACTCATCCAACCCGAGGATCCTCTCTTTGTTAGAAACTGTTAGGCAGTAATTCCCAGCTGTAGAAAGATTGGCCATTATGCCCAATTGCCTAAAGGTTCACACTT
Source organism: Anoura caudifer (assembly GCA_004027475.1). Taxonomy (NCBI): domain Eukaryota; kingdom Metazoa; phylum Chordata; class Mammalia; order Chiroptera; family Phyllostomidae; genus Anoura; species Anoura caudifer. The sequence goes on from PVKU01000395.1 coordinate 7,419, forward strand.
AAAATATCATCAATTCAAATGAGTCTCTCCCTACTTGGAAAATGAAGATGTTTTGCCTCTCATCCCTTTCAACATATAGGATATGCCATCACTACATAAATTCCCCTTTAAAGTTACCATCAAATAAATGAAAAGTAGGTATAACTGAAATTGAGGGACATAATTGGCCCTGTCTATTTTGGTCATTAAATTAATTTGAAATAACAAATGTTCATTAAGTAGGCTTAAATTCCTGGGCTTAGTAGTTCAAGTCAGGTAAGAATTCAACATGATGCCTTCTCATGTGAGATAGATTTGTGAGCAAAAAGAGAGAATTTAAATTCATTTGTGCTGCTGGCTTTTTCTGTGACCTTATTAAGATCCCTAAGAGCTATAGGGGTACATTTTTAAATCACGAAAACATGTGTTGCCTTCGACATTCCAGAGAACTTAGTGGTCAGGAATTTAGAAAATAAATGATTGGAACAGAAATTGCCCTGAATATTGTTCAACTCTAAAGATGATGGATGATGATGTATATTTTTTTCCCTTTGCCATCCAGATAGAATCTCCTGTTTCTTATCTTACATCCTATCACACAACACACCTGCTTTGAATCTGCGTGTGGTGAATAATATATGTACTCTTTCAAAATATCTTGTAGAATTAAGTAGACTTTAGTCATTGGTTTAGATCTTTATTCTTTAGACATTATCTAGTGTCTAATATGTATCAGGTGTTTCATTTGGATTTGGGAATATAAAGATGAAGACATTCTCCATGCTCAAGGAACTTAAAGTCTATCTGGAAAGAGAGGGATACATGAATAATCATGACAGAATGTGATGAATACATTAGTGAAAATGTGGGCAAAGTGCTTTGGAAGCATAGAGGTGGTAGTGAATAGCAGTCTTGAAAAGCTGAGAATTGCCAAAGTTCTGCCTGACACCTTTGGACGAGACTGGAATGGCAATGGTAACACAGAGGGATTGTGTACACCCACACACACGACTGTCAGCGTACAATTTCAGACTTCGGTATAAAGTTGAATTATGTTCCTATTTCATAGCTGAGGAAATCAAGACGGTCTTGGTCAGTTTCAGGGTCACTGAGGCCAACCCTCCCATAGTCTGGCATGTTTATTCATTTTCTCTGCCCTTTTTGCAAGAGAGTATTTTACAACAGTGAACGTTCGTGATTTCCAAGTGCTCAGGAAAATGCTGTTTGATCAGCGAACAAATTCTCCATCATTGTTTTGGATTAAAAGTTGCTACTCTGCTGAAATTAAGCCAAAACTGTCTTCAGAAAGCAAGGTATTTCATTGGAACAGAACGCAAGTCAAAGCTGAAAATGGGGGCTGCTTGGGTGCCCTGTGCCGAAGCCCCCGGAGTCTGCATCCCGGCACCAAACCCTTGCCCCCAGACCTCGGGAACATGGCTTCCCGGGGCTGCCTGTTCCAAACTCACACTTCCCGCTTCTTCTGTTCTGGGGCTCCTAGGCCTGTTCCAAGAATGCAATGTGAAACTATAATTTTATGGAATAGCAGGCAATTCTTTCTAATGGAAGGCCACTAAAATTATCAAATTTCATTAATTACTAAGCCTTGTAAGTAACCGACTGATGGTTACAATTTGCATCAGCCGTGAAGGGAAGATAAACGGAATGATTTCAAACTAACAGGTCCCTTTGTGGCTTTCAGTGGGGTCATCCCTCTTGGGAATGGTATACAAAGAGCTGAAGGATGACCGAGGAATGAGAAGCACTGTTACCTCCATGTCGTGTCTCTCGGGTGAACAAACCATCCAGATGTGACCGTGGCCAGTCAGGCCTGGAGGCTGCTTTAACTCACGGTGGGACCCTGGCTGAGCTATTTTAACTCCTTCCTAGCTGAGATAAACCTCCTAAAAAGTGAGAATAAAAATGTATTAAATTTTAAGCACTCCTATAAAAGATGATATGAGTAAAGAAAACTCATTTACATTTCATTGAAATATAATATTGCTATGGACTAAACGTTTCTGTCCCCCTCGAAACTGACGTGTTGAAGGCCTCATGTCGTGGCATTTGGAGGGGGGGCCTTTGAAAGGTAATTAGTCCACAGGGATGGGGCCTCCGTGATGTGATTAGGGCACTTAGAGGAAGAGGAAGAGAGCCGGTCCCCACTCCAGGGTAGGATCGATCAGAAGACAGCACTGGCAAACCAGGAAGGGGCCTCACCAGACATCAGAGCTGCTGGTACCCTGATATCCCCACCTCCGGAACTGTGGGAAATAAGCATTAGTTGTGTGAGCCAACCAGTCTACAGTAACCTGTTAGAGCGCTCTGAACTAGGACAAGCGGTATTCAGGAAACAAAGGGATATGTTAGGTCAGAGAGTCTCCCATTTCTGAAATTAGAAACTCTTTTTGAGGAGGTTGTTGAGAGAGAGAGGAAGTAAAGTGCCACATGCTAACGGTAGAAACGATACACTACACCACATCACCTCTGCAAGACAGCACGGACAAATGGCACCGGTAGGTGACGAACTGGGAGGAAATATTGTAAACACGGGTAACTCACGTGGTAGACTATGTAAGAAACCCCAGCCAGCTGGCAGGGAAGCAAAGAGGAAAACCTGTACAAAGTGGGCAAAAGGTACAAGCAGACAATTCACAGGAAACCCAAACAGCTAACTAGTATGTGAACAAACACTAAGACTAGCTAGTAATTTTGAAAAATGCAAATTTTTTGAGAAGATGGGCTTCCCTGGCCCTGCCCCTATACCTCCCAGGCCTGTCGCTGAAGACGTACGGAAGGAGCGAATAGACGCGCTTCGGGAGCAAGTGCACGCCTTGGCTTTGCCTCGCCTGTGCCTCTCCCAGCCCCAGACAGGAGGCACTGCCCAGGCTCAGGCCCCGCTTTGGACTTGACCGTCTCCCACCGTAACATCTGCAACTGAATATGGTTCTGTTGCCTTTTGAACTCCTGAAGTTATTTGCTTGTACCTGCCCTATGGCAGCAGCCACAGGTTGCCTTCTTCTGCAGCGCTCCAACTTCCCCCCCGAAAGCAGGCACTCTTCGTCATCTAGGGTCTTCGGCAGCACTAGCATATTTTGCACATAACGGGAGTCCAATAAATATTTATTGAACTGAATTAAGTGGCAGTGGGGGATGCTAAGCTCCCAGCTAATAGTCAGGAAACCATGCAGGCTTTAAACATGATGAAAAATGAAGGGGAAAAAAATGACCCAGTTGAACTAGCTCAGCAGTTTCTGAAGTATGTTCCACAGAACACAAATCCTGTAAAGTACTACCTAAGGAAAGGGTCCTGGGTCAAATAATTTGTGATGTATCCCCAGCCACCCGACCCCATCGAGAATCATTAGCAGTGGTGTGCTGGGGCCAACTTATTCTGGCTTATTCCAACTTATTCAAGAGTCTGTTGTTGTGTTGTTAGGAATTTTGAGAGCCAATTGTTAGACCATTACTAAATATTAAACTGTATAACTTACAATGAAATAAATTATTTTAAAAATAAAAATAATAATTACTCAAAACAATGCTCCCTAATTATTTGACTAGGCTTTGCTCTTATGCATGCTCTTGAGGTTACATGCGTCTGTTGGATGTATGGTGGGAGTACCTGGCCATCTCATCCCAACTCCACAATCACCGCTCTGGTGGTGGTTGGAAATGGACCATGGTGGGAATCTTTAAACCTGAGAAATCAGCATGTGCTACAAAGCCGTGTTTTTCTCCAGAGCACTGGTTGTTACACATTTAGCAGCACACTCCTGGTCCCAAACATATCAGTGAGAGCCCTACAATAAACAAACCCATTTAATGGTCTAAATCACTACTCTGAACTTCATTTGACCATGAACTTATTTTAATGCATAGTGTTTATTGATATCCTGAGACACATACTTGGGGAACAGCTAGACTAAATGATCGCCAAGGCCTTCTGTAGTTCTAATGACCTAGGTAACCCACCAGCCTCCACAGGCAAACTTACTGTGCTCGCTTCTGAGCTTCCTGATTTATTGAGATGCGGATGAGGTTAATCAGTGCTACCTTTAAAAAGAGTCAAACTGTTTTAAAAGGACCCCTACTTCCTAGGAAATACTAATTGATTTATTTATGATTCCTCAGTTCAAAGCAATTTGGTGAAGGGTAGACTACTGAGCAGAAAGGTGTGATGTTTATCCCGTCTGTGAGCAAGGAACTCGAGTTCTCTAAATTTCGTTTCCTTCACCTGTTAAATGGGGCACGGAACAGGAGTTTCAAGAAAGCAGACAAGATTATTTATGAAGAGTTACATGGAAAGCTATGCAGTTATTACACATAAAAGAAAGTGCGATTTGGGTGTTTCTCTCTGAAAGTGGTACCATAAATATGGTCTATAAACTATCTTTAGCTGAGTTTGCCAGATCTCGGAAGTCTTCTCTCAAATTCCCATAACAAAGTGAGTAAAACCCTGGCTCAGACTCCAAAGTAACCTAACCATGCTCCAAGACAGCTCAAAGGTGATTGTTAAGATGCCTCCTGGCTTCATAGTCGAGCTCACAGGAAACTGTAGCTATGTTTTCAAAAGATCTAATCGAAGCCAATTGTATCCAGACTGATAGTAAACGTGCCTGTGGCTGGGTGGTCCCAGCACAGACGAGCTCCTGGCACGGCATTCTCAAGCAGTGGCCCTAATCATGAGGAGCAGTTACAGTTCGGAGGGGCCACGTGTGACCAGACTGCAGCCCAGAGAAAGGTGATTTTGATCTCTCAGGTCGGCTTCACATGGCACAAATCTGACTTGGAATAATATTTTCATAAACATAGACATTTTCAGGTTTTTTTTTTTGCTAAGGGTCTAAAAATGTGAACCTGCCTCTTAGGAGGTCGCTTTCAAAGGTGAGGATGAGGAGAGGGAGGAGAGGAGAGGAAAGAGGAAACACTAGCTTGCTCTCTTTCTCTCTTTGATCCCTAAAAACACATAAAAGCATGGCAAAATGCCCAGCACGTGCTTCCTGTTTGGGCTGGCCCCCACCCAGGGATCTGGGGTCTTCATCCGAGGGCCACAGCTCAGCCCTTCTGCTGCTTCTGCCTGCAGCGGCGACATTCCAGATGTTGAGCAACTGGAGCAGCATGGGCACCAACAGATGCGCACCAGCCCCAGGACTGCGAGGAGCGTCCTGGAGGCCCAACATGGGTGCTTGGAGCGACAGAGGCCATGGTGGGGAGGGAGTCTCAGGGAAACAGTTAATTATCGACCCAAGTGGACACATTTCATGTGTTAGCAACTGCTCTGAGCGTACCAGAGCATATGGGCTAACGGTCAGCCCTGCTTGTCTACACCCCTCTTCGGAAGCGGGACTTGGCCAATGACGTGTCTCCCGGCTCCTGACTCCACCCATGTGGAAGGAAGCAGGTCTGAGCTGCTGCGGAATGACTGGTGCAGTGTCAGAACGCAAAGACCAGCCATGTCTTGCTCAGGAATGAAAGGGACGCTGGTACGATCTACCGTTTATTTATGCGCCTGAGTGTTCAGTGCTTCTTTTTAGGGTTCTCATCTTAGTTTATCCTGAGAACAGCCCTATTGGAAAAGGACTATCACCCTTATGTTATAGATGAACCCTTCTAACATAGATCGTCAAGTTACTATCAAAGCCACATCACTAATAATGCGTAGGGTCAACTTTATACAGGGGTCTGTCTGGCTCCCAAAAGGGGCTCTTTGCACCGCACAAGACAGCAAGGCGGTTGAATCCGCGGCCTCTGGCATCACAGTGTCTGGGTGGGAAGCCCATCGCTGTCACTCAGCTAGCTGCGTGGCCTTGTCAGCCACTCAGCTCCATGGGCCTCCGTCTTCTTATACTTAAAATGAAGTAATAACATTCGCCTCAGGGTTTGTTGGGGCAGTAAATGAGTCGTTAAGCCTTTGGAATAGTCCTGGCACATAGTAATCACCCGATAAATGTTGGATTTTTCTTGTCCTTGTGTCTCTCAAAGCTGCCACCCACCTCCAGCCCATTCGTGGCCTGGATCTTTCTAGGTCAATGGATCTAAAATCTACTTAATATCACGCTCTCGGGGCAAACATTGCACGTCTAAGAAAATAGATCCTTTACACTTGATGTCAGCCTTAAATATATAATTTCAGGGATAATATTAGGCACTTTTGCTACTGGATAACTCTTAGTTACACTTTAATTTCACTTAATGGCTTACTTATCAACTAAATGAAGTCTCTCTTGCTTACAAGAAAGGAGGTAACTGGAGACAGGAGTGATTTAGGAGAATAGGGACTCAGGGCACCAGGTGACTTGGGGAAGGCACTGGCTTAAGAGATTTTTCTGGAACTGAATGTTTTAATTGGTTTTATTGCTATTGGGGTATGGTGTCACTGAAAATTAAGAGACGATTACCATTAATAAGATAGTGTGTCACAGTTCCCAAGAGGAAGAGGCACGTCATGCCGGCCATGAGGGGCCACACAGGGAAGCAGCAGGGTTGGCCAGGAGGAGGAGCGAGCTTCAGGTGAGAAATTTTATAGTGCTTTCTGCAGGAAGGACCAAGCGAGGCGGGGTAAGCTAGTTAGGACTGGCTAGTCTGAAAACTTTCTGGGGGCGCTGAGGCCTAAAGGCTGTCCCTAGTTTTCTTGTACCAGGCCCGGGGGTGGTGGAGGCGGGCGGACAGTGTCCGAGTGTGAGAGCCCGATCAGAAGGTGCTGGGGTGTGGGCTCTGGATCGGTTGGTTTGTATTGAAAAGCACACTTCTGGACGAGGTGTTTACCATTTCTAGGACTTGACCAGACCTGGGACAGTCAATAGCTAACGGGTCAGCAAGGCCCCCCCATGTCACATCATCAGAAAATAAAAGACATGGTTAACATACGAAGCACAGGGCAGTGGACCCCTGTGGTAGAAGAAGGGGGGAATGAGAAAGGGAAGGAAAGGAGCCCAGCCCCATGGGAGCATCTGTGCAGGGGCACTCAGTCTGACTCTTGTCTTTCCCCCTCCGTCGTCACCCCATCTCCTGTGGGGGGCCCCTGGGAACTAGTGCTTTATACTCAACCGCCTTTCTGTCTCCACATTCTGCACCTTGCTACTTCTGGGCACCTCTCACCACACTGCTCCACAATCACCCCGCCATCAAGGCTCCAGTCTCCTCTGGCTGGGCCCTAGAAAGCCTAGCTTCTTCATTCTTGCTTCTCCAGAATGCAGCAACTCTGCCACACTTAGGTCCTTTCAATTAGTATACATAAACAGGCTTTTTACAGAATACCCACGGGCAGCAAAGACGCGTACAGATTCACAAAGGGGCGTATTCCTCAGTGAAACATGGACTTCTGGGCGTGGGCTCACGTTTCACTGGGCTTTGTCAAACAGTGATCTGTGCCCTCCTAAAAGGGCAGCACCAGGACAGAGCTCTGAAGCTGACCAGTCTCAATTTGGGAGCAAACAGGTTAAATGCCTTCTGGGGACAGTGGAAGCCCACTGAGTCTTCCTTGTACTGCCACCGCCCAGGCAGAAGCTCCGAGAGACACCCAGGCCACACCTCAGAGGTGCCATTTGCATTCCTCACTTTGTGGTGCCGGGACACTTCGTGTGACTCTTCTGCAAAGTGAACTGGAGAAGGACAATACCTTAAGGGTCAGAACGACTAGCAGTTTCCCTGGATTCTGGAGCCTTTCTGAGGTCTGTTTGCCAGCAGCCAGTTAACACGGAGCCATGCTTCACTCCCATTGACACTTCCTAAACCTAAATGATGCCCCAGATCTAAATCCTTCCGTTTTCCTCTCTTTTGGTAGCATTCTGAAGTTGTCTTAGTAGTGGAGAGATTTCCGGGAAGTTTTCTCAGCTAGACGCATTACTTCTAGTAAATTCAAGCGTACAGAAGCAAGGCAAACGTAAGCCTGCTTCTGTAATTGTTTTCTCACAGAGAAACCTTTCCATGTGAGATATTTCAAACTACTTTGAGTGAAGCAACACTTCCTTCCATGTTTTAAAAAGAAAAAAAAAAAAACAAAATAAAAAGATCCAACACAGAAAGTCCTGGCTGAGAAATTATACAAGAATTGGCTTTTAAAATTCGGGTTTTTATAGTTCATATCCCAGGGTTGCTGCGTACAATGTGAATTTGAGGTTTTACAATAAACATGCACTTAGACACCTCTGCAGCGAGTAAGCCCTGATCATCAGCAGTTATTATAAAACCCAGACTTTGTAGAATACATTTTTTTCTTCCCACTTCTCTCAGAGTGCTTGTAAAACGTGAAGTCCGCATGCCCGAGCTTTCCCCAACATCCCTACACGATTTCCGATTCTCCTGAGCGCACCTTTCAACCTCCCCTCTCTGCCCTCTGCCTGCTTACTCTGCCCACCTGAGCAGCCCCACCCTTCCCCCCTCCTGCGGTGGAGTTCCACTTCCCTGGCCAGCACAGTCTGCAGTCGCGGCTCTTCCGATGCTGAACACTGTCTGCTGACAGGATGGCTTTGGCAATTAGCCCGGGGTTGCCATCTCTGTCTTTTAAAATATCACGTAAACACTTCCGTGCTGTCTGATGCTTCCCTGAGTTACAGCTTATCTCCCCACCTGGACTGTAAGTTCCTAGAGGCCAGCAGGATGGCTTCCATTTTTTGTATTTCTCAGAGGGCCCAGCAGAGTGGTCCTAGGAAGTCGATTCACTGCTGTGGGGTCTTGCTTGGGCCATTTCACCCTTTCCTGCCTATTTTCTGTGAGTCCGTATAAACTTTCATTAAGTGCCAGATGCTTTCTTTCTGGTAATCTGAAACGCTCGGTTTGTTTTGGAACCTGGAGCACATGTAAACTGTACTGTGACGAACTTTCTTTAAAATGGGAAGATTAGAAGATTTGAGTAAACAAGTTCATTCCCATCAAAGACTTTTAAAGATTTATAGACCTATATATGTTATAGCTTGGTCAGTGTTACTTCTCAAATATGTTTAACTCATATTTCCGTATCCTGTCGTAATCAAGCTTTCTTCTGCAGCAGAAGTGAGCCGAAACATTTCCACAGCTGGGGTTCCATGAAGGCCAGCAAGACGCTATTGGGCTGGAGAGGCTGAATTACTCCTATTCATTTCATCTCCAGAAATATTAGAGGGGTCAGCTAACTGCACTTACTTGAAATATACCAGAGAGACCCGATCTATGAAATTGTGAGAAAATTTTTTGTTTTATTGCCAAACTTGAAACCAGACCTGAGTGGTACTTAAAATTTCAGTTACATGAGCAAAGGGGTTTCTTTACACTCGAGGAGGGGCTCTTACATCTCGAGTTGGAATCGGTTCAACAAAGCGGGTCTAGGAACCATATGTTGGCTGCCTCAACCCATCACGAAACAGTGTGTGTGCTTCAGCAGCTTAAAAAACAAAATAAAACGAGCGAGCATAAACCCATGGATCTGGCCTTCACAGTTGTAGAGGCAGAGCTGCCCTGAGTGTGCTGGGTGTGTGAGTGCACGCCCCCACCACCGAGGTAGCCACCTTGCAGGGCAGAGGCATGACCTTCTTGGCACAGCACAGAATGCCATCTAACTCGGCCGGAGGAGCTGTAGGAATGTGGAGAATGCCTCTGAGCTCCTCAAGGTTCCTAACCTGGGGGGTGCTTCATCCCAGAAGGACCGGGGGCAGTCTCTTTGCTGTGTTTTGAGAAGCCTTGATGTATCTCAGAAGCTTGTAGCCAAACTTCAAATGTCGCCATTGCAGAGGAGGCCCGGCTAGACCACCGCCTCCCACTGAAGTGCACGGTACACACCGCGCATGCGTGCAAACTTGCGTGGCCCAGGGACCCGAGGAGGTTCACTCACACAGCTGGCATCCCAGGCCTGACCTTCGCAGGGCCTGCTCTGGAGCCTGCCTCAGACAGAGGGCCTGAATCGTGCAGAATCTCTTCATAAGGCATGTGTCTTGGTCAGCTTGGGTTGCTGTAACAAAATACCGCAGGCTGGGGGTGTTGACAACAGACATTTATTTCTTACGGTTCCGGAGGTGGGGAAGTCCAAGATCAGGGTGGCAGAAGATTTGACTCCTAGTGAGAGTGCCCTTCCTGGCCTGCAGATGGGTGACTTCTCATTGTGCTTTCACATATCAGAGAGAGAGAAAGAGGGAGAGAGTCATGCTCTGGTGTCTTTCTCTTCTTACAAGGGCATGTAGTCCATGATGAGCACCCCACCTTCATGACCTCATTTAAACCTAATCCCCTCCCAAAGGCATTATCTCCAAATACCACCGCATCTCGGTTAGGGCTTCGGCACATGAATCTGGCAGTGGGGACCACAAACATACAGTCCATAACAGCATGAGAACTAATGACAAGAACCTGTCAGATTTCTGGCCTGAAAGGAAAAATTTCTGTTGTTTTAAGCCACCCAGTTTTGGTAATTTGCTCATTTGTTATAGCAGACCTAGGAAACTAATAGATGAAGAGGTATTCCTAGGGAGGAAGTTCGAAAAAAAATTACAGAACCCTGGCTTTTGCCCCAAAAGAGCAGGTGTGGACAGGTGCTAAGCAGGATACCTCGCATCCAACATTGTACAGATGCTGTCTGCCTGCTTGCTTGAGGTGGGGAGGAAGAGGGGTGGTGCAGGATGCAAAGCAGGCTGCACTAGACATTGCTGCCCCTCACCCGTCGGCAATCAGGGAAGTGTCAGAATGTCCAGTGAACGTACAAGTGAACGAGGAGGAGGAGGAGGAGGAGGGGAGGAGGAAGGAGGGGCGGAGGAGGCAGAAGGGATTGAAAGGAAGAAAGCGGGGAGGGAAGGAGGGGCAGGGAGAAGGAGGGCCTTTGCTATGTAAAGTAGCACATTCCTGGTCCAGGGATTAGAATTCAGAGATCTTTGGGGGCCATTGTTCAGTTTTACCACATATTACACAGATACATGAATATGTCTTTCTCTACAACAACTTGAAAAAGGGAATTGCCTTTAACCTAGCAAGACCATGAAATGAACCTACTTTCCACATTGAGTCTGCTGCTTTCTCTCTTCAACCACCTATACAATGCCCTGGAAAAAGAAACAATCCCCTGATAACCTGGATGGTTAAAGTGCCTCAGCCGCTGACTTGAACAAACGTGTGCTGAGCCAGCATCCTGGCCCAGCCAAGTTGCTTTGCGTCATTGTTCACACAGGAGCCCGCAGAACCCTGTAATCACCAGTCAAGCATTGCCTTAACCTGGCAGCCTGCGCCACAGTGTTGCATCACGAACAAAAGGTCGATTCAGAGGGGAAAAAATCAGTCCAGTCGGCTGTTTGACTTTCACATAGGCAGCACAACCATTTGATGGATGGACTCTTTCATTTTTCATAGTTATTTTAGCACCTTATAACCGCAAACTAAGTGTGCCATTTATATAACCGTACGCTTGTGTATTTGCAGGGTTATCAAATGCTTTAATTCATCTATGAAATCGACATTAACCACTCCCTACACTCATATTTGCCTTCGGCACACCCAACCCTCACCCCCCCCCCCCCCCACCTCCTGTTTTTCTGTTTTAGCCCACGGCAGAGTTCTCTATCCAATTGGGTCACTATTTTTGTTTAAGGTTTTAATCGAACAATATTCCCTGACTGCTTATCATGTTCCAGGCACTGAGCTGGGTCCACAGGCAAAATTGTAACAAGGTATGAAATGAGACAAATTGAACATTTTTAAAAATTCTTTCTTTCTTTCTTTCTTTCTTTCTTTAAATTTATTTTAATTGTTGTTCTTGTACAGTTTTCTGTCTTTTACTCCTATCCCAGCCTACTGCCCAGCCCTCCCCACCTCCCTCCCATTTCCACCCCCCTAGTTTTTATCCATGTGTCCTTTATACTTGAAATTGAACATTTTTAGTAAGGAAATGTAAAGGTCAACCAGTCTGGGTGAACCCCTCAGTTTGATGAGGACTTGGAGAGGCTTCCTGGGCATTCAGAGAGGAGTCCGTTGAGTGGTCACTCTCCGAGTCCTCAAGCCACCGTGAGGTGGGTGGGCACCACTCACATGGGGAGGGCAGTGCTAGATCCCACAAAGGTCTGATCCCACTGCACCTCACAGAAATGTCCTGAGTATGCAAATGGATAAACTTGCCACAGTGTCCCAGGTCTGTCCCAGGATAGGAAGTGTGACAAAACTGGAGGTCTGACCCCTGAGCTAGTCTTGCTGTTTGTATGTTCAGGCTTGGAAAGGCACAGCTCTGAGATAAGGGAAGGAAACTAGCTACACAGGCTGAGAAGAAAACCCAAAGCACCAACCAGAAATAAGATCCTACATGCAGACACATGAAGAGCTATCAGGGGACAACAATTCATCAGTCCTTTCAATCTGCCCTCTTCACACAGCCTCAGTGGGTTAGGCCCAACTCAGTGGTTTGCGCCCTAGACGAATCCACTCAATGCAGAACAGCCAAGTTATTACGCAAACATTTGCACACATGTACAGCCCTGGCTGGTGTGGCTCAGTGGATTGAGTGCCAGCCTGTGAATAAAGGGGTTGCTAGTTTGATTCCCACTCAGGGCACATGCATGGGTTGCAGACCAGGGTCCCAGTAGGGAAAGCGCAAGAGGCAACCACACATCGATGTTTCTCCTCCTTCCAGCTCCCTTCCCCATTCTCTAAAAACAGGTAAATAAAATCTTAAAAAAACATTTGCACACATAAACAAATATACATGACAATTCTATATCCCATTGCCCCCTCACCTTTTGTTCTTAAAAAATGTTGATGTTTCACCCACTGCCTAATGCTCTTACCATATATGACAAGGCAGAACATATAAAAAGGTGGTCTCACAATTCCAAGAAGCCTATGACTTGTTTTAATTGTCCGCCAGGCAAACAACATATAAGATAAAGCTTTCTGGGAAGAGTTTCATTGATTGTGCTGGGATATTAAACCGATGCATATGGAATACTATGCTAAAATTGGGCAGTTCTGGTCCCAGGTCTCTTATTGGCCAGCCGTTTGCCTTTATATTTCTTCTTCCTCTCTAAAATAAAGGCCTTAGACTAGATAACTCCTCATAAGTTCACAGACTTTGTGGGTCTCCTCACTGCCAGGAAAACGACCATTTCATTGGGAAGTTACCTAATGGACTGGAAGTCTCTTCACTGCCGTCTGTTGGTGGGAGAGGAGCACTGTGGTCTCAAAGGGGAAGCCAAAGGGAAGAAGTGTGTAGTTTGAACTGATAACCCAGGCTCAACTCCTGCACCCAGTGGATGGGGAAAGGAGAGTGGAGGGAGCAAGGAGGCCAGAGGCTTCAAACCTGTTCAGACACAGCCCTTCCTGCAAGGAGGTTGGCCTCTGGGATCACTTGGTTAAACACGGGACCATAAAGTTAAAAAAAAAAAAAAAAAAAAAAAAAAACCCTGTACCAATGGTGCCATCAAGAGCTGGCAGATGAAGAGGAGAAATCTTTAAAGCACTAGATGAGACGCAGTGAACTGTGCAGGTCCCTTTTCAATAGTGAAGCCACTGTAGGGCAGGAAGGAATCATGGAAACCATTAAGGGAAACCCACTGCACAATCACCGGACTTGCCAGTTCTTTACCTACTGGAATTTGGGGGCATGATAGACCCTCTGGACTGAACTAGCCTCCAGAATACTAAAGTAACTCTGGGAGTGGGGATAGGTGAAAGCAAGAGCAAGAAATAGAAACTTCCGACTTAGTGAGGGAAATGGTGGGCAACGCAATCAAAGACAGGTTACTAAATTTGCACCTGAGGATGGCAACATGGATAATTCCCATCTCGTTGTGCAGATCCAAAGCTGAATGACATCTCGGACAATTATCATGGTGATTGCTGTTGCTACCAAAACATCTTAGGGCCAGGAAAGAGAGTGCCCTGTATCAGGAATGCAAGTCAGAATGGAGAAAGAGAGGCAAGCACAATAGAGAGAAGGGAGAGATGAGGGTGGAGACGGAGGGGCCGCAGCAGGATCACTTTCTAGGTTCCAGGATGTGCAGGATCCTCCTTTTCTTGCCGTAAAGACGGACTGAAAGTGCTTTGGGTCCAGAACTATGGGTTGTAACTAGTGTCCATGAAGGTAGCCAGTCTCTTGTGGATAATATGCATTTCTGGACACCTCCAGTTAGGTAGGTATTTATCTCAAAGATCTCAAAGCCTCCATACTAGGAAAGTTACAAAGAACATTTACTTTTGGTCCTCAACTGACTAAAGGACTGTAACATCAAATTTTTCTTGAATAAAGATACAACCACACAATTGGTTAAAAGGTCAGTTAAAGTAAGTCCTTTTAAAATGGGGACCAAAATTTTGCACTAAACATAAAAAAAGCTTGATAAAAGCTTAATCTTAAATAATAAAACTAAAATTTATAGAAAGTAAGTTTATATGACATTTGACAAAGTTTAGGTGAAATTGCTGTTATGCCTTAATTTTTAAAAAAGATAACTTGCATGAGGTTTTTTTTGTTTGTGAGGCAGGTTATTGTTTTTCAATTAAATTCCATGATAGCCTAGTAAGAGACAGTTTATATTTACATTTATTGTTTTTCAGTGTGGTCACAAAGTAATTAGAAAAAAATCTGAGACACCATTAATTTTCCCCATGCTTCCCTTAATCCATTGATAATCAAATCACTGTCTGCCTAGTAATATATTCTGGCCTTAGCTAGACTAGATTTTTCTCCTTCCATTGTTCATCAGCTTAACTCTGCCAGACTCTCCTTGTTCAAAATTGTGACTGTGCTTCCAACAATTCTCCAATATTATCTTCATCAGCTTTACGAGTTCCTGAATATTTTGTATTTGTATTTTATTGTTGTATGTTAACAACATTTGAGCATCAGCAAGAGACAGGCCACAGAAGGCCTTGATGCGATGAGCTGAGAAATATTCTTGTGTTAAACTGAGATGGTTGTTTGTCTAAGGGCCCATTTCTCAAGCAGTCAGATCATTAGTGAATATTTTCAGACTTTGATGGTTTTGCTCCCCTCTGACTTTGGCTTCCTTATGCATCCTGTAACCTCATAACTATAGAGACTCCTTGGATGAATATGAGGATAACAAGGACCCCCTATAGTTTGAAACTCATATTTCTCAAACTAAGCTCCTCATCCAACCAAAAAGCCAATTTAGCTCTAATATGTGCAAACTGGGGTGCAATCATTTGTTTGCAACTGTACTCACACTCATTTGTGAATATTTTTTATGAAAAATCCATCTGGGTTGTGAGTATACCAGGAACACATCTCCCCTTCCAGCCACAAGGCAACAGCTACAATAGCAGCCTCCTGGGCACCAAAAAAAAAAAAAAATCATTGACACTACTATAAAAGGAACCAGAACACTGATTATAATTCTTTCTAGCACTAAAGTGTCATGACCAGGTGACTCTCTACATCGGCAGAAGACACCCTCTAGTCGGGTCATTCCGAGCATGCTACAGTGGGTAGCCATGAGCATTGATAACACAGACAGACTCTTTTCCTGGCCAGAAATGACTCATAAACTCATTGCTACATGAATATTTATTTATCTTTGTTTAATTTCACTGCTAGATTTCTTCAGATGCCATATGGTTTGTTTTTAGGCACTGGGAACATGGAAAATTAATTATTTATGGTTAGGACATAGTCTACCTTGATCCTTTGGTGGAGACTATTTATGTGCATAAGGCATTTAAAGCAAGCAAACCAGATATGCAGACAAAAAAAAAAAGGAACAGAATTACCAGCTTCCTTAATTAGTTTCTAAGGTTGGTAGTTCTCATCCTAAATATAACCAAAGTTTGCTCCAATTTCTGTTCCTTGAGCTTTGGACTTATTATTGTAATAATTAGACAAAGTGTTCCTTCCATATTAATGCTGAAACTACTGTTATTCCTAATAGGGTGCAGAATGCCCTGTATCTGAGAGTACTGGTAACCACAGAATTACAACTAAAATGGTTTTATGTTTTAAACCATAAAAAGTCAATGACCTTACTTCTATTAGGCAAAATTTATTCCCTGTTTATGAAAATCAAATACATGTCCTGAAAACAAACTGGATCACAAAATAAATTGAAAACACTAATGACATTTATTTCACATATATTTTAAAAATAATAATATAAAAACTACAGGAAGAGGATTCAGAACTACTATCCAGTCATAATCAACTATAATACTGGACAAAATATAGAAAACATTTATTTTCAGACATTGTACAACAAACTGTGAAGGGCTGTTTTTCCTGAGAAAAGGAAAATAAATGAGGAGAGACCTACCATTGACAAGGCTTTCTGCTTGGAAGAACTTTCTGGACTGCAACGTGAGGACATAAAATGCAGAGAGCCTGGCTATCTTGCTGATTTGAGGAGACAGTAATAGGAAATTGGGGAATCCAAGGCAACTGTATGGGAAAAATATACCGAAGTAGGAAGCTATTCAGAGAAAGAACTAAAAAATGTGCACGGGGTCAGTCCTCTGGAGTTTTGTTTTTTTTTTAAGATGTTATTTATTTATTTTTAGAGAGAGGAGAAGGGAGGGAGAAAGAGAGGGAGAGAAACATCAATGTGTGGTTGCCTCTTACATACCCCCTACTGGGTGGGGACTTGGCCTGAAACCCACACATGTGCCCTGACTGGAAATCAAACCAGTGACCTTTGTTTCGCAGGCCAGCACTCAATCCACTGAGCCACACCAGCCAAGGCTGTCCTCTGGAGTCTTTACCTCTAAGTACCAGTCTGCACCTGTATGGCGGTGAGAAATGAAAAGGCAGACAAGAACAACTATCACCAGAGAACTGTACACACACTATCCCCAGAGTTCAATCAAGGATTGGTAATATTTCATGTAAATGCATTATTAAAAATAAAACAATTTTTTTTTCATTTTACTCTTTTTAGAACATAAGTCTTTAAAGTAAAAATAATGACAATGTATTATCATGCATTAAGATGCCAGAGTAGTGGGGCTAAATTAGCTCTAGAACAAAGACTGCTGTGGCCCCACAAAAACAGACTTAAAAGAAAGTCTTGGTAAAATTGATTCTGAGTAATGTAACTGCTTGTCAAGAAAAAAAAATTGACATTCATTAAAGAAATACAGTAAAAAGAGCACTTAACAACATAAAATTTATAATGCCCAACATTCACAGAACGTAAGGAAATGAGAAAAATCTGACCTCCAACCAGGAGAAAATCAATCAATCATGGGAGCAGACACAGAAATGACCAAAATAATGGAATTAGTAGACAAGGACGTTAACATGCATTGGTGTACGTTCCAGGACCCTGTGGGTCTTTCCAACAAATTCTCCTGTGAGGTTGGGAGTTTCTCTTGCCACCTCAACCCCCACAGGTGTTTTCAGTCAGAGGCTTGGAGGCTTTATCCCCTGCACTGGAACCCTGGGTTGTGTGGTCTGTCTTGCTCCCCAATTGTTCCTCCCGGTTTATCTGCTCACAAATGTGGAACTGCCCATTCCATTCCGATAGCTGCTGCTTCACCCACCCCAGTCCTCCCCCTGCTTTGCCACAAGTCCTCTCTGCCTGGCTGCCTGTCTCTGCCCCTTCTACCGGTCTACATGAATGATTCCTCTTTAACTCCTTGGTTGTCAGATTTCCATACAGTTTGATTTTTCTGGCAGTTCTGATTGGTTTTTGTTTGTTTGTTTTTAAATTTGTTGTTGTCCTTCTTTTGGTTGTGCGAGGAGGCACAGTGTGTCTACCTATGCCTCCATCTTGGCTGGAAGTCCATACATAGAATGAGAACATTTTGCAGGGCCAAGCAAATGTTCTGTCTTACCTTGATTGTGACAGTGATTATATGACTTCACATTTATCAAGTCATCAACATAGGCACTTAAAATGAGTGAGTTATATTGGGTACAAATTATATTGGGTACAAATTATACATCAGTAAAACTATTTTTTTATTGCATGTGCTATTACAGTTGCTGCTTTTTCTCACTTTGCCCACCTCCACCCGGCCCCATGCTCACCCTTCCCTCAGCCAATCCCCATATGTTGGTGTCCACTGATTGTGCATAAATGTCCTTTGGTTAATCCCTTCACCCTCTTTCATCCAGTCCCCAATCCCTCCCCTCCCACAGCTGCCAGTCTATTCCATGTATCTGTGCTTCTGTTTCTATTTTGTTTGTTAATTTATTTTATTCATTAGATTCCACATGTGGTATTTGTCTTTCACTAACTGGCTTGCTTTCCTTAGCATACTATTCTCCAGGTCCATCCATGCCTTCACAAAGGGTAGAATTTTGGGGGGTTTGTTTGTTTTTTGTTTGTTTGTTTGTTTGTTTACTGCTGCCTCATATTCCACAGCTTTTTTATCCATTCATCTGTTGATGGGCACTTAGGCTGTTTCCAGATCTTGGCTGTTGTAAATAGTGCTGCTATGAACGTATTATACCAAATGAAAGACATCAGATATAGAGAATACACACGTATGAGTCCACTGTGTAAAACTGCTGTGCCTATGGTAACAGAAAGCAGATCAGAGGTTGCCTGGGCGTGGAGTGTGAGAAGACCGGAAGGATGGGCTGGGGGGAGTGACGGAAATGTTGCATACATTCATTGTAGTGATGATGACATGGGTGTGTACACATCAGACTTTAAACAGTAGTGAATTTAGCGATCTGTGAAATCTGTGAAAGTGGATCAAGTCAGAAGAAGACACATCTGTCATTATTTTTGCTGACTATTCAGATAAAAATACTTGAAATAGGAAAAAGAATTAAATGGGTCTATATTGTTGAAAGTCATCAAACTCTACACTTAAAGTAAATATATTTTATTTTCTGTAAATTATATTCTAATAAATTGAGGGGGAAAACAAATAAATTGTTATATGTAAGTCTTCTTTTGAGTGTATGTTGTAAGGAAGGTGGGATTTTTTTTTTCCAGTGGGTCTGAACTGGTCAAGGCATTTAAAAATTTTATGCAGTAATATTTGGACTAAAACCCCACTCTTTTACTTTTGGTAACTTTCCCTATGCTTCACATAAATATTACTTAATTCTCCAAGGAACAACAAAGTGAGTTCACAGTGAGGGCTATCTGTTTTCAAGAAACATTATTATGTATGCCATTCTCATAGTGAAATGTGCTTATGAGTCTTTAACAGGGAAATTTAAATACCTTTTAAAGGTAAATGAATGGGCCTACATGTTGTGACCTGCTGGGCTTATCAGTGTTGTTGGTGTCCTGCATGGTAGTCTGTTAGGGATCAAAAATACTAAAATACCAGTGTGGTGGATGCTGGCAGGCACTGCCTGCTCTCCCTCCCAGCATCTAGGCATTCCATTCCCCACTAGCTTGGAGTACTGACTTCCAAGAGCTTTTGGAATTGCCTCCTGCTGAAGTGAGCTGCCTAGCACATCTAATGCCCCTTTCTCAAGCACAGCCCACATCCAATGAGTAGTCAGCATGGGTATACAAAGGCCTGGCCTCCTTGCCTCTATTCAGGGCAACTCTGCAGGGCCATCCTAGCTCTGACCTATGGCAATCAGTACCTGAAAGGGAACTCACCTATGGCTGGTGTGAGCTCTCTCTGACCAGGTGAAAAAGAACTATCCAAAATTCACTAGCTTTCTTATTTACCATAACCAATCAGCTATAAAATATAATGGAAAAAAATCCCACTCACAATAACAAAAAATATATATACAGAAAAGACTTAGGAGTAACAATAATAAGGCAAGTGTGGACATACATTTATAACTCTGCTAAAAGCCATTTTTAAAAACTAATGGAGGGAACAAATGGAGGGAAGAATAATGTTCTTATATAAGAAAACTCAACCCCAATAAAGAAAGCGATTCTTCCTAAATTCATCTATAAGTTCAACGTCCCAATTTGAATATTAATAAAACAAAGTTTTTATAAAATAATAAACATAGAAAAACAGGAGAATAGTTTTAAAGAATAGGAATGGGGGAATGGGAGAGAGGAAGCCTTATACTGTCAAATATTGCAACTTAAAGCTGTGGTCGCTCCCTCCAGGCCTCCTCCTTTCCAGGCCCCCTGCCCAGAGAGCGAATCCCTCTGTTGTGGTTCTCCATCTCCCTTCCTTCCTGCTGTACAGCAATTACCTGTTTCTTTTGTCTCTTCCATTTTGCTGTAATCTCTTCCTAGGACAACCTGTGCTTTTCAAGATAAGCCTTCAGCACCCAGCACAGTACTTGCACAAAGTGTTGAAAGAATGGCCACCTAAAAGGATAACAAGGTCAAGCACAAACTGGCTACAGTGCAGCTTAGTTCACTTCTTCCTTGGGGAACATCCAGGAGCCCCTGTCATTATAATCCAAGCTGATACTAATGCCATTAAGTAGTAAATACTTATTTCCTGCAGATATGCTTCATTTCCTCTGTACGTGCATTTAAAATAGTGCATGCATTTGTAAACCTGTCCATGTATGAATAAGTAAACTGCATGCGAGATTACACTCCTAAGTCTGCCCAGCAACAGGGACCTTTGGAGAGTAATATCTTAGCCCTTTTGTGAGAAAAGATGGTTCAGGAGCTATAGTTGAGAAATGAAAGTTAATATGATGAGATCTGGTTTTTCCTCGGCAAAGTCAAGGAAGGGCACTGCCTTTACACCAGGATGTGTTGACAATATCTAACTACATTGAATCTTATCTACATGAGCAGTAAATCCCCTCACCCATCGAGCTGGTAAGAGAGCAGTCTTGCTCCACTGCAGCTGCCAGCCAAGGTTCCAGCCCTTCCGCTACCTAAGAGGTTCCATTTCAGAATGGAGATGATAAAGTGCCCAAATAGTACAACCCAAGTCCCAAGGAATTTGAAAAATAACCCCCTTTGCCAAGCAGCTGAGAGAACACACTGTCTTACTGTAAACTTCCTAGAGATCCACACAGTGATTTGACTACCTGTGCCCACACCCATTACCAGAGGGCAGGACTCACCCAGTTAATGAAAGGTTAAAGCTGGGCTTAAAGTTGCACACGCCCCAAAACGCACTTCATTTTGAGTTGTTTAATACAGGCCCAGTCTACCAACTGATTACTGGGTAGATTTTGAATTTCAGCTTTGATCAGTGTATAGCTCAGAGTTGTGGAATGCCAACTGGGCAGATGATTTAATGAAAACAGAATGGATGCACAGGCTTGAATACTACTGAAAGAGTCAGAGGGGATTGGTTTTTTTTTTCAGGAAGATATGTATGCCTGATAAAAGAAACTTTAGTTTAAGAAAATTACAGCTTAGAGTGCCCTGACAATATAAGAATAAGTCCTCTCAAGTTAGAAGTGTATGCATTCAGGTCTTTCACTATCTAACCCTCACTTCAAGGCCGGTGGACCCCTACTCCAGATGTGCTTGGCCACAGATTTGATCTGACACTATAATGAGGATTCAGCCTATGATCCTAAGACTTGGAACTATACTTCCCAAAGTCTGGATCTTCTAAGGAAAACAGACAGTTGGTATTGATTTATGTTTCCTTTGGCCCCAATTACCTCATTAAAAAGGCTTGAAAAAGCATGCATATAATGTGCATAAAAACATGCACAATGTACATGCATAACATGCATGAAAGACCTTGGAAAACATGCATATTGAAAAGCCTGCATAGAAGTTAAACAAGGCTGATGTCTTTTTAAATCTTCATAGCAACTCTCTCAGAGGGGTATTGTTATTACCAGAGCCCCCGAGATTCAAAAAGAAAGTATTTGAGGAAAATGATGGCTGAGTTTTCCCAGAGAAGGAAAAGGTAAAAGTTGTCTGATTATTCCCAGGGAATGGAGGAAGGCATCACATCTCCCAGAAATCTCTTCGAGTCTGAGATGTCTGGAAATAGCTGTTTCTGGGTAAAACAATCAGACTGAATCAAAAGTAACACACCGATTCTAAATCCTCGCAATTATATGTTGAGAGCTGGCCTAGATATTCTAGGTGCCACCTTGCTATAGGCCAGTTGTGTCGCTGACAGCTCAGGGCATATCAGGCAAAAGACACACTCTCAGTTGGTGCCTCTTCTAGCTGCATTAATCCCACTGAAGTGTGGTCCTGGAACGCAGCCTGTCTCCCCACTGAGGCAAGGCTCAAGGGAGCACCAGGCCAGCATGCGTGATCTGATCAGCTCGGAGGATGAAGGGTGGAAGAAGCAGAGCCCCAGCATCCCATGGCCTAGTTGTGGAAGCAAACCTGAGACAGAAGGGCTGACGGTGATCTGAAATAAGGATCATTTAAGCAGCAACTAAGTGGGCCTGGGTATAAAGATGTTAAATCATGAACATAGAATATTTCAGGTTCACATAGAGTCATCAACCAAAAGACTGCTTCACACTTCCTTAATGGTGCCAGCAGCAAATATGTATAATCTGCCTATTCTTCCCAGCCCAAACAAGACATAAAACAGGTTCCAACACAGTGCTTGTCTAGAGGAAGGATGTCCAGCTGGAGAGCCAAGAGGAACACTCACCAAACCCAGAGAAGAAAACCACAGTCGACATGTCTAAATTGGATAGCCCAAATGGTAAGTACTATAACAGTTCTAGAAATGTAAATTTCCTTAAGGGTGAGCTGGACCCTCGAGGGTAAGGGATTTAAATTGGGAGAGAGACGAGAATCCTATGGAAACAGTCTGTGCAGAGGTGTGTGAAAAGAAAGAGTATTAGACATTGAAAATACTGAGAAAACCAAACTATACAGTCAAGACTAGAGCCCCAAACAAAAGATTAATAATTGATTATCAGACCCGTAATTTTCAAATAACTTGAAATTTTTTTCTAAGTGGTCATTGCAGAGAGTAATGAAAGAGCCTGTGAGAACACCCCCTCCCCCACGCCAAGTATGTTTTAACAGAATGGTCAGCTTTGATTTGTTTTATGTATTTAGGTTTCATATGAGATTTTTTTTGTTTTAGAATGTTGTTTCAAGAAAGTTTAGCCCTGGCTGGTGTGACTCTGTGGATTGAGCACTGGCCTATGAACCAAAGGGTTGCCAGTTCAATTCCCAGTCAGGGCACATGCCTGGGTTGTGGGCCAGGTCCCCGGTTGGGGGCGTACAAGAGGCAACCAGTCAATGTACTTCTCGTACATCAATGTTTCTCTCCCCCACTTTCTCCCTCCCTTCCATCTCTCTAAAAATAAATAAAATAAAATCTAAAAAAAAAGTTTAAAAACACTGTTAGTGACCCTAACAATGAAAATAAGATAAGCTACAAAAATCACAATTATTAAAAGGCCAAACCTAAATGAACTTCATTTCAGCAAGTGACAAATTCTCCTTGAAAAGGGAGATTTCCATAACAGCTTTCATACTTGACAGAGTGGCAGGAAGAGTCACATAGGCTCACAAGAGGGTCTAAAGTCCTGAGTAGCACCAACCAGAAATCCAACTCCTTCCCATAGGCCTCTGTCAAGTTCATGAGAAAGTTTTCCCAAGACTGGAGGCAGGAAAAGAGGTCAAAGAGAGATTCCCTCTGAGGTAGAAGGCCTTCTCCAAATAC
Source organism: Anoura caudifer (assembly GCA_004027475.1). Lineage (NCBI taxonomy): Eukaryota > Metazoa > Chordata > Mammalia > Chiroptera > Phyllostomidae > Anoura > Anoura caudifer. The sequence continues at coordinate 30,813 of PVKU01000395.1, forward strand.
TAGGCAGTGGTGTGCTGCAGGCTGGAGGAAGGGCTGGAAAGTGAGGAGGAAGCCGCGGAAAGCACACTAGGCCTTCATTGAAGATAACAGCAACAGCCCCGAAAGTCTGAGAGTGGGGCAGGAGGGGCAAGAGAAATCCTTCAGAGATACTCTCAACCTTCAGTGAGTGCCCTGTAGTGACAGTGACCCTCCGAAGTCTGATGTGGGACAGAGAACACAGATCTCCCAAGGGCAGAAAAGTCTAGGAGTTGGACTGGGAGCACAGAGAACTCTGCAGAGACCCCAAAAGTTGGCAACCAGCTTGTAATGCAGAAAGCAATCATGCGGTTTGGAAAGCTGGTGGCTGGATGCTCAGTTGTAAAGACAATGATGGGAACTCCCCGGTGCTCAGAGCCCAAGCCTTGCTGAAGGGAAAATCCTGGTTTTGCCTCCAAAAGATCTGAAGCCAGTGGGAGGATGAATCTTACTACATTAGATTGATTTGGGCCCCTCACTAGCAACCAGAGAAAAAGAGGCAAGCTATTGTTTTTAGGATAAGTACTGTTTGCATCATTCCTTCTTGTTCCTTTAGACACAGGTTTGTTTATTTGTCTGTTTGTTTTTGGCATAGAATCATGAAGTCCAAGACCTGTGAAGAAGGAAAAATAATGTGGGCCATGACGGAGAGAAAACAGTCATTCGAAGCAGACACAAAGATAGCCCAGATGGTGGGATTATCACACAATGACTTAAAATAGCTAAAATAAATATATTAGAGGATGTGGTGGGACACATTAGACAATATGTATGAAGAGATGAGGAATTTCAGCAGAATGGGAAACTACTAAGAAGGGTCCAATAAAGTGCTAGAAATGAAAATAAAATATACAAAGTGAAAAAACCATTCAATGTAATCATCAGACTGCACAGAAAAGAACTAGTGAACTTTATAGCAAGTTACATAGTTAACCTGTTTGCTTAAGGTCCTACCAAGCTAAATGGGGGAGCTAGGCTTTAAATTTGCCTCATCGGACCTCAAACCTGCATTTTTTCCACAGCATCAGTAATTAGCAAGGCATTTTGGTTGTTCTCATTGTACCAGTTTCAAATCACTTTATTTCTAATTTCATTCCACATAGAGGGCATTTTTCAGTGTCACAAGATGAGTTCTTTCAGCATCACAAATGGAAGTTGTTTTTCTTCCTCCTTTGTTCTTCCTCCTGGGAGCTCAGACCACAGTAACTAAAAGGGACAGGAACTCTATTAGCCAAAGAAAGGAAGGCAGACACCACAGAACTGTGAAAGTGAGCAGTGCCCTCACTCTGATCACTCTTCCCCCCAGACCCAGAGAAGAAACCACTGAGGAAGACTCTCTTCCTCTCCTCTCCTCCATTCTGCAGGATTTGATGCCCCCACCGCACCCAACAGTCAGACACTAGATTAATCTGAAAAAGAGGATGGAGAGCTGAAGAACAAAGAGAACTCCATATGCAGAGCAGGTGGGACCCTGAGACTAAGGGATGTTAAAGACAAATTATTCTGACACTTGTTAAATACAGCAAGAAAGACTTTGTTCAAGACTACTGCAACAGGGGAGAGAGAGTGAACTTAACTCTGAGTAACAGGAACATGCGGGAATTTATAGCCAATGGGCAGTGGATGGAAAATTACTACAAGGAACTTGGTTAGCTATCAATGGTGGCTAGAGGGAAATGGAGCTTGATTGGATATCAAGTGTGGGGCAATTCTTGACAAACTGCCTTAGCAGGATTCCTTGCTAAAACTGGACTGAGCCTGCCAAGGACAGGGTCAAGGACGAGGCCTATTCAAAAAGAACACTCAAGAAGTACCTTGGTAAAGTTTAATCAAAGAGAGAGACTTTGTCAGGAGCAAAGGATATTCCAAGATTTGAGAGGCCATGGGAAAAGGGTAAAGGTGAAAGTCAGAGACAGTGACTGGTTACAGGGGGTGGCCACATGGGTACCAGGGAATCAATTACCAGGCCTGCCAATGAGAAACAAGGGAAGCACCTGGAATATGCAAATGCCTGAAGTAGAACAGAGAGTAGAATGCATAATTCAAATTCAAAATGAAGGCCTGTTTTATTCATTTTTCCTGTATTCTGAGAGTACTTGACCTGCTGATAGTCACTTAGGGGACATTGGCCACCCCCTCCCTTCCACATTCAGGGTGTAATGCTGGAGTAATATGTTGAAAGGCTACTTATTTTATTTTCCATTAATTGTACTTACCTCTTTCCAGACCCTTCTCCTTAAAAGTTGCATGCTGTTTATAACTAATAGCTAGATAGCTTTAAAGAACATTCTTGAGTTACAAGAGATAGCTACACACAAAGGGAGGGACCACAGTTTCCCATCTCCACTGTCACTGGATTGCAGCCAATGTCTCCAGTGTGTGGTAGTTGCCTGGCCAATATCTAAAGATGAACAAGGAGCCCTGGCTGGAGTGGCTCAGTGGTTTGAGCACCAGCCTGCGAACCAAAGGGTCCTCAGTACGATTCCCAGCCAGGGCACATGCCTGAGTTGTGGGCCAGGTCCCCAGTAGGGGGTGTGTGAGAGGCAACCACACATTGATGTTTCCTTCCCTCTCTTTCTCCCTCCCTTCCCCTCTCTCTATAAATAAATAAATAAATAAATCTTTTTTAAAAAGTAAAGATGAACAAGCATAAGTTGGTACATTGGACCTGTGTTGACTCTTGTATTCCTAACTCTAGATTACTATAACTTGTCCAGCCATTGACAATATCCTCCTAGAAAACTGCTAATGAATCAAAACACAGTGTTTTGCTGAGCCATTGCTGAGTGCTGGTGTTTGGGCAGGTTAAATTGAGATAATCCCTGAGAATTGCCCCTCCCTATCTCCCAACAAAACAGACAAGCTATTGAACAGCAAATGGCACCTGGGAACCTTCATTTTCCATCAAGCCATTTAAAATTTACCAATGAAGTAGATTATAGGGTTAAATCAGAAATACCACGGGTTCAAATTCACTTAAATGGATTTCTATTCATCAGCAATACCTAACTCTAACAAGTTAATTATTCATTTATATTAATAAGGGAAAAAAGCAGGCTAAAATGAGTGTTGAGTTGGCCTGAATTTAGTGGAGAGGGTTTTTTCTGGTTGATGTTTTGGTTTGTTTAAAAAAAACAAACCTTATTCCAAGCCGTGCAGCTGAGGACCTGGTTCAAACAGTTCCCCCCAAATGCACTGCGTTACTATTGTTTCCAGAGCTAAGCAGAGAAGCTCTAAGGGAATGAAATTTTCCTCCTTCCCACTGTTCTGTTGTCTTTCAAAACAGCAGAACTGCCAAGATCAGCAGTGTGAAAGCTTCCTTTGAGGCATTCCTTATGCCTCCTGCACTGGCTTGAGCAAAACAAGTGCCTAGATGGCATGCCCAGCTCCCAAGGGGACACCCCGGAGGCCACACAACCAGTGTAGTGTAACAGACAATGGCACCAGTGAAGACAGGGAAGCCGCGGACTGCCAGGGGTCAGATCCAGGAACTCAGAAACACAGGCTTAAGTACTATAAATACCTTTGAAAAACTGACAGGGGGATGGGAGGGAACAGGAACAGGTGGTGGGGGCCCGCAGGCACATCGCTGCCCAGAACAATCACTCTGGGGACAGGAGTCCTGCGTGCTTGAACTCAAAGTCCCCATTTACCCAAAAATGGGATAATTTTCTCTTTTTGAGGCTTGGTGTACTTCTTCCTCATGCTAAGGAGCAGTTTCTGTTTTCACAAAAGTCTGTCATGATTTTTTTTTACACTGTATCATGTGCACCTTCCCAATTTATAATCACAGAGAAAAAAGAAACTGTCTTCATCATAAACATAAGAGAAAAGGTTTCAGAGCACAATTAGAGAAGAAATGAATCTCTCAGACCATCTAAGGAACAGGCTGTGGAAGTAAGCAAAGACCATCTGAATTAGAACAATCCAAGGCTATTTATTCGGAGTCGCTACAAGAATCGAATCAGCTGCTGTCATTTGCATTTTGACCGAGGGTCCAGAAAGCTTTTGAGGAGAAAAGGGAAGGCTTGGGGGGGGGGGCCCTGATAGAGGCTCTGGGCGTGGGAAGCTGTAGGCGCTCAAACCAGAGGGGAGGCACCCCTGTCATCGGTTGTGGGGTGCATATTTGGGTCCCAAATTGGAAGCAGTGATAAAAATTAGGGAAGAGGTCAGCTACTAACCAAACTCTAGCTGCTTGAGGTCAATTGCTGCAGAAGTCATTCTATGGCTTCCTGGATTGGTACTGGAGACAGTAATCTGCAGATCATTTACAGCAGGCCGCGTCCTAGGGTGTTTACTGTAGGTAAAGGGCTTGGTTTCCTTGGCAGTTCACAGGTCAGAGTTCTCTTTTCATCTGTGGTCTGTACATCCTGGCTCTCCAGTGTACCCTGAAACAAGAACCCCAGCAGGAGGGAAGAGCAGCTCACGAGTCAGTCCATGTCACCTCTCTGAGGAGGCCGTCACTGGGACTTCACGAAGCTGGGATGAAAGTGGGATGCATCTTTTCCGTGTTTTATAACTCTCTCAGGCATTTGGTTTACTTGACCGTGTGGTTTCTTGGCCCACGTTCTCCCACACTTCGGGCAGGAGGGAGGGACATGCTGAACCGGAAGAAAGCATGTTCCTATGTTCTTCCCGGGAATTCGGGCTCTAGACATCTTTTCCTTGGAGACAAAGGAATCCTTGGTTTGGGAGGAATGGAGGAGTAGAAATTTCATCCTTAATAACATTTTAACTTGGATTAAAATAACCCATAGTATCCACATAGAGAATGAGTATTTGACTCTGGACATCAGCACTTGTTAGAATGTTGCATTAGTCAGCTCAGGCTGCCATAGCAACGCACCGCGGGCTGGGGGCCTTAAGCGATGGACTTCTATTTTCTCACAGTTCTGGAGGCTGGAAGCCCATGATCAAGTTGCCCCATTCTGAGGCCTCTTCTTCCTGGCTTACAGGCAGCCGCCATCTCCCTGTGTGCTCACGTGGTCTTTCTCTGTGCGTGTACTGAGAGATATTGCAAGCTCTCTGATGCCTCTTCTTACAGATGCACTAATTCCATTAAATGGAGATCCCACTCTTATGACCTCATTTAACCTTAATTACTTCCAGGAAGGCCCTTTCTCCAAAGATAGCCACATCAGAGGTCAGGGCTTCAACACATGAATACGGAGGGAACGATCATCAGTCCACAACAGATGGGGAAGGCGTACACATGCTACCATAAGGTGACGTCCTATTTGCCTGTACGTATGTGGTGAGAGCCAGGGGGATGACCCTCAAACACTCTTAGCTGAATTAATAACACTTAGATCCCTAGCAGATAAAATCGTAAAGCTTCAAGTTGGAGAGTTTTGTATTATTTTAGCATGAAATATGTTTTTGACCATGATACAAAACTCTTCACCTAAAATTAGATGTAGATTGATAAAATAATCAAAATCTGACCAAATCAGAATAACTTTTCAAATATGATTGGATTTTTTTTCCTTTTTGAGGCAAGATTATTGAGACAAAAATATGTAAACATAAATATGGCATTTAGGGAACCAAGGGTCCTTTAAGAGACAGAAATTTTTGTTTACCATAGCTGATCCCAAATTACACCTCTGCTACCAAATTTGCCATCCCCCACAGATTAAAGCCCAAGCTCTTTAACCCCAGTCTACCCTTCCACAGTTCTCTCCACCTTTCTCTGCACTAATAACAATGGTTATCACTTGCTGTGTGCTAAACCCTCGGCTAATGCTTTACATGCACTTGTTGTTACTTGTCAGTATTTGCTCTAAACAAATGAAGCAGATACTAAAACCCCCTTCTCTACAGAAGAGAAGATTAAGTAGCTCATCTAAAATCCCAGCAGCACCCACCCAGAATTCCCACCTAAGCAGTGGTGCTCACACTAAGATCCATCGGACTTCCATGCTCTTCACCTCTGCACGCTCTGTGCTGTTTCCCCTCTACATCTTGCCTGTGCAGACACTCCTCTCTCTCTCGTTGAGACCGGTACGCCTCCAACCGCAGGCCCTCAAAAGTGTGTGCTCCTGAAAGGTTGAACCAAGTTCAGAAAATAAATTTCTTAAATGGGTAGACTTTTCTGCACAAGAAAGTCAGAAAGCAAAGGCATATTTGATTATATTAATTGTTGTAAAAAAAAAAAAACCTGTTTATTTCTTTTGCCATTTAAAAGACAAAGAGTAGACTACAAAAATATTTGGTCTATGCCTGGCAGGCACAAGGTAATATCTCTAACATGCAAAAAAAAGTGCCCACAAGTCAAAAAGAAAAAGAACAAACAAACCATTAGAAAAATGGACAAAGGATATTACCAGCATTGGAAGTTATTCCTTTTTTTCCAGTTTTTGCCAATCTAACAAGTGAAAAGAGATCATTATTATTGCTTTAATTTTAATTTCTCTGAATCCATTCAAAATTGTTCATTGTACATTTATTGGTCATTGGAGATCCTTGTCTGTGAATTACTTGTTTACATCCTTGTATGTGTTATATGTGTAATTCATAGACAAGAATCTCCAAATGACCAATAAATGTACAATGAACAATTTTGAAAGGATTCAGAGAAATTAAAATTAAAGCAATAATAATGATCTCTTTTCATTTGTTAGATTGGCAAAAACTGGAAAAAAAGGAATAACTTCCAATGCTGACAAGGATGTAGGAAAATAAGCACACTTATAGATAGCTACTGAGAATTGGAAGTGCTGTGTTTTTGAAAAGTTACCTTATCACATATTTCTTGGTAACTCTCTGATGCTTTAGCAAAGGGCAACATACAAGGCAAGCACTCTCTAAATTTTTATTAAGTGACTGACTAAGGAAACTTCCGAGCAAAAGGTGAGACTCCTTGAGCACATTGGCATGGAAGGAGATGAGAAAGTGTCGGGAAACTGAGTCTGGAGCTCTGGGCTCAGAAGAAACAGAGTGTAAGTTCGGGAGAGTCTGAGTCAAGGTCCCAGGACTCCATGAACTAAAGCCCAGGGGACTGTCACCAGTGTTTACACGGGGCGGTGGGGCGAACCTGGAGCCCTGCCAGATGGAAATGCCTCTCCAGTAATCTAACAGCCTGCACTCTGGCATGAACTTGGACATGGAACTGTAGATGACCATGAGAAACTTGGGGACATGATGTTAGGCACCAAGTCTCTGCTCTTCCCGGAGACGGAACGTGACCTCAGCAGTAGTGGGACCGTCTTCTGTCTGGGGGCTCCCCGAGGCCCAGTTTTCTCAGAGCTGTCATTCACAAAGCATTGCAGGCTTCAGGTACAGACACCTCAGAAGCTAGAAAACAACACGCAATTATTGTAAAGAGCACAACTTTCAAATAAAGTCAAGCAAATTTAACCAGCTTAAGCCTTAGAAACAAGTACAATTTTTATCACCCAACCAAATCCATTCTGCATGAAGCCAGGAAAATGAGCAAATGTGTGCAGAACTCTCTGAGATCACAACATAGAAAGTCTTGTTGAGAGAATCCTTAAAATAAGTCCCCACTTTCTCCTTCTCCCACAAGCAGAAAATCAAATGTAGCTTTTTAAGGAGTGTTTCCACTGGAAATCATTTTACTGCCATAGAGGTGGAGAAAAATAATTTGAAACAGCTAAGAGAGTGGATCTGGATAGCTCTGTTTTTTCTTTTAGATCTTAAAAACCATCCTCTTTAATACCATGAGTCCATGTACAGACGCCATTCAAAATAATGGTTTTATATTCTCTAAATCCTTGGGATTAGTCATTTTGAGGGAATATCATATATCGGAAAGTTACTTTACTTTTTTCCCATCATACAAGAATATTGTAAGCAATTACTAAACAGCTGACTCAGCGCCCATGATAAGAACATATGGGAGTTTTTGACCTTGCGGTTCCATGGCCCCGTTAAACCTGTGGTGTCTGTAGGCACATAACCAGCAATTTTTTCAGAGTGTCAGTGGTCAGTCAAGTTTCAGGCTGTTAGTACCACATGGTTTTGTGTTTGTTGCTGCTGTTATTGCTGTTTGCTTTCTAAGAACTCTTAGTTCTAGAAACAATTTGATGAGCTGTGAGAAAGAGCAGAACATATTATAAGGAACACTAGATAATATTGTTCTCAAAAACAATAAGAATGAACCACGGGAAATTAATAATATAAATCTTCAAGCCAGACATACCAGGTCTCTATAGATCAGATAGATATCTTTATAGATAAGCTCCAGTATTCCAACTCACTTGAAAATTTAGATCAATCAGTAAAGCAAAATTCAAACGTCCCTTCTTCACTAAAGACAGTGTAGGGATTTCTTTCATCTAAAACTTTGTTTTGTATTTGATAGGCCTCAGGGTCTCTTTATGCGTGATTGGAAGACCCCATCGGTGAATGGGAGGAAACATGGAAGCCCTAGTCATTGAGTCTGACCCACGCTGGGCTGTCGGGCTCTGCTTTAGGATGACAGATGGAGTACTTGTGTTTACTTGCTTTCCTTCCTGGAATTCCCTTTCAGTGACACTTGAACAAAGTAGAATAAATCCATAACAGTCCTGAGCTGAGTGGAGCAGAGGTTTTGACATGTTTTTGAAAACCAAAAGGTATTGTATGGGATTATATTGCTATAAAATCATTGCCGAAACATGTAGCCCAGAATACACATAAAAAGTGAGCACACTGTCCGCAGGAAAACCCTGTGTCCATCTGTATTAGCTTCCTAGGGCTGCAGTAATGAAAGTACCACAAACTGAGTGGCTTAGAACAGCACGAGTACATTTTCTCAGAGTTCTGGAAGCTGGAAGTCTGAAATCAAGGTACACACAGGGTTGGTTCCCTCCAAGGGAGAATCTGTTTTCATGCCTCTCTCTTCACTTCCAAAGACAACCACTGATTGTTCGTGGCCCTTGCCTTGTAGATGCATCACTCCAATCTCTGTCTCTGTTGTTACATGGTATTCTTCCTCTGTGTCTCTGTTTTCTTCTACATATAAGGACACCAGTCATAGTAAATTAAAAGCCTACCCTACTAGAATATGACTTCATCTTAACCTAACTAATTACATCTTCAATGACCCTATTTCCAAATAAGGTCACATTCTGAGGTACTGGAGGATTAAAACTTTCGGGGGACACAATTCAACCCATAGCACCATCATCCACTCATTTTCCCTGAGATCCATTTCCAGTCCTTTCCCTGCTCTGTCTCTCAGACTACTGACCTCTACGATCTACATTTTCCAGACTCCCTTGCCAAACTGGCTTCTGGCTAGTTTCGACCAATGGGAGGCCCTGACAAGAACCTGGCAGATGAAAAGAAGGAAGAAGCCAGGGTATGTCTCACCCTCTTTCTCAGTCCTGAACAGTGTCTCCTTTGGTAACTATATCTACCGCATGGTTCCGGTTCCTACCTGGAGGCTTTGCTCCAGCAGGGTGACCCTACTCCGGATTTCCAACGCCCAGGACGGAGAAACCTGAGCTGCTGAACTCTGAGAACCTCACCCCTTATTACTCCTCTGGTTCTGAACTCTGAGTTGCTTCATCATCCTGTTTGCTCTGTCAGCTCTTCCAAGACCTTTGTAATTAATTCATCTAATTAAATTCCCTCCATTGAACTTCCTGGCATGAGTTCTCTTTTCCGGACAAAACCCTTGACTGACACAAGCTTCAAGAAGTGATGCCAAGCTCTGAGTCAACCGGCAGAGAAGAGAAGTGGGTCAGGGGGCAGGCATCAGGGTAACTGTTGAAAGGACCACCAATGGGATAGGTGGGCAGACGCCAGTCTTCTCCTCTCCCTTCCCCCAGCAAACATACCACCACTATTGGGGAGAGGGCATGTAGAAAATAATAGTTGTAAGTATGCAAAATCCTTCATCTTTCTTAGTGGCCAGCCAATAGATAATACCCAAAGTTGAGAAATTAAGGGGGGAAAAGGCATAAGCATAATTCTTGTATGATGCTAGTAGCCATCAAAAGAATGAAAAAAAATCAATAAATAAAAGTAGTTATCTCTCAAGATTTAGACTTAAGGTTGAGGTGAATGAGTTTAGTTTGTTTTTATTTTATCTCCTTCTATATTATTTTAATTTTGTAAAGCATGCGCCTCTATTACTACTTCTATTGTTTGTTTGGGTTTTTTTTAGACAATGATTTCAAAGATTTGACTAGGCCTTTGAATAAAGAGCAATGGTTTTTTTTTTTATCAGTCCAATTTCTATCACCTGGTTGGACAGAGCAAGGGAAAGTACAAAGTGAAAAAGTAGGTGAGTTTGAAAGCAGGCACATAAAAAAAGAAGCTAATGACAGTACTCATTAATTAAATAGTTGCTGTATATCTACACTGTGGGTGGGAGAAATCCATGCAGAGTGTATTTCAAGTTGGGAAATGCCTCTCTTTTATAACATGGATGTTCCTGAGAATTATTTTTTTTTTTATCTTTGGAGGTGTGTGGGTATATTAGATCCGGTTTTTGTTTTTGTTTTTGTTTTTTTTTTAAAAAAACCACTCCTACTTCTGCAGCCCAAGACTAGAAAGAATAAGAGGCAGAGACTGTGGAGGAGGCCAGAGCTGATGGTGCTCAAGCCTACTCTGACCTTGATCGTGAGCCCTGGCGTGGTCGCATACTCTAGAAACATTCTTCTACAATAGTGTAGTGCAGTCTTTCTCTTAAGGGGTGGGGTACACAGGCTTTGGACCAAGGCAGACTTGCATTTCAATTTCAGGGTTGCCATCTATTTCTTTGGCCTTGAGCAATTATATTGTCTGAACTTCAGTCTCCTTTTCTATCAAATAGAGAAACCATGTTTAGTCCACAGGGATGTCATGAGAAATAGGAAATAATATTTGTAAGCAATCTTTTAGATGCTTTGCGCACAGGGAAACTGAGCTCAGCAAAATACATCCTTTGCTGATGAAGAAATAGGTCAAATAAGGCTCTGCATATTTGTACATGGGCAAAAACATCATTGAGGGGGATTCTTAGATATTAATCGGGTTTTTTTTTTTTTCAAAGCACCCTGGCTTGTTTATTAATCCCTGGGAAACGTATGTACTAATGGTTGTACTGAGTATTTTAACTAGGATGACAACAACAGGGAAAATCCTAAGCAGGGCCAGCCTTCTCAAACAGCTTGCTGCTAGCTGTGCTTTCAGAAAGCAGACTGAGATGAGGCACACTTCATGGAGATTGGTTGGGAAAGACTGAAGACCGCAGGCTATAACTCCAGACTCCAGGTGAGCCATTGAATCTGAGGCTCTGTTTGTAGTTGGTGAATAGCAGGAAGATATTTTACAAACTGTGGTCCAGTAAGAGACCCAAAAGTCCCTAGACACAAGCTTCCTAATCTCCACATTATCCCATCCCTCCTGAAGCTAGGTAGACAGAATGGAAGGAGCCCAGGACCCAGAGAGTGAGTGAGCAAAGAAAAATGGATAAGAATCTCCTGGTGCAGTTTAGTAATCTTCTAACACCAACATTAAGAAAATGTTGATGTGACTGATAATTATGGGTGCAATAGAAGGCTCACGATGAGCCCTCAAATATTGCTAGATCCGATGAGCCTGACATATATCACGTCCTCTGTGTAAAATTTATTTTGAGTTGAAAGAATGAGACAAAAGCTTGACTTAGTGATTGAAGGGGAGGTGACTCAGAGCACACTGTGTTCTCACTGTGCCCAGCAAAAACAGAAGTAACGCCCAGCTTCTGATGGTCCCTGATGACCTCAGACATACTCAGCAGCTGCGATGTTCAGGGTAAGCAGGAAGGAATACCTGGTGGAAATGATAGGTCCCAGTGGAGGGGTCTGGCACCAAAGAAGAGAGAAAAGTGGGCCATGCCATTTGATAGTTATCGATGACCAGATTTGTTCATTACTGTACATGGGTTACCCTCTAGGAACCCCCCAGCAACACTTTGAGAGATTTTCACAGGGTGTACACTCTAGTGAAACACAGGAAGTTACTGAGATCACAACGATAGTTTACTCTTGGCTAGTGTGCCTTTGGAAAACTCCAGCACTTGAGTAAATTTTACATAAAATAGTTGTTCTTTTGATTGCCATCAAATTATAGCCACAGCCTGGTTGGAAGCCCATTACTGTAGCTTAGGTTCCTTGATGCGGACACTGGCCTGCAGTGTCCTCCGCATTGTGGATGAGACAAGACAAATTCACATGGACTACCGAGTCCTGTGGAGAAAAAGGGACGGCACGGCCACTCTCTCAGGGGGAGAGCATGCTGACCCTTGCCTTGACAAGCTTTTATTGGCTTTCTAATAGCACACATCAAAGAAGGTTCTCATTCATTATACTTAGGTTTGCTTTAGGTAGTTTTTACAGAGAGCAATGGAAAGGATGTTACTGATTACTTCTTACAGATTAACAAGGAAAAAATGTTGCAAATGTAAGAGAATGATAAGAGTAATTGGTCTGGTTACACTTCAGTCCTTGGGATAATTAGCACAGACTTCAGGAAGTTACTTAAAAGATGTGCAGTAACCATTCACTGCCTTGAGTCAGGGTGAGGGAATTTTAGCAAGAAAAAGTCACAAAGCAGCCTGGGTATAATGCAGGCCTGGTTTCCCATGGGAGAACCGATCCGTGGGTTTGGCATCCTGCATGCCACCTACCACATGCTTATGGGCTTTCCCATAGGGCTGAGCTACAATTGCCATTGCCAGGCAGATCGGTTCCCTACAGTTCCTCAATGATAACTAAATGCAAAGACCTCTGGAGATTTCTATGGGTATGTACACTATGATCATAAGGCCAAGGCAGTCCTTTGCCTAGACAGTTCTGAGATAGGAAATCCTCCTCTCTTATTCAAATGTCTGCTATCTCAGGAGACTAGGAAAAGACCTAGTCTTGCCCTATAAGGTGATATCATCTGATTTGTGTATTAGTCTTGTTAGGATAGCCTTTGCTACAATAGCAATACAACCCAGAAAACTCCATGACTTGACACAATTAGAGCTTATTTTTTGAATCACATAATGTCTGATACAGAGTAGGTGGCCCTCCTACATTTTGAATACATGCCAACTAGAACATGACCTCCATGGCCATCATGAAGGAGAAAGAGAGCTAGGGAATCTTGTGGGAGGATTTTAAGTGTCAGGCCTAGAAATGACCTAGATCACCTCTGTCCATCATCTTGTTGGCTGAAGTTCATCCATGACCATGGCCTGTGGGGGCTGGGAAATGTAGAGGAGAACCTGACTGTGGGTGAACACTCAGAATCTTGCTACATTTTTTCTTTAGGCTTTTCATTTCTCTAATTAGTAACCTTATTTAAATTGCTATTATTAAATTTATGTATTTGTGTCTTACGAACTCAGTCAAGAAGGGAGAGATTTCTCCAATCATCACTTTACACACTTTAAAAATATTACAATTTTATTTGTCAATTATTCAATGCATCAATAGAGCTGAAAAACACAAATTTAAAAAGGATAAGTGTATTAGTCAATGTTAAGAACAATTAAAGATCAGTACCAGACACCTCCTCTGCTGAGCCATCTCAGTGTGACTTATCTAGTTAGGAGTTAATTGCTGCTGTGTATTTATCACAGAGAAAGACAGAACAGCCTCTATGTTCTCAGCAACAGCTCAAAAGCTGCCAACATTAGAACCTATTTGTTTTACTGAGAAGAGGGATTGTTGGCTGGAACACAGGGCTCCCCATTACTCTTTCTGGAAAAAGCAATGGGAACTTTAACTTCTCTCTGGACAGCTACCAGCATCTATCAGGAGAAACACAAGGTTAGCATCTCTTTCTGAAGGGTAGCACTTAGAATCCTAACAGCCCTCCAAGCCTCTACTGGTGTCAGCAATGGCTGAGGGTCCCAAATCCAAGCCCTTTTGTATTTAATAGAAGTGCTAAAGCAAGTCAACTCTGCAAGATGACAACAACCAACTGGCCTGACGTGGAATGCTAAATGAAGCTGAAGTCTGATGGTGCTGAGCTAAGTAGCAAGAGCCAAGGTTGCCCTGGTAGAATTAATTCCGACTTCTGACAGAGGCTCATTCTGTGACCAGAAGTAGAAGAGTTCACATCTCAGCACTTGAGTTAACTCAAGTTCAAACTTGAGTCTCTTGAGCAAAGAAGTTTCCTTTGAAGGATAAATCTGGAGGTCAGGATGAGAGAGGAATAAATATCGAAGTCTTCTGTTTCTTAAAGTTGATTTTTAAAAACCCCCATCTTAACAATTCACCACTGATCTTAACTTTCCATGCTGCTTCAGTCGGGTTCTGGACACTACCTACCTCCTTCTGATTCACAGGAAAAACAGAGAAACGTGAGTGCGAAATCTCTCACTGCTCTGTCCACACTACCCACAAGATTTTTTAGCTGAATATTTTCCACTTCCTTTCCTGTTTGGCCCTCTGCCCACCCCCACCTGACTTCCACCTTCACCACATCACTGAAACTGCTCTGGCTAATGCTATCGCTGACACCCTCACTCATCTAAAAAACACTTATAAGTCCTTATCTCATTTGAGCTTTCCCAAGCACTGAGTACCGCTGTTGACCATCCGACCATCCATCGCTTTCTACTCTGCTGGTTGCAAGTACCCACGATTTCTGGTTCTCCTGCCACCTGCCACGTCTCCTTTATGCCTGCCTCTTACTCATCAAGTTCCAGGTACCACCCTTACCACCTTTCTAATTCACTCAATAAGACTTTCTTGAATGAGTAAACACTTAGTGGAAATACTAAAGCAAATCAGCTCCTCAGATTAAAAAGGGGCACAGAGTTGGTACAGAAAAAAAAGAAAAACAGGATGGAGTCACATCCACCTCGCCCTCCAAGACCTGTGCTCTGGATCTCGCTCAACCACCCACCATCTGCCCAGGCACACAGGCTAAAAACGTAAGTCAGCGAGGACTCTTCTCTCTCTCTCACAGCCCAAATCCCCAAGTACAGGCAAATCTATCTTTTAAAAATCTTTTGAATCTACTCCCTCTTCTTCTGCAGGGTCACTGGCTGAGGGCCAGTTTTCATCATCAACCTGGACTGTTAGCAGTAAATCTTCATTATTTACCTTGATTCCAGCCTCACTCTCCTCCAATTGTCCTTGCGTAATGCTTCCACAATTTCTTTGAAAAGTTCAGTGCGATCACATCATTCTCCATTCAAATCCCTTCAGTTGTTGCCCATCAGCTCCTCACAAGGCCTTTCATGAGCTGACCCTTGCCTGCTTCTCCTACCCAACTCCTACTTGTCTCCAGCATGAATGTTAGTTCCAAAATTAATAATCACCTTCAAGTTTTCTTTGATGTTCACACATTATCACATGTCCAGAACAACAGCCTTAAGAATTCCTTTCTAGTCTCATGACTAGTTTTCTGTTCTCTACGTATGTAGTTAGCCTTGCATACCATGGGCCTTGAACAAAAAAGTATATAGACTTAAATGCCCAACAGGCATCTCAAACGTAACATGTCCAAAACAGAATTTCATGTAAAACTGGCTTTGTCCCAGTCTTCTCCATCACTCAGGCCAAAACCCTAGGAGTCAAACATGATTCCTCTCCCTTTCCAACATGCCCAAGTTATCTGTCAACTTCATATACAAAATACATCCCGAAGCAATTCACTTATTGCCACGGACCACACCCCCAGTCTCCGGACCACTGTGAAAAGTCCCTAGCAGGTCTTTCTGCATCTAGTCTCACACCATTATAATTCATTCTCCAAACAGCAACCAGCCTCAACTATTTTCTTTTTAGATTTTATTTATTTTTTTTTTAGAGAGGGGAAAGGGAGGGAACAAGAGAGGGAGAGAAACGTCAATGCTCAAGGGAAACATTGAGTGGTTGCCTTCTGCACACCCCCAAATGGGGACCTGGTCTGCAACCCAAGCATGTACCCCGACGAGGAATCAAACCAGTGACCTCTTGATTCGCAAGATGATGCTCAGTCCGCTGAGCCACACGAGCCAGGGCCAGCCTGAACTTTTAAGAACATAAATCAGATCAGGTCGCTCCCCTGTTTAAAGCCCTCCATTGGCTTCCTTGGAACTTAGAGCAAAATTCAAACCTTTTCAGAAGCCTGCACAAGTCAGCCACGTCCTTTCTTCTGGAGTCCTGCTCACACTTGTCTCTCCCTCCCCCACAGCTCCCCGTGCACGCTGGGTTTCTTTCTGTTCCCCAAACACAGCAACCTCAGGCCAGCTGAGGGCCTGCACGGTGGCTGTTCCCTCCCCTTGAGACACCCTTCTCTCAGGGGATGGGTCCTTCCTGACAGTAGGTCCCAACTTAAATGTGACCTTTTCAGAAAGGCCTGTCTGGGTCACCACACTTAAAGCTGCTTCCATCGTATCATCCTTGACATTGTGTTTTTGTTGCTTTGATTTTTCTTTTCCCAAGTTTCAATGTAATTTCTATGTACATTCATTCAACCCAAAATCAAATACCTTAATACAGTACCCCAAATACAAGACGAAAAGCAGAAAAGTGGTAATCCTCATAACATCACCCTCTTTTATTTGTATTACGGCTCTTACCACTGCCTGACTTCTTTATGAGTTGATTTTCCTTTTCAAACGACTCTCTCCTGTCATGAAGATACAAGATCCACAAGAAAAAGAATTTACGTACTGCCGTATGCAGTGGTGGTATTCAACACTGACCCATCAGGATGGATGTCCATCTTTAGGCACGCATATGGCATTAATAATAAGTAGTGGCTGACGTCAGCCTTCCTATTCCAATCCCAGCATTTCAGCAAGGCCTCGCTTTAAATCATTGAAATGATTGGTGGTGTTGAACACGTGACTGAATACAACGCATGTGTCTGGGCTAAGAAGGACATGGTGGGCGGCCACCACCTGTGCAGGCCTGATTCGCAGTCCCTCGGTTTTCTTCCACTGGTTAATTCTCTCTGGGGCTGGCTGCGGCTGCTTTTCAACTTCATTTGGACCAGTAGCTCCGGTGTTTGAACAGAGTCTGTTTTCTTCAGAAGGTCCTGACATCCACCACCCTTGACACATCTCGATAGGGACCCACAACTGAACGGTAGCTGGAGGGGCAATGACGCTGACTTCCGAAGTTCCAGCAATCTTACGTACTTGGTTGTGAGTTGTCAGGCAAATTATTTCACTTCTCTGAGTCTGCTGCTCTCTCTGTAAAATGGGCACACGTTAGTAACCTTCTTCCCAAGATGGCTGAAGGACTAAACAAGATAGTATACGTCAAAATATCAAGCCAGCCACACCCGTAGCATCCAAGGTCAATAAGTGATAGTTTTATTTTCACTCCCTTCCCTTCAGAGTTTTTCTGGTTAATGAGATAATGCACCTACAAGTGCTCTGAAAACCATGTCCAGATTATTGATATCACATCAACAATAAACCACCCTGTTTTAGATTTATCTTCTCTATTTTTTCCAGATTTACTGAGATATAATGGACACATAGCATTGTATTAGTTTAAGTTACACAACATAATAATTTAATATATGTATATAATTTGAACTGAGCACCGCGATAAGTTAACAAACATCACCTCACATAGTTACAAATTTCTTTTCCTTATAATTGGAACTTTCAAGATCTACTTGCTTAGCAACTTTCAAATACATAATACAGTGTTGTTAATGATAGTTACATCTAATGGTTAATGTATATTACATCTCCAGGACTGACTTGTCTTGTAACTGGAAGTTTGTACGTTTGACACCGTTCACTTACTCCTCCCACCCCACCCCCGCTCCCTGCCTCTGGCAACCACCAACCTCCTCTGTTTCTATGAGTTTGTTGTTTTAGAGTCCACATATAAGTGATATCATATAGCGTTTGTCTTTCTCTGCCTCACTTATTTCACTCAACATAATGCCTTGCGGCTCCATCCGTGCTATAACAAATGGCAGCTTTTCCTGACAAATTATCCTTCAAGTCGAGAAATCAGGTGGCTTTCCAAGAATCGCAAAGGAGCTGGAGAGGAACTCTAAGCCTTATGGTGGCAAAGCCAGTGCTCCAGCAGAGGAGGCCCATGCTTCTCTCAGCTGAGCAAGTCTCCCTGGAAACCGCATCCTTCCAGGGAGATCTGTTGATATGTCATACAAAGCTGCTAGACGCTGAAAACTAGACCTGCCAGCTACCTACAGAGAAAGAAGGCTTTCAGCTGGATCCAGACACTTCCCAACAGCAAGGGCTGAAATGGGGACTTTCTCTTTTGTCTCTCCTCTCACCCAAATACCTACCTTTATTTGAACACAGAGCTCACCAGGGCTCTCCCCTCCACTGACAGAGGTTGAGGCTTCTATCTCACCGTTCAACTCAGCCAGGCTTTGCTTAGCTTCTGAAATCCTCTCTGTTTTGGCCCTCACCTAACACTAGGACCACCTCATGCTGTGACTCAGATTATGCACTGCGAGGCCCCATAGGGCCACGTGCTCATCATGGCCACATGGTAGTCCAAGGAAGTCCCGACCAATCCTTACCTACCTGCAATCATGCCCTCCCACCAAGAGCCCCAGCCAGTATCCATACGTAGCAAGTTATCCTGATCCAAAGAAACTAGGGTGCCCAGGAAGACACTTACAGTAACCCTTAAACCATGACATGGCTCACGAGTTTTCTCACCGATGATCTCTATTTACTAGATTCTTCCCACTTTAGCTATTTTTGTT
The DNA here is from genome assembly GCA_004027475.1 of Anoura caudifer. NCBI lineage: Eukaryota > Metazoa > Chordata > Mammalia > Chiroptera > Phyllostomidae > Anoura > Anoura caudifer. Next base: position 49,437 of record PVKU01000395.1, read on the forward strand.
AACTAAGTGCTAAACTTTTAAACTCATTATTTCAGTCTTTGTGTCCTCCAAATCCACTGTCTTGGAGCAAATCCCTGGTCCCAAGGCTCTGGTTACCTGCTTGCCCAGACTCTCTCGGGGAGCAGGGTAAGAGTAGGCTGAGGAATCAGTGTCTCCACTCAAAACCCATCTGCCTCTTACCAACCATGTGACCCTGAGCAAGTCACTTAATTTCTCAGAGTCTCAGTTTCCTCATGGATAAAACTGTTGATGATGGTGATAGTGATGATGGTGATGGTGTCAACCTCATAGAGCTTTTACAGGGAAGAGTTAAGAAAATGCCTGTGAGGTGCTCAGCACAGTGCCCAACACATACGTAGTAAGTGGAGAATAAATGTCAGTTTTGGTATTGTTTAGCCCAGAAGGCAAACTGAAGTCCAAGTGCCAGATCCAGCATTTACATATTGTCTGTGCATGCTTTCATTGCAATAGCAGAATTGAGTAGTTGCAACAAAGATAACATGACTGCAAAGCCTGTAATATTTGCTCTCTGGTCTTTACAGCAAAGCCTGCCTCCCTTTGCTGGAGCCCATCCCACTCCACCCCACCCCATGGTAAGATCAGCATCAAAACTACAGGTGGCAGAGGCTACTCCTTGCCTCCCAATATGCATCCCTCCTTTCTTCTATACAAATAGAACCCTCTCCCATTTTTAATCTGCACATGATTGCCTGGAATATAAACTGCATTTTCCAGACTCCATTGGTACTACATGTAGCCATGTGACTGAGTCCTGGCCAGTGGGTTTTAATCTGAAGTGCTTTATGCAACTTCTGGAAAGAATCCTTATAGGGCTTCCCTTTCCTCCTTCCCGATGCTGAGCGTGCAAATGGGGAGTCTGAAGCTGGAGCAAGAACAACAGTCTTAGACCATGATGGGACCTGGAGAATGGAGGCTGCTCACGGCAGAGCCAGAAGACGAAAGGAGCCCGAGTCCCTGCCACCGCAGACCTGCACACTAAGTCAGCACGCTTCATCAGCTAGTTACCCGAGGTTTTCTGAACTCAGTGACAAACCTAATCTTTGCACGTACTGGCCATTCCCAGTTAGAAGAATAGAAAGCTTATCATTAGCCTTCAGCGGCTCTTATTTCATACACTCCCTATAACACTCTGTAGTAAATTTGGTACTTGAATAAATTGGTTTTTGGCCACACAGAACACTTATTCTTGCAGAATGCCAAAAAAACATTGCATGTGTTTAACATTTATTCAAGAAAAAAGAGTACCGCTCATTCAGTGGGGAAAAGATTTATTAAAATGCTGATTCAGGGAAAAAAAGATTAATTTGGAATCAAGGTTTAAAAGAAGATTTTGTAAAAAAGTGTGACATTAAGCCTGAAAACCATCCAAGTCTTGCGCCTTCACTAGTTCAAGTTGGGTCTATGGTCATTGCAGCAAAGGAGGCTAAGACAGGGCCACACGCCCACTCCCAGAAGAGGCTGTCCCTCCGAAACAAGCCATCCATGGTGGTGGGGAGCAGAAAGACATTGCTTTCATTTTCCAAATATGAAAAGACTGAGGCTCAGAGAAGCGAGCTCATCCAGGGTCACACAGCCGGTAAAAATCTGAATCCCGCCTGTTGGGCTCCAGACACAGCTCTCTTAACCACCAGGCTCTCTGGGGCAGGGAGGACTTGACGCTGAGCTTGCTGCTCCATAGCAAGTTGACCAAGATCACATGGAAGGCAGGAAACAGTCACTGTTTCTGGAAAAAAGATCTTCTGTGATCTTTTGTCCTAAGTTGGTAAAGAGGCCTGGGAAATGTACACTAATGAGTAGAGAGGTGAAACCTAGTACTTTTAAAAAATGCCATTAAAATCCCTGACTGCAAAAAAAAAAAAAAAAAGGAGACCGCTAGTATACTGCCAGTAGAAACCAGATTTAGCAAAGAGCTGTGCTCAGGAAACTCATAAACTTTCTTTTCAGTGTGCTCATCTTTTCTTTATAAACCATCTTATTGTCACTTGCTCAGTTATTAATTGCAGTAGTCTCTGGGGGTGCTGGGGGTGCAGCAGTGACAGACCGTGGGGAAAGAGGCCCACAGAACCCTTCCCAGCACTCAAACCGCCAGGGCCCAGAAGCTTCACAGTTAGGAAATCTGTTGTAGATGCAGCACGGCCACCTTTGCCATCCATAGTTGTACCAGATCTTTTTTTTTTTTAATGTCAACTTTTGTATCTCTAAGTGTCTCATGTTCTCCTATTGTTAGTGTGTGTGTGTGTGTGTGTGTGTTTAATTGACCCACTAATATCTATTGAACGTGTACTGTATGCCAGGTACTAGGTCAGGTACATAAAAATGCAATGCCACACTTTACACCTAATAACTCTATGTGTTATTATCCCATTTTACAGATAAGAAAGCTGAGATCACCACTAAGCTTTGCCTGGATGACACAGCTAAGCGAAGCGGCCTTGTGAGATTCCATGTAGAGTCTGTTCATGTAGAATCTGCTCCTTTCATCTCCAGTCTTTTTTTGAAATGGAGAGCTGCAAAAGGCTTTGAGGTCCAACTAAGAGAAGGAGAATCTTTTTAAAGTTATGTGCTACTTTCTTTTACCTTTCTTTTCCATCACTGACCTGATCCGCCCCGTGCACCTTATGTGTTTATGTGTTATCCTAGAAACAGTTCACCCTTGTTTCAAAGAAATTCCTCCATCCCCTCAGCTCCCCCAATTTCTCTGTTACTTTTGATAGTTTCCCAGTATATCTATAATAGACCTGAGAGCCTAAGACACCGTTACTATAACCAGTATGCCAGCAGTTACCAATTGTTTTAAATCTCGGGACCGTTTTACAGTCTGAAAATTTATTGAGGACCTCACAGAGCTTTTGTTTCTGTGGGTCCTATCTACTGATATTTGCCAGCATGGCATCAAAAACTGAGAAATTGTTAAGCTATTGATTAATTCATTCAAAAACAATAGCACCCCCCATTGTGTATTTACGTCAATAACACTGTCACAAAGCATAACCACAACTTTAAGGAACCAGTGAGAGATGTACAATTTTTACAAATCTCTTTAGTGGCCGTCCATGTTCTCACACCTTCCTTTGTATTCAATCTGTTGTGGTCTGTTGTGTTGTGGAAATACGTAAAGGAAATCCATCTCCATACAGATATGTAATTAGAAAAGGGAGGAATATTTTCATACTTTTTCACATAACTGGGTATCTCTGATACCATACAAAAACTCAACAAGTGGTAGGGTTTTGTTTTTTTTTTTTAAAGAGTTTTGCAGCAAATGGAATCTGAATCTATTACTAATGAATGTTTCACACTCTATTACTTTAAACTCCATCAGACTACCTTTCACTATGAAACCACACATAATTTCATAGCATCATATACTGGTCATTCGGAAACTCACTGAGTTCTTCAGATCTTCTAAGTGTTGGCATATTTTATTACACAGTATCTCCCCAAATTACATTTGTTAAAATCATGACAAATCTCATGAGAAAACTACTGGAGTTTGAGCAGCTGTCCAGACCACAGTGGAAGATATAAGTTTTTTAAACATTTAATTTTCCCTCAAAGGCTTGAATTTTATCAGTCAACAATAACTGTCAGTTACTCTTCTTGAAATGAGAGCTCACTTAGTTCATTTTCAAGAAAACATCTGCCGTCTATCCAAGTCCAAGCAGCCACAGTTTGCCTGTCAGTCATTCTTTCAAGTAAAAATGGTGTTGCATGAGAAAAGCAGCTAGCTATTCAGCTCATGACTCAAGCAAACAACTCCCCGGGTGCCTTTCCTCCAGAATGCCGTGGCTCTGGTGTACGCAGTGACACACTTTGTGTGTCCTTCCCTTTTGTCAGAATGGGGAAAAGGCCTGTGAGGGAGGATGAAGATGAACGAAATCAACACTTTTTTCTGCTTCCTGGGGCATCCTGAAGTGAAACTAGCATATTCTACCAGCAAGTGTGAGACGGTGAAGAACACAATGACCGAAGGGTCACTGCCCTGACTTACGTAGTCTTAACAGCCATTGTTATCATATTATCAGGGCGAAAGTCCATTCATTCAGTGAAAAAGGAGAATAACCTCTCAGTTTATAAAAACGGTGTTGACTTCATGAATCTCCCTTAAAGGGCCCGCAGGTCACACTTTAAGAGCCACGGCTACAGCAAGCCGAGGGAGGGCCTTCAATTGTAGCATTTCACTTACTGAGTGAGAGCCTGTTTATTCCAGGAACAAGGTAGTAAAAAAAGTTCTTTATAAAGTTTAAATAGAATAAGTTCTGCTAGGAAAACAGGACAGAAGTGACTTCCTGATGATCTGAGCCCAGGTCTGACCTTTAGAAATGCCAGTATTCCAATTCCCGATTTCCATTCCCATCACCAGATCTGGGGAGAGTTAGTCACCCCCTCTTGACCACATGAATGTATGTAACAGTTATTCCCTCTGCAAATAGGGAACTCATGGACGATGAGAAGTGTTGCCCATACTTGTCTTGCTAATGGCTAGCCACAGGCTGCCGTGCAATGCCCGCTTGCTCGCTCCTTCTCTCTCTCTCATGCACACGCACACATCTCAGGTTCTGTACGGTTACAAAAGCGATTTTGCTGGAATCATTTTTCCTAAGTAATCTCTATCACATCTGTTAGGAATTACTAATTAAAAACCAAAGTTAAGAAGATCAAAAGTATTATAAATCCATCTTGCTGTTAGATTGTGACAACTACCCCTTCTATTCATTGCTTTCTGCAAGTCTCATTTTTTGAGCCAAGATCAAGTCTAATTAGAAAAAAATTATTTTTTTTTCTGAGTAGCAATAAGCACGCAACATAAATTTAAAAACTCAACAAAAGTGTCTTATTAATATCACAGGGAATATTTCACCACACAAAACTTTTGGGTAAGAAAAGGGGAATTCAACCACACTGTCTTAGTACAAACAAGAGAGCCTGCTCTGTGTTTCTGCTGTGAAATTTGGTTCTCAGAACTTTCCAACCTATTAGTGAGGACAATGTCTCAGATGATCTTTTCCTGAACCTCCTTTGTTCTAGTTTACGGGATCACGCAACTAAAGAGAAGTTGAAACAACTGATTTCTCCAGACTCATCAGCTCTGATAGGCAATGGTTCTAGAACCCCCATTAGTTTACCAATTGGAGTCTGTGTTTCTTGCTCTTCATTGTCTGGCCATTTCATAAAGTAAGGTCCAGATTCCCTGCTCCATCCCAGTCCATTGAAACATACTTTCAATTTGTAATGCAAGCACGGGCAGTTAGTAATGACAATTCTCTCAACGCAAATCTCCATTATGCAGGTGTTCTCTGGGTTGGGTGATTAAATGCCTGGTGTGGAGTGATTGACCCTGTTGTTCTAGAGTTCTTCTGATGTTGTTTCAGCTGCTTATGTAAAAAAATGGTAAGTTATGTGATTATTTGAGAATTTGATTTAGTGATGTTTTAGATTAATGCTTTCCATCTTCTGGACACTTAATTCAGTTTCTTATACACCATAGCTAGTTTAAACCTTCAAGGCCATGCTTTAAATGCATCAGTAACTCAGAATGAATGCAACTATTCCTCCAATCTGGCTGAGACTGCACCTCTCTCCCTTTAGGAAAAGAAAAAAAAATAAAGCTGTAGAGACTGTCATAAATAATTTTACTTAAGTGAATGCTGAAATTAGGCACCACATTGCCTGGCTCCTAGTCACCACTTTGCAGCCAGATATGTCGAGTACCCACTGGCCAAAGCCTTGCCTTTTCAGAAATGGAAAGCAGGAAAAACAATACGATCATCTCTTAAAGTGGCATGTTGGGCCCATCCCCAAAGTTAAATATACCTAGACAGTTCTCAGTGTAGTGACTACAGCTGACCTTGGAAGAAATGATGTTCACAGCAGCCCATGAGCTGAGACAGGTAATAACGAACGAGATGCGATCATGTGTCCCTGGCACACATTTCCAGCAGTACAGGGAGCTAATTGCATTTAAGTATTATCTTACAATATAGGGGCCTGGTCCTTTTGGAAGTTAACCAGAGCCTCCCTCTTTTTTTTTTTTTTTTGAAAGAGATACTCTATTTTCAATAAAAATGTATTAATGTTGCTCTCTGAACCTGTAAAAAAATCTTTCTTAGATCAAGTGAAATTGCATGGTTTTTTTCCTGTAAATCTTCCTATCTGTCCTTCCCACTGTTGACTTCTTATCAGGGGTCCCAGGGCTGAACTCTGAAATGCTGGGTCCTGTTTTCCTTTTGCCCCTGGTAATCCTTAGTCTAGCGTAACTTGCAGCACCACTTACTGCGGTTCTCACTCAGATTACATGAAAGAAACTCTCATCCTGCTGGAGCCTGGTGCCCATCCAGGGAAGTGTGCCAGCCCGCAGTGCCACAAGGGGTGAGGGAGAACACACATGTCTCGAACAAAAGAGCAACAGGAAGAAACTAGTCCGAAAATGGCAGGGTAAGAGGCTCCTTCACTGTGCCTTTTAAAATCGTGGACAGGTTGATACATAGATTAATGCTGCCCTACATACCTTTATGTGGGAGTTAAGCAGACTCTTGAAAAATAAAAGGAGAGCTGACACAGGAATTAAAGTATTTTCTCCTACATACACATCTTTTTTAAAAAGAAAATGTCAGTGTAATTGATAGCATACGATGCTCTTTGGCCATTTTTCAGTTCTTTGTAGATGCAGGATGTTGGGGTTAATTGGTCTCTCTCTCTCTGGAATTTGAGTTTTAATCAAGTGCTTATAATTTCTATTAATACTTTTTTAAAAGCTAGTATTTTCAGCTAAAAGATATTTATAACCTTTATGTGCTACATACAAACAGAACAACTGCAGGTCACTGCCCCTGCATCCAGAGGTGTGCATGCTAAGCAGTGGGAATGGAGAATTTGTATTGTAATTATTTGTAAAATTTCTTGTAAACGTAGGCCATGGGGACACGAATCTTTTGGAAAATCAGAAATGCCAACTTGAGAAGTTTCTTGTAGGTCTGCAAAATCCATCCATGTTTTAAAGCTTTACAATAACAAAATCCAATTTGTACCTCAGGAAACTGGGAGGGAAAAGAATATGCATCAATTAATGAGAAGAAAAAGTAGAACTCAGTATGTCAGGGAAACTTTCCAGAGTTTGCCAGATACCAAAAGTAATCTAAAGTTTTTTGACATGACCCAGAGGATACCAGGCAGAGCCAGAAGCAAGGCAAATGTTTTCATGAAGTTGGCAGTAGGCTCAGAGCCAGGCCATAAGGTACGGGGTTGGGGTGAGGGGGTAGGGGGCCTCCCTCTGGGCTTCTCTCCCTCTTGTGAATCAATCACCCTGTTACAATATCAATAGTAATGGGAATTTTATTTGCCCCATGGGTGATGACAGGGGATGCAATTTTTTAAACTGGAAGGGGCTTACTCATCCCCCCCATAAACTTCATCTAGTATGAAGGTCACCATGCAGTCAGCAAAAAGTAGGACATGCTCCCAGCTGAAGCCTGTGAATGAAAAGGTATGTTTTGGTGTAAGGTAGTCCCACTGCTTAGGAATTACAAGAAAATAGGCTGTAGCATTTCAAGTATTCCAAAAACAAGCAGAATTTGAGAAGCAGAATATTAACAGCTAAGAATCCCAGATCAAAGCAGGAAGAGTTCAAGGAGGGTAAGCAAGGAAAATAAGCAGGCACTCGGCCCAGGGCGACCGCGGAAGTGAAAAGGACTCGAGTTCTGCTGAGATCTTTCTTCTCCAACACTCCAAAGCCAAAACTAGGGTTCAAGCTGACAAAGTACAAAAGCAGTTGATAAAAGCACAGAAGAGCAGCCGCTGGGAAATTTCAGGGTTCTAATTAAATCAGGCTTAGATTCAACAAAAAGATGAGGGGATCCCGGACTCTAGCCATCCAAGGTTGAGACTATTGTTTGGTACAGCAGGGGTCCTGGCTTTGGAGCCTGTTACATGCCTGCCCCTTCCTTGGGGACACAGGAAATACCTCTAGCTAAGGCCTGGCTGGGGGCCTACAATGAATCAAAAAGCAGGGTGTGATGGGAAATGTGAGGACCCATGGGCTTCCATTCCTCAGTGACACCAAAGAACATGGTCCTATTAGTCCTCAGGGGGGTGTGTGTGTGTGTGTGTGTGTGTGTGTGTGTCCCCATGCATAAGCACCAGAACTGACATTCCTGGTCTTTTTCAGTCCCTATGTTTATGTTCAGCCCCCGCTGCCTCAAATCTCTGCTTGGGGAGGCTCTCACAGCCTGCTGCACTTAAGGTAATTCAACACATTTGAAATACACAATAATATCATCTGTCTTTCCCAGGTAAAAATTATTTTATCTTAACGTGGTCTTAATGGAAAAAGCGGAGAGATGTGGACACAGATCTTTGACCCTGCAAATTCGACCGCACAGCAGTGCCTTCTCACTTAGCACGGTTTCTGTAAGACAGTAAGTATAACAACAAATGTGAGGCATTTATCCCGGTGTAATTGATGGCAGCTATTGTGTCCAATCAGTGCATTGCTTAGAAAAACAAAATGCCTACTTGATATGCTAGATGGACCCAAACCCAATTTTATAAAATGTGCACGTCAACAAGATAATTTGAGCTCACAAAGGTGTGCGGGATGAATGAACAAAGGAAGGAAGGAATAAATTAATTAATTAAATGGGGGTGTTTACTCATTTTTTAGAAGTTTTTTACTCATTTTCTTTGCTTCTCAAGTAGATTTATTTCAGAATCTCTGTGGAGAACAATAGCTTCAAGAAAAATTATTTAGAGCTCCCTTCTTCCCCCAAAACCAAAACAAAACAGTGCCTACGTAGTCTTTCCAGAAACATGTATATTATGGGAAGCAAAGTTCCCCTACCCCTTGTAGGCAACATTTAATATTAAATGTAGAGAGGTGTTTTCCCTGCCACATTCTCTGAATTACAGAAATTAGAAATGGTAAACAAAGGCTTCCACCTTTTCCTGTACATGACTAAGTATTATGTCCAGGGTTGGGTTCTTAAAATGACACTCCTTTCTTTAGTCCAGTAAACTTTGATCATGCTAACCACAAATTTTATCATCTACTTTGTACCGAACATGTGAAGAATGAGCGAAGCTTGCTTGTGAAAAAGCTGGCTCCCTGGCGTCCCAGCCACAGGCTAGTAGGAGAGACTTAAAAAACTTGATACGGGCTCCGAGAGAAAGAGGGTCGTGTTACCACCAACAAGCAGACAAGGCGAATTCCCATGATGCCAGGCCACTGCCCGAGGGGTGGAGGGAAGCGGAGGCACTTCAGGGCATTCCTTCAAGGGATTGGTTTCCTATGTGATGTCACATGTCACTGGGGGTGAGGCCAGGTTGCTACTTGCCCTCCACTTCCACAAAACTACAACTGCTCCCCAGAGCCTGACGCGCATGAGGAGTCTTCCTGGATCTTGGGTGTGATGCTGGCCAGGTCGGCCATTGTGCCTAAAAGTCCAGGAGAACTGCTAACCTGCTGAAGTGCACTGGATGGAACAGATTACGTGACTATTTTAAATGTAGTGTTTCCTTTAAAGTAGGCCATGAGGATGAAAGGGGGGGTGTCTAGGTCATTGCTATTACAGGGTGATGGGCACATAGGGGGTCATTATACTATTGTCTTTCCTTTTTGTGTATGGTTGAAAACCTTCATAATAAAATGTTGGTTTTTGTTTTTGTTTTTTTTAATCCACTAACATAATTGAGGCAGGAAGTAGGCATGGCCATGGAGAGAGAACAAATAGAATGTTCACACTAACCTCATTTCTCAGGACAGAAAAAGCAACTCAGTACTTGTTATTGGGTGAAATATCCCAACCATTAGCACGGCCCTGTCTGATCAACACTGTGGCAAAGCCATTAAGCCCAGCACCAATTTGGATAAAACAGCTGCAAAAATAGAGGCTGCTCCAACCTTGAAACCTAAGGAAAATAATAATTTAACATTTTGTTTAAAAATCTCTGAAATGAATCCATTTCCCCTGCATTTACAATAACAGCTTTTCACTTGAATTATGCATCGCCGTGGCTATTTGAATTACAAATGTATGAATTATTCATTATCTGCAATGTGACTGAGTGTTTTGGTCCCATGTGTTGAAAGCCAGGGCAAAGCTTGCCTGGGACCTGGCTGGCAAGGGGAGGGTGGCATCTGGGGACCGTGAAAGGCAGGTTGCCCTTCATAACCCTCCACCACTGGGGTGGAAGAATGGAAGGGTACATTACACTGTACGGTGTTGTCAACTCTGACCTCCTTGTCCCCACTGTCTCCTGGCTCCCCAGCCTGTAACAGCTGCTGCCCACTGGCACCACCTACATTTTAAACCAGCTGGAGACAGAGTTCTACGTGATAAGCCTGTTATATTTGCAGAGTAAGCAGGAACACCTAATGGCTTGGCCCCTTAACGATCCTGGGACGGCCTCTGACAGGCTACAGCAGAATGTACTGGCAAAGCAGAGGAAAGCATAATTAAAAGAGCCTTTGTCTAAGCTCCCTCTAAATCAACCTTTTCAATGTGCTCAGTTTAAGAGTCCCAAAATGCCAATTCAATCACACTTGCCTCTAAGAACCACAGAACCCCAGGATAGCTCTGGCCAATTAGTCAAGCAAGAGGGGAACGTGTGTGCATGTACGTGTGAGTGTGTGTGCGTTGATGTGTTCAGAGAATCAACACAGATGCTAAACGGCCCCCTGGAGAGAGAGCAGAATGACCCCCAACGGAATTGAACTGACTCTGATAATACAATAGAGGGAGGAAGGTGAGCACATAGGGGACCCTTAAAGGAGTAAAACTAACACTTGTATTCCTAACGTAATTCACGGAGAAAGCAAGCCAGCCAGCTGTCTAACACCAGTGAGCACTCACTGTGAAGGATGAGGCAGGGGACCAGGGAGAGACAGATAAAAAAAGAAAACACGAGACATGCCAAAACCAAGGGGGAAAAAAAAAATGTGGTGTCAGAAACCAAACTGGAGATCAAGAATGAAATTTTCAATAGTGCAAAGTGAAGCCCTGAACCGGCAATGTGCTTTTGCTAACAAAGAAAACATGTGCTTCTGTAAACAGCCCAGCGAACCGAAATATACATGTGTGTGTTTTAAGGGGAGGGTGGTGGCAACAGTGGGCAGTCTTTGCCACCACCCTGGCACACAGTTTTTCCTCCTGAGACCTGCAGACCCACCCTGTGCATCAGGAGGAGAGGCGGGGCATCAGCACACAGAGGTGTTGTTTGGTTGCTGGGGACGCTGGGAGCCACATAATGCTGCTCGGGCTTCATTCCACGAGGGAAACCGGAGCCTGCACGGAGTCAGCAAGGCACCAAAAGGAGGCCTGGCAATGGGTGGCTATTCAGAGGAGCAAGGATTTGGCCTTGGTGGGTGCCCTGGACAATTGGACTTGGATCTCCTACGTGGCTGGCTCAGAAAGACTCTGGTCTGAGCTCTTGCAAGTTCTTCTGATCTTCAGTTTCTTGTTCACATCACTGGGGGCCTCAAATGTCACTTTTGACATTTCAGTGCTGTCCTTGTAGGTTAAGTTTTCAAACCATTAAGCAGAGCACCTTTGGATTGGTGTGTTTGTTCTTTTAGTGGTAGTGTTATTATTTGGACCCAAGTTTTAAATTTCTCTAATTCTAATTGCAGTTGCTCAGGACATTGGCTAGTTTCAAGTTCTGGAAATATATTGGAACACCTCTCCCACAAGTGGGTGAGAAGTTAGAATAACAGAAAGGTTTGGCTCTGAGTTCAGTAGAATGTCAAAAAGCCCATGTTTGGCTAAATGGGTTTGTACAATGAAATTCCAGCTTCCCTCTCTGCTCTGCTAGGCTGGACACATCCTAGATGAAACTGATGAAATTAAACAAAGCAAGAGGCTTCAGAGCACTTATTGCAATATCCTACTGATAAGGAGAATTTGTTGCAATACTCTGTTGATAAGCAACAATGGATAGCCCTTCAATTTCATTCTGCACAAATGTTCACAGTCATCCACTAATTCATCTACTCATGTTCAATATGTTGAGCCCCTCCCATGTGCTAGTCATGATAGAGAGAGTGATGAACCCTTCATCAATGATGAACTTCCCTCTCTTCATCTTAAGACAGTTGGCCTGTGGCAACTCTGAAAGCAAACCTGAGAACTTGGTCTGTTCTGCCCACACAGTGAGGGCAGGCTTCTCAAATTCCTATTGCCCCAGTTGTCAGGGAGGCCTGAGGTGTACCACCAAAAGGACCAACAAATTGGCCTTTGGTTCAACTTAGAACAATAATACATATTTCCTAGGTCAAGTGCCTGGGGCAAGGAATAGAGTTTAAAAATAAATTTATTATGTTCTCTAACTAGGGATCAAAGCAAAGCTCACTGATCGACGTGATGGATGATTCTATTTCCTTGATGATAGGCTAATCGACTATTCCAGCCAGCCGTACATAATCCACCCAGCACGGGGAAAACTGCTTGTTGAATTGGCTGGGCCTTCTCACCCGGACACAAGCAAGCTGGCCTTGATGGCAGTCTCTTTGCCCTACAAGGCCATCAGGAAGGTTTATTTTCGTCCTAGGAATTTGACCCTACTTTTGACACACTGGCATTCACAATAAAGTTTAGGAAATTATATTAAGTCTTTTTCTAAGGTCAGGCTAATATTCTGGCATGTCAGGGTAACTGAAAACAGACCCCTGAGCTCCCTAGAGCTTTTTGTGTATTTGCAGCCTGTGATTTTGCTGCAAGGGGGAGAAGTGATATGACAGAGATCAGGCGAGCCCACTGACTGAGCATGCGCACACGGAAGGAGAGCTCTCTGTGGGAAGCAGACAGAGCTGTGCCTTCAGTCTCTTCCACTCTAATCCTAGGCTGCCACGCTGCGCTTGGAGCCGTCACGTCACAACTCAGTCCTTGTACTTCTGAACTTTCACACCAGTATTTGGGGAACTTACAGAAGGGGAGAGGGGATGTAGACAATGACGCCCTTTTACTGCTTTTGCGAAAAGGGCAACGGAGCAGATGATTAACTGCCACGTACTCTGTGAACTTGAACAGTCACCACTTTAATATTGAGACTACTTTCTGTTCCACAGAAAAAGCTGGAAGAAGCAGCAAGAAACAGGCATGCATCTGTGGTTATTTACTCATGCAATTCGATGCTTAATTGCATTCTCTAAATTGCATGTAGGTAGTTAGAGCTTAACAACTTTTTGTAGTGCTTTTATTTTTCTACAAATTAAATTTCCAACTTGATTTGGGGATTATACTCAAAGTAAGTATGACATGCTTTTAAAATATCTTTTCTGTATGATATTGATAGTCTGAAAATAGTACTTAAAACAATTACTACCTAGGATAACACATAAATGAGTTTAATTTCTCTTAAAAGAAAAAATTTAAATCAGCTTACTTAGAACTCCTATATTAAAACAATTAAGCATTAAAGCACTTTTAAGTGACTTTTTGAAAGTTAACAGCTGGGGAGAAACCTAGACTGCATCTCCAGTCCTTGGTAGGATGCTCTAACACCTGCAGGGGGCAGGCTCTAGGAGGTATTTGCATCTCTTCTTTAACCAGTTGAAGTTGCGCAGCTCTGTGAAAGAAAAGAAGAAATGAGGAGTGAAAGCTGGCTCTTACATGGTTTCAAAGAGCAGAGTTTGGCTTTCTGGAATGGGACTCACCACATAGAACAAAGGGTTGCTGACAAAGGACAGTGAGCACATCTACAAATTCTGGGAATAATGTGTTTGGCAGGAAACTCACTCACCCCATCAAGAGGACCAGAAACAGAGATTTCGGGGAAGGAAGAAAACCACCCACCTACAACTGGGGACTTTACAGGTCAGAGAACAAGCGGTGTGCTAGGGAGAGAAGAAGAGCAGTTGAAACCATTAATTTCAGAGAGAACAGGAGAAGAAAGTGACGTCCAAGGACTATTAGCCAAGCACGCAGACTCAGAAGCCAAGGGAGCCTGACATTTTAACGCGATGTGGAATTCGGCCCTCACAGTCACAGAGCTGTGGAAGTAGGTCCATGGCAGGAATATAGTTGGGAGGTGATATGCTTTCTTCAAACAATAGAAGTGATGAAAGTGTACCACTATATTGAATAAAAGAAGAATTAAATGTATGTAGCCCTCACTGTGTACCAAGCTTCATGCTTACTGCTGTCTATTAATGATTTCCTTTCATCCAACAACGTAGGGGTCCATTTTACAGATGAAGAAACTAAGGCATGGGGAAGCATTGTAGCCCGGGATCACTCGGTTAAGGAGCAACTGCCTTCTGAGACAGCTTCCCAGAGCAGAACGAGCCTGAGAATGCCTTTCCTTCCCAGCAGCCCCTGTGAGGGATGCTGCTGTGAGTCTCCTGCCGGGACCTGGGCAGGAGCTGAAGCTGCGGGGGGGCCACGGCTGAGAGCACCTCAGGGAGCACCCACTCCCTGCCAGTCCCTGGTAAAAGCTTTACAATAAGCCCCATTTATCCTGCTGCAACCCTAAATTAGTCTCCATACCTTATGCTGGGGAGTGGGCAGGAGGGGGGTCCCGTATGAAAACCCATTAACCCAAAGGCAGAAGTGGCCAATAGACCTTGTGGGTGAGGATAAACGCGGAGAGGAAAAAAAAAAAAAAAAAACCAATAAAGTAATGAATATTATAGTGACTATCCAGTCAAGAGAAACTAAAACAGGGCTTTTACCGCACAAATTAGAATGGGGGCTGCTAAGTGCAGTGACAGATTCTCAGCTATCCAGGAATCCCCGGTAGTCTCATTCATTCACCGTCCCTGCTGTGCTTCTCCATCTAGAGACCCTTACTATACGCCAGGGAAGCCAATCCTGGGAGGTCCGTGCTCTCCCCCCGCCCCTGCTCCCCCAGGAAAAACAAACCAGACTTTCTTTGTACCTTGACCTAGAGCTGCCCGGTGCCCAGCAACCTGCTCTTACCTCTATGTCAGATTTGGCTCACATAAATGTCATGGTTGAGTCACTGGTCTGTCTCCTCCATTATACTGTGACCCTCTTAAAGGCCAGAACTGGTTCTTATCCCTGAATCACCACCACGGAATGTGGCCTAACACAAACAAGCACTAATTTCATAATTGTTTACCAAACAACCTGTGGCTCTTACTTATTCTCCAAATCCCCTCAGGGAGGCTTTCCTGATTGATTAGTGCTGCTGTCCTGGGAACCACCGGAACACAGCTGTTTATCAGATTATCTGTTTCTCAACCTTGACCTATATCAAATGTCTGATCCATAACAGGCTCTTTATAAGCAGTAGCATAATTTTTCACCCCCCTGGTCTAGAACTCTCCCCTCAAAAGGCAAAAGGCAAAATGGCATTATTATATCTCTCAACCCTAGGCTTGTATAATTCATTTTTGAACATTTTAAAACCTAGCTGTGGCATTTTTACATTTATCCCTATGAAATTCCAATAGTCCATTACTTCAATCTATGATCTGAACAGTTTATTTCGTTTCTGAATAATAATCACTCACACTTTTATCGTCTAAGCCTTTTAATAAGTGCATTGCACAGGACACCCATGACTCACCAATAGCCTCCAGCACAAAGCTTTTCACTAGCAGGTTTTCAATAACATTTTTCCCCCTTGTGACACCACCGATTGAAGCGAAACAACACAACACGCTGCCACTTCACCCAAAAGCAGTGTTTTTACTTTGCCCTTTCTTGGTGGCTCAGTGGGCCATTAGCAAAAGGCCCAACGACTGCTTTTCAAAGGGGCCAATAACATTTTTCAGATAAAGAGAAACATACTAAAAGTAGACTACTTGATAAAATCTTGACTTCTATTGCTGACTCAAAGGCAGAGGAAATAATAAAGGGAACCATTGCTACTGACAGTGTTTTCAATCAGAATGTTAAAACCATAAGCACTTAGAAGTCATACCTTTTGGAAGACATGGGAAGGGGGGGATGGTGAGGGGATGGCTAAAGGGTGCGGTGGCCAACCACTGCCCACCCTGTCCCCATGTAACCCTGAGTTAACCTGCTGTTATTTTCTGTGTTTTGAGGTTTCATCCTAAGGCTTCGTTTGCGGGGAGCTGGTGCCAGTAAGAAAAAAAGGGGGAAAAGCAGCCTCCTCATTTCAGATGCCCACCTCCCACATGTACACATTGCACAGGGCACTTTCAACTGGACAGCCCACAGTGGCGTTCATCTCGTTCCGTGGAAAAAGAAAAAAAACAACGTAGTTATGTTGGATCCTCAGCAATCAGTCACTGTGCTGAGATGACAATGAATCAATTTCTACCTGGAGGAAAGTCTCTGGAGCCGGACCATTGAACTGAGCAGCACTTTCCCCAATGACAGAAAGGAATGGTCAAAAGCATGTTTACCAAGTGAGTAAGTGATAAAAAGATGGGAGAAACTATTAAGATTAGAAAGTGTCGAAAAAAAATGTTTTTAAGACATTGGCCTAAGAATAGACCAAAAGCAAAAAGCACAACATAGAACGACAATAAATATTAACTCCTACTTTTAGATTTTCAAAATCGATTGCAAAAGTATGAGATGGGAGACCTGAACTTCAGCACTTCTTAGGAAACTGCCAGGAGGTTTATTATTAATAATAACTCCAGCTTTTCAAATGTCCATATGTGTTACGCAACCTGAATTAGAAGTGTAACATAAAATTGATAAAATCTAATGCAAGTTGTATTTGCAGTCATATAAAGAAGCGGAAAATCTGACCGTAATTCATACTGGTCAAAGTACCAAATGGAGATCATGGTTTCAATCCTGGTGACTCACTGGAAGAGGAACCGCGATGAACTGGGCTGGACGCCAAGGCAAACAGAATGGTGAAGGCTCCATGGACCGAAACAGGTGAGGACATATTCAAGGAAATGGGGTTGTTTACTTGACAAAGATATCTTAGGAGGGACATGATAAATATCTTTAAAAATTTCAGAGATCATATTGAAGGGAGGTCAGCTGTTCTTTATCTAACGGCAGAGAGCGGAACTGGAACTAATGCGGTAAAGTTGGTGGTGGCAGATAGTGTCAGTTAATGTCCTTTGGTTGTGAGCAACAGAAATCACTGACTTGTATGCAAGAGTTCAACAGTGCCCCGGGGAGGCCGAGACACCAGATGAGGCCAACGAGAAAGAGGTGGCACCAGAAGACTCTAGTGTCAGGAACTTCTTGACCATCTTGCCTAGCACTACCTCTAAACTAAGAGACTTCTAACCCTGAACTTGGCCTTTGTGCCACTCTGTTCAATCCCCAGAAGCATGAGTTTTGTTAGATGCCCTTGGGTCATAGGCCTGCCCACTGACTGCCCAGAGAAGTGACAGGAAGTGTCTGGTAGAAGGAACTTCCAGAGATCCCTTTGATATCCATGTTGAAGGACATCTAGATTTACGCATTGTTCCAACCTAGGCTGCCCCAGTGGAAGGCAGATTAAACCCTCCCCACCAAAAAAATAAAATAAAATAAAATTACGCTGCTCTTAGAAAGGGGGAGTGGATTTAAGGCATCCAAAAAATAAAAAAATGACTGCTACACACAGCTCAAGATGAAACTACACTTTCAAAACATTAAAGGGTCCAAAAAATAATTTCCAATGATGTCATTCTCTTCAAGGTATTCAAGCATAGATCACAGGATCAAACAGAGGAGGTTCTGACCTGAAGTAGGAGGTGTGTTGGCTGAACTCAGAGATCCCTTCAATCGTAAGATTCAACAACTCTAAGTGGTTTTCCAACTGGGGACCTATCCTAATCATATGAGGAGCTTTTCCAAACTATTTGTGCCCAGCTCTCTTCCCTGATGCCCCCTCTCACCCCTGATCCCCTGTCTCGAGCTGAGAACCGAAACCACACCACCCCGAAGGCTTCTACTGTTGTCGATACTTTATGTGGGTGAAATACTTCGGGACAAGAGACAGGATGCTAATCAAATGGGAAAATTCTTTTTTTACTTAAAAATATTTTTTAAGTGTTACGAATGTCTAACTTGTAGATTGAAGCAATGTTAGAAATATCTGTGAAAAATGAAAAGGGACTTGTTTGAAGAAAATTAATAGTTGGAGTTATCTCCCAATGCTGCGAATGTTGGCTTTCTTCTGCTACCGCTGTTTTGCTTGGAATGGGTCCAATTTTCCCCTCGCATAAAAGGAGACGAAATCTGTTTGAAGCCATTAACAGCACCAATAGGGGGGACATTTGAATTAATAACCAGGAGGCCCGTCAGCCAGGAGCAATTTTGAGCATAATCTTTTCCTTTGACTTTTTTTGTAAAGACTGATATTTCGCTCTATTACACTTGGTCCAACATGCCACTGTAGAGCCAAATAATTTATCTTTCCAGCTCTATTTCTCAAATTGACCTAAGTAAAATATTTTAATTTATTTCATGGGGATTCCTTTTGTAAATTGTGTTAGGCACTATGAAGCATTATTCCTGAGCTTAAAGTATTCCTTGTAATTTAGCAGGGAAAAAAAAAAAAAACAATATATTTAAGGGCATAAGCACATGCTTCTGAGATAAAGCTAAGTGAACAGACTAAGATACAAAACCATGCAGAATGCATGACCTTTATTTTGTTTCTCTGAAAGTAAATTTATACAAAATTTAATTTTTCTTACCTGTTTTTATTCATCCCTATTTGCTATTTTGCAGCTGTACTCTTTGCAAAGTCTTCTTGTAATATGTTTCTGGAGGCTTCGGGTGATTCTCACATGTGCTCAGTCCCCTAAGATGCCATGTGGTCTTGTTGCCTGTTTCCCTCTGCTCCAGCTCCAGGCCCCCTCACACCAGCAGGCCCTGCACCTGCCTGGCGTTCCCGCTGCTTCTCCAGAAACCCCCTGCCGGGACCACCATGCACACCCGTGATGCAGTGGAGCTACCAAAGCCCCAAGTTTGAGTCAAATTGTGTGTTTAGTCCCACCTTTCCTGGGGCTGGTCACTGCAATCCCCTCCCACCTACTCTACACCACTGTCCAGGCTGAGCTTTCAAAAACTCCCATTGGAATCCAGGTCTCTCCAGGTCTCGGTGGCTTTTCCAAGACCTACATTATAAAACCAAAACCCCTTAGCCAAAACTATGTGGCGCCCAAATCAGCTTCTGGCGGGAACTCTTTCCTGGAACTCACCCTCGCCTCATGGGGAACAACTAAGGGCCCCTCACCCGGTGTCCTACTGTGTGCCAGGCCCTGGTGGGCTCAGGGGTGAGTGCCCATCACCATTCCCAGAGGGCTTATGCTGTCCTTCCTCCATAGCTCCTGCACCAAACCCATTTGCCTGACAAAAGTCCACTTCTTCTAAATTAACCCCAGCACAGTGACCCAGTGCTGAGCAAGGGCACTGGCCAGAAAAATGCCCATCCCTCTGAGCCCTGGACTTCCAGGGTGGCAGGTTGTCTTGGCTTCCCACCCCCTTCAGGGTAATGCACAGCCCACTATGCTACAGCAATTCCCACCCAACCCTGTCAATCAGAGTAATCCTCCCAGTGAGAAGACGGATTACTGAAAGCCACACTCCTGCACAGTCCAGAAGCCGTCTGAGGCTTCCGAGGGCACATCATCATTTCCTCTTAAGATACAGGTTTGCCTTTGCTACCTCACATGGGCTCGGTGAGCACAGCCAGGTTTCCTGTTAAAGGAAGCTTCTTTACTTACCCACGGAGACCATTACGTCTTCGATGGCACAGCCAAGACTTGCCTTCCTTTCACTTCTTTAACGGTCACGGTCAAAACCACCCCACTTGACAGAGCTGGGGCTGAGGGAATATCTAATCTTAGCAGTAAAACTCCCATTTATCATATTCAGATGACCAGTTTAGAAGAGAAGACAGCAGCAGTGGAAATATCTCTGGGACCTCTACAAGGGATTAACTCAACAGGCTGTGGAATGTCGGTGCCTCACCAATTGATACCCAGCTATGAACGCATTTCTCCATCTAAAACTCAAGTGACTCTTAGAAAGGGATCATTGCACGTATCACACACGTAGGGGACTTGTGTCTCCAGTGAGCCTGGCATGTCTGTCTGACTGTTATCAGCACAAATGTCATATGATCGCTTGATAGACAAGCCCCAACTAACACTGGGCCTAGCCTCCTAGTCGCCATTACTTTAAACCTCACCCAGAGTTGCCTTGACCAGAGTTTATTGGGATTATGTGGTGAGGTCACCTGAGCCAGTAACTGAGCCAGGAAGCAGAGGCTCAGCCATCTGATGGGCAGGCCAAGGCTCCAGCCACAACATCACCATCAAAACAATGTCATGGACAAGCCCAGAGTCCGTGATGATCAAAAGGTGCTCTAAGCATGCTAAGGCCTTGTTTAGCATTTTCTAGGCTTTCAGTTAGAAAGGCATATGTAAATGTTTTGACATGGTGTTGGGACATTTCACTTAAATAGTGAGCTGAGTTACTGGCAAGAAAAAATCAGACAGCCTTTTATTCAAGCTGCCTCTACAAGCTTCTTTAGTTTGCTCTCTTGTTTGTTTCAATAATGTTAACAAGGGGTGGGTTTTCTCCTGGACTTGGCACTTGGTTGCCTCTTCAAGGCTCAGAATTACACAGTGAGAGGCCTTGTTCAACAAGTACTCATTGAGCTCACACTATGTGCCAGACGCTGAGCTAGTCACTAGGAATACAATGCTGAGCATGGCAGAGGGATCGTGTCCTCTCAAGGGTGACAGTCTCATGGACAGGGTGTCCTAGAAGTAAATTCAGCCCAGCATGAGGCTTCTCATCTCCACAAGGGCAAAGCCAGTCGATCTGATCCTCAGCTACAGAGCTAGTAGTAACCCTAAAATTTTAAAAAGGGCCCCCTTGACCTCAACTATCTATAGCTCAGCTACAGACATCCCTGGATCGAGAGTGGTGAAAAGTAGCGAAAGTTTCAGGCCTGGAATGGCCAGGCTGGCTCTGCTATGTGTGTGCCAAGTTACTGTGTTTACTACATCCTTTTAAAGGTTCTCCAGACCTACGACCTTGGCTGAGGGCCTCACCCTGCCCACGTGACATGGCTGTGACAGGGATCTTCCTTATCTCTCTTGTAGGAATCTTCCTACTTAGGTCAAGAGCAGGGAAGAAAAATAAAATAAAACAGGAAGGGAAGAGAAATCTGAGAGTTCAGTCTTACTGACCCTTGTAGCAGAGGTGTCGTCTAGCTTGCTACCTCCTGCAGCGGTGCCTGGGTTCCTCCAGGCTGCGAAACGGTGGAGTAGCTCCCAGGATCCACAGGGAGACTTCGCCTCCCCGAGGGAACCCTACCTCCAGTGCACAGGCGAGGCGTTCAGGGAGGGCTTCTGGAGTTCCAGTGTAAATGAGATCAGGCAGGTCAAAATGTTTTGTAAACTGTAAAATTCTACAAAACTATAGGATGTTATTATTACTGTTACTATTATCATTATAAAATGATAGTGGTAGCATCACTATTAGACTTGCTGACTGGATATTCAAATCAAGAACCATTACCTTTATTTTTCTACTCTCTCCATTATCTTTTTATTCTTTCTTTATTGTATTTTTTCTCTATTGTATTGTATTGTATTGTACATACAGCACAATGAGCATATTCTAAGCACAATGTCCACTGTTTCATTCATAACTTTTTTATTAACATAAAGTCAAATAGTTACAGTTTAACATATAAATAAAATCAAGGCAGTTATATTTTGACTAATATCAATATTTAGAAGTATACATTTAATTATGGCACATGTTATAGACTTCATCTTTGTGCTCCCAATTCAAATGTTGCAATCCTAACTCTCACTGAGACTGTATTTGGAAATAAGATTTATGAGGAGCTAATAAAAGGTAAATGAAGTCATAAGGGTGAGGTCCTAATTCCACAAGGCTTTTGCCTTTATAAGAAGAGGAAGAAACACGGGCGCTTCCTCCTCACATCACAAAGAAGGCAGCGAGCTGGCAAACACCTGCAAGCCAAGAGAAGGGCTTCAGATATGGCCTACCTTGCCAGCACCTTGATCTTAGACTTCTAGCCTCTAGAAGTGTGAGAAAATTAAGATCTGTTGTTTCAGCCACACAGTCATAGTATTTGGTTATGGCGGCCAGAGCAGACTGAAACAATCCATTTTTGGCCACATTTAACACTTATACTTACTCAATAATGTATGTAAGTGTATATATATATATATAAACCCATTTTTATATGCACTAGGATTTCAGTATAAATAATATACAGGGGTGGGTAAAAATAGGTTAAATTACCAGCCATTATTACCCAAAAGATAAATCATAAGTAAGGATACAAAATAATAATAAGACAAATAATACAGTAATTAATAAATAGATAATACAAGAATAAATTCTGTTTTGCATACTCACAACTATAATCCTATTTTTGCCTCTCTATATAACAACTGTTCCTTTTTTTTGTTTGCTTGTTTTTGTTTTCAGATGGTGGCTTTTTGCCTAAACTCTTTTAATCAGTAGGATATTGTTCCTATGGACAGTAAATGATTTTAATGGTTAAAATTGTCATTACAAATAATTACAACATTTTTGCTGTACTTGTACTGTCAGACATTGAGTCAATAAGTGTGAGAAAAGATTGAATATCTGCAAAAATGTTTTGGGTTGAACACGCACTTCTTTAAAATCTGCTTGCAAATTAGAAACTTTCGAAAGCTACTGTTTCAACACTATGGATAATGAAATACAATGCAAATGAGATTAAGTCAAAGTGGAAGGCCCCTGAATGCAATCTTCAAGAGAACATATGAAACATTTAAGCAAATATTGCCAGAAATTAATTCCACACTGTGCTTTTTGGATTAATTTACAAACCAAACTGTGATGTCTATTACCTCTTAAGCCAAAGAATTAGACTCTGATTGAAGCATCTATACATAGCCACCGAATCAGACTCTGGAATGGCTTCCCTGAACACACAGTACAAGTGGGAAGCAGAAGAACTGGGAAGCTGACTCTCTGCCTTGCCGCTCAGCAAGCATGCCTCGTGGAGGCCAGGAGGTCAACGCGGCCGTCCCCAAGCCTCCGACCTTTCCCCCACCACTCTCCCCATCACGCAGTACCTGCCCTGTGCCCTCAGGCTAACATCCTGTTAGGAAACTGATAGACTAACCTCTCTACAATGGGGAAGTCATTGCTCAGTGTCACCCCTTCCTGCCAATTAAACACGTCCATATTTAAGAAATGCTCTTGAAGAGACCATGCTTCAACTCACGCAACCATCTTGATGATGGCAATGCTAGTCTTTGCTCTCTAGTTGTATTGGTTTTATTGATTTTATTGACACGTAGAGATCAAGTTTGATTAATTTTTTTCTCCACAGGAATATAATCTCACAAGAGTCACTTCAGATTCAAGATAATTCAAATATCACCTTTGAATTTCCCATTAATACAATTGTCAACAAAGAGTCATTTTTAAATATAAAAACCTATTAGCACTTTCAAGTCTAAATGAACCTATTTTCTTTCTGTTTATCGTTAGCACCTTATAAGAGCAGACCGCTATAACACAATACTGCAGGCTGGGTAGCTCAAACGACAGATATGTATTTCTCAGAGTCCTGGAGGCTGGGAAGTCCAAACAAGATGAAGGTGGCAGCAGATTCAGCGTTTGATGGCAGCCTTCCTGCTGTGTCCTTACGTGGCATATGGAGGGAGGGAAAGAAACACAGAGAGAAAGACACAGAGAGAGATCTAGTTCCTCCTCCTCTCACAAAGACACTAGACCCATCGTGGGAGTTCTGCCCCCACTACCTCGTCTAAACCTGATGACTTCCTGAAGACCCCACCTCCAAATACCGTCCCCTTTGGGGTTAGGGCTTCACCAGATGAATGTGTGTGGGGCACAAACATTTAGTCCGGAGCAGTTAGAGCGTGTTATTACAAGGCACATAAAGTTGTCCTGAAGTAGCAGAAGAAATAAATTTCTCCCACTGAAAGGAAATTAAAGATTTAATAACTGACGCACAATGTCCAGAGGAGACATTTCCTCTGGGATTGAGCTGCCAACAAAATTGGACTGTCCCCAAACATACCGCCGTTTAAGAGAATTTCCAATGTGAAACAACTTTTCTTGAGGAGCAATCCCTGATGAACCCCAAGGCAACTTCTGGTTCTGGCATGTCTTGCCATGGAGAAAAGGATGTGACGTAAGGATGGCCCACCTCCCCTTCACTGGGCTGTTGATTCATCCCCAAACACCATCAGATCCCCTGAGGAGCTTGGCCCCTGGACAAAGCGTCCCAGAACGGCAGGCTGTGCAAGCCTCTGCTCCCTGGGGAATTACCGGTGCATCCTGCCAGAAAGTGCACACTAAATGCTGACCCTGGGAGCCCAGCCCTTTCATCACCTCGTAATAAACTGGAATTTCCAGAAATTAGAATCCAAATCTGAAATTCCAGCAGATTCTCACCGTGTGCTTGCAATCTAAAAAGAGAGAAGAAATCAGCTCGGCCTGCCGTAGGTCCCAGCATCTAAAATAGTTCCCTGCTGATTCATAATGTAAACACAGGGGTTAACTCCCTCCTTTAAGAAATCTGCTTGTGTGCACCCAAAATTATTGTTATCTGTGTTCAACCGTGAGAGCGTGACGAGCTGACTGGCTGCCAGCTTGGCCCTTTGCCTTTCCTGATTTAAATAAATAGATCTGACTTTGGGCAGGTTTTCCAGACTGACATGCACTCCAGACATGAATGTTATTGTATTAAGATAAATAGGGACATAAAAATATTTGTGTAATCAATATATCTTGCTCAGCTTTAAAATGTAGGACAGCTTTTCAAGTAATCTCGTTCTCATAGATTGAGGAGACTGGTCAGAAGCAACGACAAATGTTGAAGGAGGCAGCATGTTTATTTATAACAGATTGATATTATATCTAGTTTCTGTGTACTAGGAAACGGAAATAAGTTTGTGCAAACCCTTCCCTGCCCCCATAACCCAAAAAACAGGAGACACCTCATCTGAGCCCTTTTACTGTATAATATAATACTTTATCCTGAAACAGGATTATCAAAGGTCTGTGTTTTCACCTGTTGATTCACCCTAGGCTATTTGCTTGATGAAAAAAATTTCCTATTAGAGTAAGTCTGTTCTTTAAAATGGATCTTTTCCTAACGTGGTCGCTTTGAAATATCCTATCTTTCCTAACTGTTTCACTCCATTACGCCATCAAAGGCGAGGAGCGAATGGAAATGAATGAAATTGAAACTTGGACCTGGCTAGGGCTGCTGAAGGCCCTTCATTTAAGAGAGTGGTTCCTTCTCTCTCACATTGTGGAATCTGAATACACCCTTGAAGTTCCGGTCACCCAACAGGGTCCACCTCTCCACTTCCTTCCTCCTAGATTTTCCCACCCCATTTGGCAAAGAAAAGTCAAGCTCAAACTCTTCCAGTGAGCAACTGAAAAGGACGCTAAAGGAAGCAAACACAGGCCATGAACCCAGAAGCACATAGCTGAAGTTGGAACATGACTGATTTAAAGAAATATACCTTAGACAATGCACACCAATAAGATGTAGGTACTCATATGTGTTACAAAATACAAACACAAATACTGGGGCTTTCTGGAGTATTTGGAAATGGCCTAAATAAGAAAGGATTTCAGGGATGGATTTATATTCATCCTTTGCTCCTTCCATTCTTTCATCATCAATTTAACTTTCACTCCCTGGCCAGAGAATTCATGACCATTGGATCAACACAGTCTGTTGTTTAATTCTCCCAAAGATTCATGAGTGGAGAGCTTGGATCCTTTCTTCTCACATCAGAGCATTTTAAAATATAGTTTTATATTTTAGAATAGGATGTAAAATCACCACAATGTTTTTCTTTGTTTCTTCTTCCTTTTGAGATCTCAATCAAATTGTTTCTTTAATGTATATAGAAATTAAATTTCAAGTGATAGAAGTTAACTCCAACTTATTTAACTAAATAAAACAATTCATGGTGAAATTAAAAATTGTTTCTCCTTCTAACCTCCCTCCATTTTCCTTTCCTGAAGTAATATCCCTGTCCATGCTTACACAATTAGACACAGTATCTACACACAAAATTAGGCTGTTTTGTTGTGTCCTTTTACAAGCATGAAAGTAGTTCGCACTCTATTCTGCTGCTTACTTGGCTCACAGACGTACACATCACAGACAATCCCCTAGTTCCTCCTTTCGATGGTCACACAGTGTCCACACCACCAACGTTCCTCTGTCCCCCTACTGATGGCCGCTTTCCAGTTTCGTGTCTCTCCAAACAATGCTAAAACAAATATCTCTGTATGTCCATCCCTCTTCCACCCTTCCTGCTTTGAAAGTTACACAGCGATCCCTGGACTTTTGACCAAAGATGTGTTCTTACCCCTTAGGAAAATGGCCACCTAGAGTTTGCTCCTTAAAACAAATGGCTTGCCCAGCCCCAAAAATTCAACTGTGTTCAATAATAGCTTATTTTCTCTAGGACACTGTTTTCCTAGCAGTTTTCATAAAACAATTTCCAGCAGATGAAATCTCAGATTTTTCTGGATGATTTCCTCAATCTACTTAATTTGCACCATTAAAACAGAATGTTTTATAAAACCACTAATTAGAAGTTCTTACGTTGTTTTCTGCTTGACCACAACATTTTAAAATAAAAGTTGAAAGGCCAAAGAAATCCCAAGTTGACAGCAGGTGCTCCTGAAAGGACCATCAACCCTGAACTCTTTGACATGGGACAGCCAAAGAGAGTCAGGAGCCAATGGCTGGACAGGAAGGTCTTGCTCTCCTCCTGAAGAGCTAGGTGCCCTCTCCAATATTTTGACCTCAAATTCATTCTTATTGGCCGAAAAAAAAACTAAAACAAAACAGAAAGCACAAGGGTTTTACTTTCTCTAAGCCACTTGCTCAGCTCTCCACAACCCATAGTCATGGCCTACTTTCAGTTCCGTAACTTGCAGGCTTCCACCTACCTCCTGCAGCTCCTCAGCCCTCTCCACACCCCCACCCCCAGCTTCCAGTCTCACGTCCGCACTCCCCTCGCCCCTACACCCCCTACCTGAGCTCATTTGGGGTTTGGGGATTTCTGACACTATTCTTATGCTTATCCTTCTCTTTACTTATTTTGACCTTGATTATATGCTTTTTGCATCAGTTTCTGTACCTGTCCCTTTAGATTTAAAGCTCATTGGAGAACTCCTAGTGCATCCACTCTGCTGGGGGTAGGGGTGGCAGCGGGGACTCCCTTTTATTTTCAATTCTATCCATTGTAGTTACATAATCCAAGTCCCAGTTGTGAGGCCATCAGGCCTTCTTGAGCCTCCCACGCTTCCAAAATCCTAGGCCGTGGAATCATGTCCATCTTTCTCTTGAATTTTAGGAAATCAGCATTCCACAAATTTAAAATGCATAAAAATCACACACAGCTCAGTTTCCCTCACCAGCTGTCGCAAACATGCTCCCAAGGTACCCATACGTAGTAGCACCGTGTGAGCTCAAATGTTGCCTGTTCATTAAAATTTATTGAAGGGAGCAGTTTCCTTAGTCCCTTCTGTACTCTCTGGGAAGGGAAATTATCAACAAGCTAAGTCAGGAATTTTTCTGGGGCTCTGCTATAAAAGGAATGAGATATCCAGAAAACTCTCCCATCACTGTGTCTGGGAGCATCTTGACCTGTGTCTGGGAGCATCTGCCACTTTTCTATCTGATCCCCACCCCCAGCCACCGTCACATCAATTCATCTGCCCTAGTTCTGCCTCTTTAAGGACATGTGTGGCAACCCTCCGCTGCTTCTCACCCCCTCCTCCCAAACACACACACACACACACACACCATGTCACACAGAAGAGGAATGCCAAGTGGACACAGCCACATTTGCCCTATATTTTCTTTTCTTTTTTTTTTAAGATTTTATTTATTTATTTTTAGAGAGAGAGGAAGGGAGGGAGGAAGAGAAGGAAAGAAACGTCAATGTGTGGTGTCTCTTCTTGTCCCAGTGCCCCACACCAGGGAACCTGGCTTGCAATCCAGGCATGTGCCCTGACTGGGAATTGAACCAGCAACTCTTTGGTTCGCAGGCTCAATCCACGGAGCCACACCAGCCAGGGCCTGCCCTATATTTTCTTTAATTTTCTCTTTGCTCACCTAGTTTCAAACTTTGCTATGCTACATCTCTTCCCCCTCTTCCCTGCCCCCCTTCACACACTCAAATTTACACACATACACTCACTCACACACACATAGGCCCTACTAGACACAATGCCAGTCACATCACCTGAAAGCTTAGTATGATGCCTAGGACAGGGCTGTAGTCCCGAGGAAACGGACTCTGCTCCTGACGGGTTAGCGTCCCCTCCTACCTTATCTTCCATGTTCTCCTCTTCAGCACTGGGCCTTCCAGACACCCCACCCAGACCCGGAACTCCGGGACCTGCCCTGATGGATAACGCCAACTGACGACTCCTCTCTCCCTCTGCCCGTCGCTCCCATTCACCCTGTGCCCTCACTTTTCAAGTTGGTTCTTTTCCGTGCAGATGTGTCACCCTCATTCCTTTCCTCGTTTACTCCAGTTAGTAACTGTCTACTCGGTTTGTAGGTCCTCCCTCATCACTGATTTTACAAACCAATCCCAAGTATAGATAATCAACTAATAATAATAATAAAATTCTAAGTCCTATCCTTGAAATACCAACTGCGAGCTATTTGACAGCAGAGAAGGGAGCAACTATTTCTGCTTGGCCCGCGAGGGAAGGCTGCAGAGAAGGGATACACGGGAGCTGGGTCTTGAAGGATGAGAAGGAGTTCCCAGGCGAAGGACAGGAAGGTCACAGGAAAGGCTCCGCGTGGGAAAACCGGGGGCCCGTGTGGCTGCAGTGCGGGAAGCATGGGTGGGGGGTGGCTCTGTGTGCCTGTGCATAGAGATCCTGAAACAGCACACGGTGGGCCCGCAGGAAACACTTATTTTGGAGTTTGGAGGATGTTGGATAAAGCCTAATTTTAAAGAATATTTTATGCCATGCAGGGAAGTCAAAATTTTAGTTTATAGACAGAATTGACCAAACGTTTTTTAAACCAAGGAAATGGCATAATGACATCTAGGTTTTTAGGAGGCAATAACTCAAGTTTGTGAATAAAGTAGATTTCAAAGGGGGAGCTCAGGGGGAAACAAAGCATCATGTCAGCAAACTATTTTTTAGTGGCTGTATTGATTTGGATTAGGTTTATCCTATTCTTTTGCTGTATTTATTCCAAGTCCGGGTTTTTCTTGGGAAATCACATTTCCCACCTTATGTTATTAATTCTGTTCATATTGATGCTTAGCGTGTCACCACACAGGTGCCTGGAACTGACCTTGTTTCTGCCCCTCCCAATAGCTTTCTCTAAAAATCACACTCATGTTCACACATATTTCCAATGACACTTGCTTTCCTCCACATGACCCAGCTTTCACCAGCCCATCAAGCATTTCTACTTACTCTTGCTCTGTCTCCATTTGAAATCCCACTGGTCACACAGCTCTGTCACTATGAGTCCGTCACTGTCTGAGTTAACGCTCAGCATGTTGGCCTTTTGACGCACCTCTGGGAGATGCAATGCCTTCATCACTTACATAAATAACTATAAGGGTGAATATTTTAGGCTGCATGTCAGGCCATCATGGGAAATACTTTGAGGCTAACAGTTCTCTGAGCAATTGGTCAGTTCTCACCATGTGATAAGATTCCCATCCCTCCTTGGTGTGGTGCCAGCCCCCACCCAGCCCCTCCTTTCCATAAGTTTGGGGTGCAGCTAGATTCAAGAGGAGGCAGTATCAGATGAGGTAGAAAGGTGACTGTCACCCCCGCATCACCCTGCATATGATTCCCACTGGGACAAATTTAAGAAGAAAAAAATTGTAGCTCTAGCATTTCAAGCTAGAGAAGAGATTTGCTTTTTAAATAAAACAATCCTAAAACCTTGGATCTAATATTTTTTTTTCCTTCTGGTTTCTCTGAAAAGCATTTCCCGCATAATTCTGCGGCAGCCCGCGGGCCCACGGCAGTTCCACACACCATGAGTGCTATGAACTCGGGAAGCCTTCCCTTCCCGCTGGCGTCGCCAGCGCCCGGATCAGCACATCACTCACCACACAGACAGGAGAAAGGCTTCCCCACACTAACACACGCTCTTGAATGCCTAAGCCAATCTCATTTATAAAAAGCTAAGCACCCATGGCATAACTTGTGGTTGCTCCAAAAAGTCTTACCCTGCACTTTGTCAAGACACGTACTGCATTTAAAATCTAAAAAACATTATCAAACTCAGTCTGTAGAGACTCCCTGTGCTACCCTGCTACTTTTAATTTTTGTGGAAATTGTACCGCTCTTCAACCAGCAAACAAGAAATGGATTCATGTACAAGAGCCATTGAATGGAACTTGACTTTTGTCTTGTTTATTTTCGTTTTTACCGAAGAAATCTAAAGAAATATTTTGTTCAGTATATTTTCTGGAGATTGTTTCTATTAAATTTCTTAAAGATTTCCAAGATAACTGGATACTTGAGCAATAGACCTAGAGGGAAACAAGCAGCAAACCTCAAGAGGGCAGAGTTATTTTTAAGCCTCCTCAGGCGGGAGCACGAGAGTCCTACAAAGGGAACATTGTGGTTGGTGTTCTGTGGTAGAGTAAGTTATTGGCCTTAGTCCTTTATCCTTTTTTATACTGATCCTGTCTTTAACACTTTGCTACTTTGCTCATGATAAATTTTTTGCATTAATTTTTATTTTTAAAAAATATTTTATTAAAATATTATTTATCCCCTGGCTGGTGTGGCTCAGTGGATTGAGTGCCAGCCTGCAAACCAAAGGGTCATCAGTTCTATTCCCAGTCAGGGCACATGCCTGGGTTAAAGGCTGGGTCCCCAGTAGGGGGCACATGAGAGGCAACCACACATTGATGTTTTTCTCCCTCTCTTTCTCCCTCCCTTCCCCTCGCTCTAAAAATAAATAAATAAAATCTTTAAAAAATAAAATGTCATTTATCTTGATTAAATATCTTGGTGCCCCATTAAGTTTTTCATTGAAAACAAGTGCTTCCTCACCTCACCCTCCTCTTAGCTCTGGCCACAGCCGCTGCCATGTGATTTTGAAGTTCCTCCACCTACCGGACAGAGTATATTTCTTCTCCTCTAAGTTTAGCTGTGGGACTTGCTATCACCAATAAAATGAGACAGAAGCAGTGGTGTGTCACTTTGAAACCTAAGCCTTAGGAGGACTTGCAGCCTTCTACTTGCCCTCTCTCACTTCTACCATCACCGTGGGAAGAACTTGCCTGTGACCCCAGCAGGAGAAGCCAAATGGAGCAGTGAAGGAGAAATATGTGAGCAGAGGCAACCCAGCCAAGTCACATCAGCTGGGCCCAGCCTAGATCTGACAACACACAAAACCTACAAGCTAAAAAAGTGTACATTGTCGACACTTTCTGGTTGTTTGCTACACGAAAATGCATATTCTTACACATAAGAATAATTATGTAACCTTGTCAGTAATTGGCTTCAGAATGGCACTATCTAGGCTCAATGCAGCCAACAAAACAAGAGAAATTTGCTGGAAGCCTCAAGAGAAATTACTCCTTTCTTTTATGAGGCCTACCAAGTCCTCTTTTATTTTCTTCCTTACTTCTTTGTGAATAAGAAAGCATTGCAGCTCTGATGGCCAATAACAACCATCTGAAGGCTTCCAGGAGAATTAACTTGAAAACAAAATCAGGCAACAGAGGAGTACAGAGCTGTGACAATGAAAGAAAATATAAAGCAAAAGGTTTGATCAAACCATGCCTGAAGCCCAACCTACCTTTTGATTTTTTACTCATGTGATTCAGTCAGTATCTGTCCTTGTTGTTTGAGTTGGGCTTATGTTTCTTACAGCTGAAAGCATTCTTATTGTCTAATTCAGACCATATGACTATTTCTGAACTCGCTTTAGGACCCTTTCTTTGCGTTAATCCAGGTTTAATAGATGAAGACTCTGAATTATCTGATCTAAAGTCCATAAAGTTCATAGTCACTATTGAAAGTTCCGCACTCCTTTCCTCAGGGCTTCCTCCATAGACAGCTTTACATGGCTCAACCGCCTTTACTGCAGATGGTGTCTCTCCCTCCGTCAGTGAGGCCTTAATTACACAAATAACTTCTCACCTTTCCCCATGCTATTTCTACTTTAAAATGGAAAAGTGAGGGAACTGATTCAATCAATTATAATATTTTCATATGATCGAATATTTTGCATCTACTACAAATAATGTATTTATTAACTACTCAAACATTTACTCAATAGATGCTCTGTTCCAGGGACTGTACTACGGAAGAATACTTGATGATATAGGGAATGTTAACATAGACTGTAAAACATATTTACAGTATGGTCTTAAATACTTCATGTGAAAAAGGAGTGTGTATACACATACCTACAAAGAAAATAAGACTGGAAAGATATTCTAAAAATATTAATAAGGATTATCTCTGAGTAGTGGACAATTTATTTCTTCTTTGTGCTTTTCCACATTTATCATATTTTCTGTGATTATTTTCTATTCTGTAAACTGAAAAACTACCTCAAAAATGAAGGTATGCTATGTACTAGATAGGTCTAATAAGTTTTGAAGTGTTTATTATCTATGCTCTAACATTTCTTTCTTCTTTCAGTGAGCCTTGATGTTTAATAGATATTTACACAGGTTGCTGAATGTCTGAACTAGAGAGAGAGCAAAGGAAAGGAATATTTTTAAATAATCAAGGAGTCATATATACTTTTATAATTGCCTCTTTTTTCACGTCAGATTGGAAATTTGGAAAAGGGAAGAGGAACCAGACAGATGCCATGCACTACATTTTCTACTCAAACCTCCTCTAAAGCCTGGGCACACTTCTTGGAGGGTCAAAGAAAAAGGAGAAATGGAGAGGTGTCATGAAACTCAGCAGTCTGGGGGCTACAGAGAGAATGCAACTAACTCCTTCCATCCCTGTTAAAGGAAGCAGCTGACGTACTTGAACCCTCCAACGGACTAGCAAGGGGAAACCCACGTTGTACTGAGCCCTTCCAGGGGCAGGCTGGTTACTATTTCAAGGAAAGAAATTTTTTAAAGGAAAGGGGAAGTGGAAAGAAAGATGAGACATTTTTAGAATTTTATTTCAAAATGATAATACAATAACTTATCTTAAAATATAATAGAGTATCTTTATCTTAAAGTGATAATACAATAACTCTATTGTACTACTAGAAGGAACTGGAGTAAAGGAAAATAAATTGGAATTAAAGCTGAAAAGCTCTACTGCATATAGAATTGAGTACTTACGTATAAACTACATTCAGAAACTAATACTATTATAAACTGTATTATTTTTTCCTAACTCTTTTTAAAAACTCTTTCACATACGTTACTTGGATTCTCACAATCTCCTTAAGAAGGACTTAAGAAAAGTATTCTTCTCCCCATTCTTTATTTTCTATAAATGAGAATCATAGAAACAAGGTTAGAATTCAAGCCCAAGTCTTATATGGTTAGGGCTCTTTTCTGCTAAATAACTCAGATATATTTGTTCCGCTGATTAGATAGAAAATATCTCATTTCCTCTTTTTTAACATGTATATTGAACTAACAAATTGACTACAATGGGTAAAATTTCCACACATGGGAGCACCCAGTTTAGTCCTCGCTTTCAGTGATGTCCCGAAAATAGAAGACAACCAACATGCACTTGATCTTAACAAGGAACAGACTTCTTTAGAAAATTACAGCCTTTATATTAGATTTTTCATTACTTTCTCCTTTACTTGAAAATTGCCTACATGCTACTGAACGAGTGCATCTTGGGGGATAAAAAAAAAATGTCTCAAATATCAAAGGACTTGTGGCCAGAGTCTCTTAAGATAGTAATTTCTCCCTCTCTCGCTCTCTTTTTTTTTTTTTAATCAACTCAGTAGAAATTAACTTGGATCATAGTTTTAAAGAAAACCAACCTGATCTTGAATAGCTCACGTGCAAAATGAAAAAGAGTAAAGTTAGAACTCTTGCAACATCCAAAATCGTTCCTGCTGAGAAAATTGCCACAGTCAGAACAGTTTGCTGCTAAGAAGCAAGTTGGGCTGGGTTTGATGAAGACTCAATCCTCTCTCAGCCGACCTGCTCTGTGGCTGTGAGGTTTACATCTGCATGGCAAACAGTAAATACGTCCGTGGAGGTATTTATTGAAAAGTTCAATAAACCCTTCAGATGGTTTCTAATTTTTATCTGCCGAGACATGTTCATCTCTCACATTTCCACCTGATAAAGTTCTCAATATGAGTGTCCTCCTCTCTGGTAACCTGTGAATGCGGTTTTCTGCATTCACCTGCATGCGTAAGAATCGTAAACTTTGTATGCCAGGTGGGAAGTAGCTTCCTAGAGACTAGCGTCTATGTTTCTATAAAATGACTGCTCATTTCCCACTAGAACCTGCAGTGTACGGCCAGAAAGAATGCAGCCGCAGGCGTCGGTCCGGCCTGCTGGCCTTCCAGGAGCTTCCCGGCTGGGGCAGTCAGTGTGGCCATGAGCCTCCTGCTCTTAACCACCTGGTGCTCGTTGATAATGCAGATCCTTGGGCCTCACCCCAGACCTTCAGAGTAAGAATCTCCTGGGGCAGAACCTTGGAATTTGCATTTTAACAAGCTCCCTGGATGATTCCTGTGAATTTTGAGGGACACCCATCTCCCAGCTACTGGAGGAGTAAGATTCACCCCAGCAAGGGTAAGCTAACACAACTCAGAGGAAGAGTCTTGGGCCCAGCGAGGGTGGGATAAAGCAACGGAGTAATGATAGGGGATTGGGCTGGTCAGACTAAACACCTAAGCAAATGCCAGACCCAGAGACGTTCAAATAATAGTAACAAAGAAACAAACTTTTGCCCACAGCACAGTAAGCTGAGCTCCCCATCTAGCCCACACCTATGACAGCGACTAGAGAGGTCTAAACAGTATTGACAGAACTGCTAGCCAATCCTGATGCATTGTGGGATCTGCCCCTTCTCCAGCTACACAGGGTTGCTACGTGCATACATTGAAAACAGTGAGCCTCTACCCAATGGTATACTGGTGAATGTTTAACAACAGGTTCTCCAGGAAAAATAAAACCCTGACTTAGAGCACTGGCCAATTTCCATGGTATGAATTCTCTCACCATGGCTAATTTCAAGCCATTTAATGTGATGTCACTGAATGTAGATTTAGGAATATAGGTACATGATGGTTCTCATAAGCCAATATGAACCAGCACACACACTTCTCACATAAAGAGACTCACCACTTTTATACCATCTTGTCCTTCTCACATTCTTGTATCTAAGAGAAGTGTCCCTCCTGTCTTACAACTGCACATGTAACTATTCTTTGCTAATAATGCATTTAGAAGGTACCCACTTTTATACAAAAGATGGTTTTTCCCTAACGAAATAAAATGTTTGAATCCAGAAAACGTTCACCACAGTTAACCTGTCTCTTTTTAATCAAATAAAGAAACTACCATGTGCCTGTGTGGTAACAGAACAGGGCCCCCCACCAAAGATGTCCACATCCTAATCCCTGAAAACTGTGGCTGCATTCAATTACATGGCAAAGGGGGAATTAAGGTGGAAGACAGAGTTGAGTTTGCTGATTATCTGATCTTCATATAGATTCTCCTGGGTTATCTGGATGGACCCAGTGTTATCACCAATATCCTTAAATGTGGAAGCAGGAGGCAGAAGTGTCAGAGAGAGTGAGGTGATGTGACAAAGCCATTGCCAGCTTGGAAGATGGAGGACGTGGCCAGGAGCCACGGGGCGTGGATGGACCCACTTTAGAGGCTGGAAAAGGCAAGACAACGGATTCTCCCCTGGAGCCTTCAGGGAGGAATGCACGCTGCCAGCACCTTGATTTCAGCCCAGGGGGACCCACTGTGGACTTCTGACCTCCAGAATTTATTATTCAAGAAAATAAATATGTGTTGTGTTAAGCCTCTAAGTTTGTGATCATTTTTGACAGTAGCAGCGGGAAACTAACACATCCTGTTTTTCAGGAAAGAGGCAAAATAAAGAAAATTACGTAACCAGAAAGCCATAGTGGCCCTGGCAATGCTGGCACATCTGCCCGTAGTGCAGGCAGGGAAAGCCTGTCCACAGCGCTCTTGCTACACTCATACGCACACCCAACCCAACACTCACACATACACAGCAGGATGGGAGCCCTGCTGGGCTTAAAGAAGCAGTTAGACTCTCTGAGGAATTTGTAAGGTACTAAAGAGCTTAAGCCTCAGCCGTTCCTTTCAGCTGTTCTCACAGAGTAAGTGTTTCACCTTAGTATCACGTCACCGTCACGTGGATACCTTAAAGCAAGACTCTCAGCCCGAAGTTAACACCTGCACGGAGATCTGGAACTGGTACTTAGCACCGCCCTTCCTGGCCAAAGGCAGGACATTCGGAAATCTCCAGAGGAGCCAGGCATCCTCTCTTACAGATGCTTGTTCATTCAAGGGTGGGAGAGCCTTGAGGTATAAAGCATACCCTCCTTTGAAATCTCTAATTTGCCACCATTAAATTTTCTCCGTAGGGCTAAGAGATCCATTAGTCAAACTTTCACATATTGCAGGCAACACCTAAAACAGGTAAAACCAGTGGCCCAAAGCCACCCCTTGAGCTCACTGGCATCAGAACCAGGACTCACAGCCCGAACCCTGCTCTCGGCCCTTGGTTTCTCCACTACAACTCATGACATGGGCTCTGTGAAAGAAAAGAAGGTAAAGCTTCATTCTATACTTGAGTCAAAGAACAGATACTGATTGTTTTGAAAAATAAGTATAAATCATATCCTTATTTGTGTAAGATAGGGAAAGCCCCCCAGCCTCTTATCCCCTTACTTTGGCCTCCTTCCCTGCCCTCTTTCTCAACCTTTCCCAAGGAGAAGAAACACTGAGATAGCTTTTTAATGCAAATATTGACCGGGCCACATTTGTTCTGGAGAAGGTTCACTGGATTTTAAAATGTCAGGCACATTGCCTTCTATCAGGTTTTCATCTCCATGCCACAGGAGAGAAAACAAGCACAGAACCCACCTCATCGGGATGGGCTCTGGCGCTCTCTCCTTTTCCTGAGCGTTCCATTCATGGCACCACATGTCGGCCGGAGGATGGTCCATCCCAATGTGGATTCGGGATGGGAGGAGAAAGGTGAGCGACAGCCCTGACCTGCCAGGAGCGCCAGCTCAGCCTCGCCAGAGTTCTGCTTCGGAGTGGGGGTGTGAGATAAGAGGTCTTACTGGGCACTTGTTAAACCAATAATAAAGTAACGTGACTTTTGTTTGCTGTGGCTTCTTGTACACATTGTTCCCTTCACTTCTCAAGGGGAAAGGCATGGCCGAAAGCCATCTTTAAGAAGGTCCGGGAGGCAAAAAGAGAAAAGAAGGAATGACTGCTACATACAACATAAACAAATCATCCAACAAACCTTACGTTGACAAAAAGAAGCCAGACACCAAAGAGCAAATACAGTTATGTTTCCATGATTATGAAGATCAAGAGCAGGCAAAACTAATCTATGGTAAATGATGTCAGATTAGTGGTTATGGGGAAAGAGTTGAGGGGGTGGAATTATACTAGGAAAAGACTAAAGGGAGCCTTCCAAGGTCTGAAAATGTGATCTGTCCTGATCTGACTGATAGTCACCCAGGTGTATATATGTGAAAGCCAGTTACCGACTGCTGGCTGAGTTGCAAACTCTAAAACAAAATCCTGTTTCGCACATGAAATGTTAATTTCCAGGTAGTTATGTAAGTGAAGGTGCATTTCTATTTTTAAAGCTTCGAAATCTTTAAATTAGAAACATAGAAGCTACATTTATTCTTGATTAGGTAGAACAGTGTTTCATTTAAGACATGTTTAATTACATTTCTCAACTTGAATTTTCTTTCCAACTAGAAAGATCAATGGGAAGGCCCTATATCATCCAGCATTTCCAGAGGAGTCTTTTTTTGTTTGGTTGTTTGTTCGAGGAAAGGCAAGGCAAGAATTAGACATTTTATAAGAGTTACCACATCTGGGTTCTTCTACATTTTTATCTGTAGAAAGCCAAAATGTTTGCCAACGTTTGAGATATTTTAGTGTCTTCTTGGCTGCATAAATTTTATGCCCTACATCTCTTTTATAAGAAAGGAAATGAAGAGGCACATAAATGTTGTTTCAGAGGGGTGACTGTGGTATACAAAAATTTTTTAATCATCTTGTTGAAGAGTTTAGAGGAGATGTTATAAAATATGCATTTACTGGTATTGGAACAGATGAAAACACAATATTTTAATTTTTAAAGACCAAAAGAGCTATTTTAAAAAGCATGTGTTTTTCATAGCATACTTTATCCCAATGATTCTAAGGTTTCTATTAAACAGAAAAACAAATTACAAGTCTGGCAACCACAAAAATGGAAGGGGGAGAAGTCTCCGTAAGTGAAAGGGATCGTAACCAATAGCAAAGTGATGACAAAATACCACGGTGTATTGACAGCATTGTTAAAGCTCCAAATTATATTTAATGATAGCTAACTGATGTCTGGGGGGACAAGAGCCCATGGATGTCTGACTGTTGACAAAAAAAGGAAAAAGAGAAACAAGGGCTAGTGTCTCCTCCAGAGAACAGCTCAGCTAAACGGATCCAGCTGAGACACAGCAGCTTCCAGGATGAAATACCTTCTATTCTAATCTAGTAGGTACATGGATCAAGCCTGGCTCTCCCTTGCATACACAGCCCAGGCTACTTTATCAGCCCGTGGGGAATAAATTTAGCACCCCAACAGTAGCTCTGGATCCAAATTCCAGAGACACCAGTTCAGGTCAGGACTCTTGTCTCTGAGCAGGTGGAACTTTGCTTGTCAAAGGCAATTTAAATGTGGTATTGAGTGTCAGCTGAAGCTCAGTGAGATCCCTGTTCCTTTCAGAAATGTAATATTTCCCAGGAAATTGTGAGCTAAGTAGACTAGGTCTGGCGGAAGGGTGTGGGTATTTTAGGGTGTCTAAATTTTTAACAGAGAAACTTAATATTTGCATGAGCAAAGAAGATTATTAGACTAATGTACGGACACAGTCACATGCCATGCATCAAAGTCAGACATTGTAAGGCCTGCTTTTCTAGGTAAAAAATTTCAAATGCTAGACTTGTCACCTGGCAAAATATATCCTGGAGCTAATGCAGGGAACTTGTGAGGAATGTGTTCCTTGGCTGAATAAAAATCCCTGCCATTTAGGGAAAACAACGGGACATCAAAAAGAGGCAAACCCACATCACTACCCATCATTTTCAGCATTATCCAGTAGGTCCCACTATGAATTTGTCCCATATGTAAAAATTAAATCCAAGAGGAAGAGAATGGAATATTAATTCCATTTAAGACAATGTTCTCTTAACTCTTTTTTAAGAGTTTGACATTTTTTTGTGAAAGAAATATTCATCCGATCAAATTTTAATTAGATATTTTTCTCCGGTTTTTAGACAAAGCACAAACACTGAGAAGTTTTGATAATGATGTCTAACTCTCAGAGCTGTCAAAATGTTGTTACTTATTAAGATAAATGAGTCATGCTATCATTGTTACAGGGGAAAAAAAGATGCTTTTAATTAGAAATAAATGAGTAGCAATCGTAATCTATATCAAAACATTCTTTTACCTAAGTTTAATGAATTCCTAGTTCTATCCAGACACAGAAACCTGAATTTAATTTGGCCACCTACCATGCACAAAAACATTGTGTTGGTGCAGTGTGGAAGCCAAGATTTTTACCAGTCCCCACCCTGCAGAAATTTACAGTACGAGAATCGCGTGCAGGCAGTACGTTCAGCAGGAAGAAAGCCATTTTAGCCAAACCAAAGGATTGGTAGGCTATCAACATATGAAGATTGACAGGATTTTCCAAATGAATGTCATGAGCAAAGTTTCCTCTAAATGGTGGAAAATAGTCCCTCCTCGGCCCAGAAAATGCAGAGTAACTTAATAGGCTGGTTCACTTCTGCAGCCCCTGGCACACAATTTCCCTAAAAGGAATTGCTTAAGCTCTTATGGGGCGGGCAGTGTTGTTCATAGCCTGGAGCTCCCTCAAGTTCCGCGTGGACACGCCTCTCACGCAGACCCATCCCTGCGGGCTGTTCGGTGGGCAGTCAGCTCTGGGGCACCAACCAGATCACTCTTTGACTTTGGAAACTGGAGAGTCTGGCAGGGTCTACTTCTTCTTTCCATGGCATTTTCCCAGCCTGCCTCTTGCCAGCTTCAAGGGAGGACTGAGTGAATGTTTTGCAGCATACACTGAAGGTGATACCTTTTCAGCAAGCCCATCACAGGAGTCAGAAATCAGAAGGCAGGCCACTGTGGGTTGCATGGGCCCAAGGGCCAGCAGCAGGGGCAAATGGCAGCTGTTCTGAGTCTCCTGATCAAGGAAGAGGGATGAAGGTCACACTTCAGCTTCTTTGGTGGGTTCTGGAGGCCAGGAATTCTCTGGCCTCACAGTAAAGTGGGAATGGATGTGTCCATGCTTGGTGTGGGGACTCTTGGTGACCAAGAATGAGAAAGAAAAACCTCTGTTGTAAAGAAGCAACATGTGCCCCATCCCCTGCAGGAATGTGCACCGCGGTCCCCATGGAGGGACTTGATGAACACAAACCCTACGTCAAATGAGAGTTCTGACCTCAATGCTGGTGATTAGCATATTGGTGTATCCGTGACCAACAGGAGGGCAAGGCCTTCTTCATCAGGGGCCTGTAACACTGTGGGGAGGGAGTTCTTCCATGCAGTGCGGTAACTGCTGAAGATGCAGGGAACCGGGAAACAGAGCAGGAAAGTAAGGAACAATATAAACATCAGCGACCCTGCAGACATGGGAAAGATGATGATTGCTGAGCAACCACATCCCCACGACGGAGCAAGGTGAGACCACAGCAGAAAACTGTAGAGGCCCAAAGGAGTGGATCAGACACTGGCCTCCGAGAAGAACCTCATGACCAAAGAGAAAGTGTGAGCCATGGTGGGAAAACCGGGATGTGGCCTTATTTCCCTTGATTACCGTGGCAGAGGAAGAGTTATCACTGTGGATTATATTTTGTTGTTTTTACCCAAACATTTTGCATCAGTGCAAGCTGGAGTAGTTTGGGAATTTAGGATACACTGGGCTTAAAACTGTATCATTTCTAAATCTGATTTAGGCAAAGTTAATGAGTTGGAGCCTTAAAAAAGAGAGAAAGAGAGTTTTGACTCACTTGAAATAATGCTGGAAAAAAATGCACTTCAAATGACAAGGGTTCAGAACGCTTTTTTAAAACACAGCAGTTTCCAAGGTTTACAGTTTTGTGGGTCTCTAATGGCGAAGACCCTACAAAGCAAACCCAGCTTTGCCAGTGTTCTCTTTTAGAATGTTCTTGGAATTTGGTTGAGGTTAAGGATATTTCCATAACGTAAGTCTACACCTTAGCTGTTTTCCAACATCTGAACATCACTGTTAATGGGACTGCTTCTCTTTTTATTTTACTGTGGCCTTCCTCAGCTTCCCACAACTGGGATAGTATTTCATATCCACAGGAATGGAAATAATAACCAATAGCTCACTTTCCTCTTCTGTGGTTTCTGTTTGTGTTTTTCTCCTGCTTCCTTAAGCTTCCTCAGCACCCCTCCTCCCCAACCACTTTTCAAGCACTGCTCCACCCAGCATCTTTACTGAAAGTCAAGTTTTACGAAGAGTAAGACAAAAGGAGCCCTCATTAATTAATGAGGACTAAGGCCTAGAGGCCGTCATCTCCAGAGCA
This sequence comes from Anoura caudifer, assembly GCA_004027475.1. Classification (NCBI taxonomy): domain Eukaryota; kingdom Metazoa; phylum Chordata; class Mammalia; order Chiroptera; family Phyllostomidae; genus Anoura; species Anoura caudifer. The sequence continues at coordinate 91,192 of PVKU01000395.1, forward strand.
CTGAACTTGAAGCCAGAAGGCCAAGGTTTCATGCTAACCTCCAAGCTCCACACCAAGTTTTCAATGATTCCCTAATGTCTATAAAAGGTAGAAACTCCTTAGCCTGGAATTCAAAGTTTCCCTCAATCTGACATTGACCTGCATCAGTGTGCTACCGCAGTACCCACATGAATTCTCTTCTGCAGCCAGCTGGGAAGCTGCTCCCGAGCAAGGCATGCTCATCCCGGGGGTCTGTGCTGTGCCCAGGGCTCCACTCACTGACAACGCCAGCCACATCCTTCCCCACAGAGGTCCTGTTGATCTGGAGCCCGTTCATGGACCTTACTCTGGGTCACCACACTCAGATGCTGAAATAAGGTTACAGCTTCAGTTGAAAGCAGAGTATGTTAGGTGATATTCACTTTCAGTAAAAGTCACCTTAAAAGAATAAAGGGAACTGAAAATAGCATCTGGTGTTTGTTAATTGAATATAAAAATAGCCCTGGCCTGCTGACTCAGTTTGTTTGCAGCATAGTCCCGTACACCAAAAGTTTGCAGGCTCAATTCCCAGTCAGGACACACCTCTAGGTTGTGGGTTCGATCCCAGGTATGAGTGTGTATGGAGGCAACCGGTTGTTTCTCTCTCTTTCTCTTTCTCTCTCTCTTCCTCTCTTTCTAAAATCAATAAACATATCCTTGGGCAAAAATTAAAAATTAATTAATTAATTAATTAAAAGAGGGTAGTAGTCAAATCTATGTGCAGAAAGGATGTGTCAACAAAAGAAAGATTGGCCCACATGAAATCTAGAAAAAGGGAGCCCAATGTGTCCCTGTGTCTGTGTCACTCTCCAGAGGACAGGGCCTCGGCCTCCTCCCTGGTGAGCACAGCACTCTCAGCCACCTGGCCGGCTGTCTCTGAGCAGAGATGAGCGAGCTGGAGTATCCCGATCCAGTCGCCTCCCTGCTGAAACCACCCTGTCCTTTACTTATGCTCAGATTTCCTGCCCACCGATGAACCTTTGGGTCATATTTGAACTCCCATGTAGGTGCCTTTAAGGAAGAGAGATGCTAACTGGAGAGCATGACTATCCCAAACCTATGTCATCAACAAAGGGTCATTGAGTTTGTACTCTTTACCTTCGCCCTCTGTGAATCTGTTTGGCAGGTACCCCTTGCTGAGAACCTGGCCAGCTTGAGGCACATCGACCAAATCGAGTTTATGAACCTCATAAGCTAAAAGCCAGACCACAGATGTGGGAACTCTGGGAGGCGATGCTTTCTGAACACCCTGGGTCGGGGGGGTGGGGGGCCAGCCTGATCCCCACAACATCACCCCACTGTCCCTGTAAATGCCACATGATTTCCTCTTGCACCAATCATGGTCTGGTTAAGAGGGAGAACCCACACCAGTTATTTTAACAGAGAGAATTTAATATGAAGAATTGGGCACTGGGCATTAACATAAATAAATAAATAAATAAATAAATAAATAAATAAATAAATAAATAAATAAAAGGAACACCAAGTTTTCATGGATGTAACAAATGCAGAAAGTAGCTCCCACTCTTAAGGGCTGGGGGAGCAAAGGAAAGATGTTAGAATTATTAAAATTTTGAAGGTTGGAGTAATGTCATGGGCTAAATTGGATCCCTCCCCTTGAAAAAAAAATCCATATGTTAAAGTCCTAATTTCCAATACTTTGGATGGTGAGTGTATTTGGTGATAGGGTCTGTAAAGAGGTGATTAAGTTAAAAAGAGGTCATTAGGGTGGACACTAATCCAGTATGACTGGTGTCTTTATAAAAGGAGAAGATTTGGACATAGGTGTGTACAGAGGGAAGACCAGATAAAGAAGACACAAGAGAAGATGGCCATCTACAAGCTAAGGAGAGAGGCCTCAGAAAAAACCAACCACAGCAATACCTTATTTGGGGGGCTTCCAGCCTGCAGAACTGTGAGAAAATAAGTTCCTGTTGTTCCAGCCACCCACTCTGTATGTATCAGTGCTTTATCATGGCGGCCCTAGAAAACTAAAACAAGGAGGGAGGAGGGGATTCCTGCAAATCGGAACTCAGAAAACTAAGAACGGGGTATGTGCTGCTGGTGTGGTACCCATGATCCAACAGACAAAGCAGGGAAGTGGTTTGCTGAGTCCCAGTTCCATCACTGTAAGGCAGAGGAAGAAGGATGGTTTGGAACTAAGACAATAGCTTAATAACAGACATCATATTGTATTTGTAGATATTTGTCATCGTCCACTTGAAAGTAGCTCCAATAGGGTGAAGATTTTGTTCTGTTCACTGCTCTGCCACCAGTGTCTAGAATACCCTCTGACAAATTGCAAGAACTCAATAAATACATATCAAATAATTAAGTGAATTTGTATCATCACCCAAAACAAAGGGTGAAAATCAAAGACTATGGTAACATATACTCTCCAAAGTATCTCATAATCAATGTATTAGTTAAGATTAGGTTGGCTTTAACTACCAGAAAAACCAAAACGATGGTGACATAGGATAAGGCCCTTCTATTACTTCCTAGCATGTGGTACATTGCATCTTGAAAACATGTGTTAAACTGGGCTGGGTTTTGGTGGCTTTTTTTTCCCTGAGGACAAAGTGCATTTTTCATGGTACTTCTTCCAGGCCCCCTCTGGACATCAGCCATGGTTTTGCTTGATCTCCATGAAGACACTGGAAAGTTCCTAGTCTGGAAGCATGTGGGCAGCTATTCACTGAGGAGCGACCTCCCTTTCTGAAGGGTCAAAAGAAGGAAAAGTTTCACCTCTTCATCTCTGAAAAAGAACTTGCTGGTGCATTCTGGATGTAGAGAGGATGCTTTGCTACAGTGATTACAAAAACAAATCTTTCCTTTTGCCTTAATCAAAATATATGCATCCATAATTTCTTCTATCTGATTATTCATCATTTCTAATCTCCTTATAATGAACATGTATTTCTTATGTAATAAAGACTTTTTTAAAAAGCACAGTACAGTAGTTGTTTCCAATTCTCATGGTTACAGAATGAGTCAATCTTTTTAATGTCAATTTTTTTTTTCAGAGAATGACCTAGTAGAAGGAGCATGAGTCTGGGAGCTGGAAACTTCCAAGTCCTTGTCAAAGCACCATGAGTTCCTTGCTGTGTAACCTTTGCAATTCTTTTGACCCCTCTGAATCTTGCATTCCTGTGCAATAAATAAGGATACTCAGGGACATTGAAAAGTACAATTGGTTAGTGTTCACTGTATCTATAAAGGCATGACACCTTTTTCATTTAGAATAGGTCAAGAATTGAGTCAGAGGCATACCACCTAAATAAAAGCTGCCTTTATTAGTCTCTGTGCTGAGAAAAATGCTATGTCCTTTGAGTATATTGCAAAGATCAGAGTTTCAGTAAGCCAAAGCCTCACAATCGGAAACCTGCTTTGGTTGCCATGGAGAAAGAAGATTGGAAACATTCCTTTACTCATTTGCCAAGTATTTACTAAGTGCAAACTGTGAGTACCATTTGTAGTAAAGGTACCAGCCTCTCCCATACTCCTTCACAAATATGAGATGTGTGCCCATAGCCGTGGCCTCCCTGTTCTTCAAGGCACAAGCTCTCTCCAACCCCAGCAGATGGCACTGAAGGGAGGAGCTGGCCCAGGAGGAACTGAGTCTGTCAGAGTCAGTCTCCTGTGAACCGAGACTGAGTCGGGGATCTCTTAGAACTTGGGGTGGCCACCATGTTGTGCCATGTACAAGCAGAAGAGCCTGGGGTGCAGGCAGAGCAGGGGAGCACGTACGGAGAGGGCAGCGGGGCAGAAACCTTGAAACCAAGCGGAAAGGACGTGGGAGAAGAGGGGAGAGAGCAGCTGGTTTCCACAGGCCAGGAAGAGCTCTTGCTGGGTTCAGGAGATATTTCCCAGTAAACTCCTTTCTCAGTGTGAGTTGAGCAAGTTCAATTTTACTGCCCCAACAATCCCTGATTAAATCTATAGAGCCTCACCTTTTATGGAAGTGAATCCTAGGATAAACTCGCATACACCAGGAAGAAATCTACCAAAACTCCGGGAAGTAGTATAAAGTTGCCAACTTCTTATTCTGCCAAATAAAAAATAAGCAATGTTATATTGTCCTATCATCAACATCATGCTATAAGTTATAATGCATGTGTAATACATAACACTTTCAAGTTGAATAGTTTAATTTAGAACTCATTGCATTATTCTTTTTCCATTTTCATTAAAGTACAATTTACATGTAGTAAATTTCACCCTTTCAAGTGTACAGTTTTTCAAGTTTTGAAAAATGTATAGTGCCATGTAATCTCACCACAATGGAACAGTTAAAGCGAACAGTTCCATTACCTTAAAAAAACTCCTTTGTGCCCTTCACAATCCACTCCTATCAGTACCCTCAGACCCTGGAAACCATTGATCTGTTTTCCATCATTGTAGTTTTACCTCTGCAAAATTAGCATGCAAGTGAAATAAGGTAGTATATAGACTTTGAGTCTGACGGCTTTCACTCACTGCAATGTGTTTGAGATTTAACCATGTTGTTGTATGTGCCAGTAATTCATTTCTTTCATTACTGAGTAGTATTCCATTACACGCATGTACCACATTTTGTTTATCTGTTACCACGTTGGGAGACATTTGGATTGTTTCTGGCCTGGGGTGATTATGAATAAAGCCACTGTGAGCATTCACTTACAGGTTTTTGTGTGAATATAGGTTTTCATTTCACTTGGGCAAATACCTAGGAAAGGAATTGCTGGATCTTACAATGAGTGCGTATTTAACTTTACAAGAAACTGCCAAACTGTTTTCCAAAGTGGCTGGGCCATTTTGCATCATCACCCCAGCAATTGCTCCTATCCTTGATAATGTCAATTTTTGTTTATTTTAGCTGTTCTAATAAGTACTTAATGGCATCTGTGGGTTTTATTTGCATTTCCTCAATGATTAATGATGTTAAACATCTTTTTTATGGGCTTCTTTGCCATCTCTATAACTTCTTTGATGAAATGTCAGTTTAATTGTTTTGCCCATTTTTAATTGGCTTGTTTGGTTTTCTTAGTATTGATTTTTAAGAATTTTTTATATATTCTGGAAAGAAGTCCTTTATCAGATAAATGCTTTACAAATATCATCTCCCATGTTGTGGGGTTTTTTTTAATTCTTTAACCACTACATTATTCTTATTTTTATATTTTGACTTGGACAATTGAAAATATTGTCAAGAACACCATTGGCATGGCAGTGTTTGTGAATCCCTACTATGTGGAACACAGAAAATAATGGACAAGAATGTGAATAATTTTGTTAGTGAGCTAGTACATACATAACTTAACCTTATTTTAAGATGGGTAGGCAGCTGTACTCCATGGGGTCATCCAGAGACCCAAGTTCTATCTTTATCTTGTGGCTCCATCATCCTCTGGCATTTTGTCTTCATCTGCTTGATTGACATTAATTCACTGTCATTTTGTTTGCATTCCTGCCCTAAGGAAAAGAGGAAGTAAAGTGCAACTACTTCCTTTTCAGGACATAACCCAGAAGTTACCAAGCCTTATCCCCAGCCAGCTGTTAGGCAGGCTTGAAAGGATGCTCATGAGCTGGGCAGCAAAGTGCTCTCTTTAACTCTATTACCATGGAGGAGTATATAGGGGAGGACAAGCACAGTCCACTAGAGATAAGAAATGGAGCTGTTGGACCTAAAATCGGAGTTTCTTACTTGTACTCACAGAAACCAGAGAGCAGAAGTTCCTTTTTACAAGCTACAAAATGCTTTGCCCAAAGCCACTTTTGAAGTCAATAGAAAGTGGAATGTGATTTTCTTTTTGCCTTGGAATTAGTGAAAGGAGTTGGCAAAAGCCGAGGACAAAAAGGGAGCCAAGCATCAATTATGTCAAGGACACCCGACCAAACCAACAGCACACACCCCCAGCCCCACCTGCAGCCTCCCAAAGACTGAGTTAGTGAAGAAGTAAGAGGAAGCGATTGAGGTGATTGCCCTATAGGAATGTAATTTTCTGTGGTAAGAGATCATTTCTTCCTCATCCTAGAGGATGGGAAAAGAATATGTCCTTTCTCAATGGTAAGGGAGCAAGGCTCAAGATAATCACTCCTAAAAATTAGAGCAGTGTCTCTCACCCGAGGCAATTCTGTCCCCTAGGTGGGATGATCAGCAATCCTGGTTTGGGTTGGGACTAATGCATTTCTGGATGTTTTAGTTTTCTGTTGCTGCTATAACAAATAAGCATAAACTTAGTGGCTTAAATGATGAAAATTTTACATCTCACAGATCTGGAAGTCAATAGTCTTTCCAGACTAAAATCAAGGTGTTGCTAGAATTGTGTTCCTTCTGGAGGCTCCCAGGGAGAAGCTATTCCTCATTTTGACCAACTTCTAGTGGTTGACTGCGTCCTATGGTCTATGGTACCCTTCCACTTTCAAAGCCACAGGCTGCATCACTTTGATCTCTCTTCTTGTGGTCACATCTCCCTCTCTGACTCTGGCATTCTTGCTTCTTTCTTATAAGGCCCTTTGTGATTACCATGGGTCACCCAAATTATCCAGGATAATCTTCCCATCTCAAGAGACTTAACTCATTGCATTTACAAAGTCTCTTTGTCAGGTGAGATCATATACTCACAGGTTTGGGGGATTTGCACGTAGACCGCTTTGGGGAGACATTATTCTGTGTACCACACCAAGACACGGGACATCAGGCCTAGCACCAGGAAAGCTGGTCACCCTATTGCCAGGAGGTAAGTGGCAATATCTGGGGATTTTTTTAAAATTATTTTTCACAACTGTCATCCAATGGATAGAGGCCAGGGATCCTGCTAAACATCCTACAATGCACAGGACAGTCCCCCATAACAAAGAATTATTGAGCCCAAAATGTCTGCAGTGCAAGGCTGAGAAACTGAATTAGATGTACCTACAAAAGTCACGAATTGCATCCCTACATGGTGAAAATGATGATTTTTCTCTCTGCCTACCTGAGCAACAGAAAAGTAAATGGAAGGAAATGGTGGGTTTTAGAGAAGAGATGGAGTGAGCAACAGGAGTTTCTATTCTTGGCATGGAATGGATACCTGAGTTTCTTGTGGGTTGCATGGCTCTTGTGGAAGAGTTTTGGGAGTTTGCCTTGTGGTACCACATTCTGAAGTTCTACCAAGTGAGTGAACTCTACCACCAAGGGCAGACAGCCAGGGGCAGGCATGAAAGGAGGCCGGAAGAGGTTGGGCTACAGCCAGAACTTCCAAAATGGGAATTGTACAGCGGGGCGGCTTCGTGTTGCTTCATAAGAACTTACTAACTATTCCATAAGAGAATCAACCTTAGCTGCCTGGCACAAAGACAACAGGCAAAGCCCATTGATTTCAGCCAAAGAAGCAACAACAAGCAATATGAGGAGATGGTCATTGTGCCTCCACCTTTCCCCTTTGTCCCTAATCCTTCAAAACACAAGAAGAAAGGAAATTGAAAGGCGGACCACAGAGCTTCCTTGCTCAAAGTCCTTGCAGCCAAAAGTCTAACCTGTGATGGGAGAGAGGAAAAGTTTTGAATGAGATATGCAATTAGGGTCTAAACTGGACTAATTTCAATAAATTGGAAGTGACTAAACAGTAAGAGGATCTGTCACAAATGTTTAAAAATCTGCTGCCTAGTAGAACAAGAAGAGTGGACAGAGGGCAATTGCAAGCAGTGATTGGAGGAAATAAAATTGTATGTGTGTTTCCTGAGCACCTTGCTCTCAGGACTGGAATCGTAGCCTCTACAACCTCAAAGTGCAACGTGTTTCTTTTGTCTCATAAATCTAATGAAAGAAGGTTTTTTCTTGGTTTTTCAAACCCACAATTATTTATTTGTGGAAGAAAATATAGTAAAATATCATCCTGCTTAGCTCTCCTTATGTTATTCCCCTCCCACCATTTCCAGCAGGTGGCCGGACATTTCTGTGCCCCGGGATAACGGGGTATCGAAGAAGTCACAGAGCCGAAAGGAGAAGTTGCCTGAAAGACATCTTGCCAAGCAAGCACCGAGATTGTACTTTCTAAAACTATTCCCCAATGAATGAACCAGGGCCCCTTGAAGAAATGGCTGATTCTTGGCCTAGGACAGGAAACACACCAGATGAGTCTAGAGCATTGTTTAGTACCAGAAAGTAAGAAAGTGTTAAAACACACATACACACAATCAAGGGACACAGGACCCGACTGACAGAGTTCCCAATGACCAAAACTGTAACAACTTAAACAAAAAATAAAGTAGTATTGAGTGATAACCCAGGTTATAAAATGAATATCCATGAGTCCATACTGATATTATTTATTGAATAAATAAATAAATGGGGAGAAAGGACAAATCTCTTGTGCAAAAGAATTCCAAATAATTTGGGCATGTTCTCCACCCCCAAGAAGGTGAAATGTGACTACCCACTCATTATGTGTGGGCTGCACACAGTGACAAAGAGGACATCACAGAAAGAGGGAAGCAGGGTAACTTTATGATAAACAAACCAGAATAACACTGCCTCAGCCAGGGGCTCAAGTTCAGTATCAACAGTGAGAAGCTGAGTGGATAGTGGGTGCCCTCAGTGTGATGAGAATGTCATGTTGCCCCTGTGGTCTTCCTCCCCAAAACCTACAACCCAAACCTAATCATAAGAGAATATTAGACAGACCCCAACAGAAGGATAGTCTGCAATATCCCTGACCAGTGTTCCTCAGGACTGTCAAGGTCATCAAAACAAAGGAAGTGGAAAAGTGTTCATTGCCAAGAGAAGCCTAAGGAAACATGGTGACCACATGTCATGTGGTGCTCTGGATGAGATTCTGGAACAGAAATAGAACATTAGGTAAAACTAAAGAAACTAAATAAAGTATTGACTTTAGTTAATAATAACAATGGACCAGTATTGGTTGACCAATTGTAACAAATATACTATATAGTGGACTGAAACTTGGACATCTTATCACAAAGAAAGTATAACTTAGTGGTGATAATCTCTAGAAAGAGATTTATACATTTATAAGTTGGTTTGTACTGTCTTGGGAGTCAAAGAAAATGTTATATAATATGGGTTATTCACAGTGGCGGATGTCTGAAGTGGTACTCAGTGGTTTTGAGAAACATCTATTGTGCTTAATAGGAATTTATGATTAAAAATGTTTAAATAATTTGAAACTTTCCTTCTGTAATTTTCCTACTATCTCTGAATTATTTTCTTGGGATTCAATAAATCATTCAGAATTTTTTTATTCCACCCTCAGCTTTTAAACATTTGAAAGGCTGTTCAACATCGCTTATAATAAGAGATATATAAATTAGAACCAAAATAGCATTTTTATTACACCTACAAAAATCCAAAAGTACACTGTGTTGGCAACGTAGTGGGGAACAAGTCACCTTCATTTAATGCCAATTGGGATGTAAGTTGGTAAAACCCAAATGGGGGGGAATTTGGCAATATCAAAATTACACATGGTCATACCTTCGATCCAACAATTCCATTTCTAGAAATGTATCTTATAGTTATACTCAAAAAGAGGCAAATTATATTATTATAAGCTTATCCACGCAGTATTGTGAATAATTGCAAAAGATAAGAAAGCTTTATAAATTAAAAATCTAGTTAAGTAAAGTAAAATGCACCCCTACAGTGAAATACTACGTAGCTATATGTTTTTCAAGAATAAGCAAGCTCTGTATATGTTGATACAGGAAACCTTCAAAATATATTAAGTTAAAAAAACAAAATCCACAGCAGTGAATATATCATTTGTATATAAAAGAAGGTAGAAATTGGCTTATAAATGAAGTTTTAAAAGTCCTTGGAAAGATAAACCAAATATTAATAACAACAATTACATTGTTGGGGATGGAGAATGGAAATAAAGAGTAGGAACCAGACAAATAGGAGACAGGTGTAGAATATTCTTGGCTGAATACCTTTTGTATACCTTTTGATGTCAGAACTACATAAATATACTACCTATTCAAAAAATCAAATAAGTTTTAAAACTTTCACCTTGCGAAAGTTCTACCTTGTCAGAAACGGAAGATCACTATTTACAACACATAATTCTTGCTCAGATAAGAGTCTAAATGCACGTACCATAGAGTATACAAGTTAATTATTACATTTTATATTTCCTTTAAATGATTCAGAACAGAAACAGCAAAATTAAAGGTGTGATATTTATGACTTCAGTATTTGTTATAGCTTTTACTTGTAAACAGTCTAAAGCTAGTTTTAGAGACATGATTTACAATACAGTTAGTCCTAATGACAACACTTTAAAAAACATCTTTAGTTAAATTATACATAAGTTAAATGATACCAGATAGCAATATAGACCTACACAGAGGAATTAGGTAAAGACCTACACAAGAGCGTTGGAAATAGTAATTGCTTGGGTAAATGTTTTTTCTATTATTTAAATTTCCTTACAAGAAAATTAATTTATGGTTTAAATAAAAAAATAAAAATGTAACTTAAAAATATATGACAAGCCATGTAAAAAGAACAAAATAATAGCGCAAAAAAGAGGAAGAGGTAGAAATGAAAGTAACTATTTTAAGTTTCTAAGACTCTGTATGAAATGGTAAAATATCACCTCAAGGTAGACTGTGATAAATCAAAGATGTTTACCATAAATCCTAAGACAACCATTAAATAACAAAGCAAAGAGTTATAACTAATAAGTCAACAAAGGAAATAAAATGAAATCATAAAAATAATTATTAATTCAAAAGAAGGCAGAAAAAAGAAATAAAGAACAGATGAGACAAACAAAAAACAAATAGCAAGATGACCAATTTATGCTTAACCTTATCAGTAATCATATTAATATGACAAGATCTAAACACATCAATTAAAAGACAAAGATTGTTCATTATGAATAAAAAATTGAAAAGATTAAAAGTAAAAGGATGAAAAAATATACCGTGTTAACACTAACCAAAAGAAGGCTGGAGTGACAATACTAATATCTGACAAAGCAGACTACAAAACAAAATAATCTTGCCAAAGACAAAAAAGTTGTTTTGTAATGATAAAGGTGTCAATTCATCAGGAGAACATCGTAATCCTAAATGTTTTTGCCCCTTATAACCAAACTTCAAAATATACAAGCAAAAACTGATAGAACTGTAAGGAGAAATAAACAAATCCATAATTACAGCTGAAGCACTCAATAACCTCTCTCGATAACCAATAGAACAAAAAGAAAATCCAGAAGACTCAAACATATCCACCTATTTGACCTAATTGACATTTACAGAAAAACACAGAATAGACATTCTCAAAAATGTAAAGGGCTCAAGTCATACAAAGTATATTCCCTGACTACAATGGAAATAAATTAGAAATTAAGAAAATGGGACAAGAAGTAATTGTGATTATTAAATATGTGATTAAAAACATTACACACTGTATCTTCAGACCATATTCTAGGACAATAATCAGGACAAACACAACTTCAGCAGGAATTGACTCTCTCAGCTCAACAAAACTCCAGACTAGGACTGAGTCACGTGCTTAGTCACACACAGAAGGAGCTCTGGTTGCCACCACTCCCAAGGGAAGTAGCTCTTGCCATGTACAGACAAAAACAAAAAAATCATTGCCCACCTTAAAAAAAAATCTCTTCCCACCACCCAAGGCCAGAACACATCCCACAAAAGCATTTTTGACTGCTGGTTCATAATAAATTGCAACTGCCTGGGACAGCTTAGGGGACCTACAGGAGGGAAATAAAGGGAAGAAAGACTTTTGTGAAGACTTTAATTCCTACCTTAATAAACAAAAGGTCAACAAGTGACCGCTTGGAGAGAGTGACCTAATAGTTCTTTAACAAATCAAATATTTCCCCAATTAGTAGGCTTGAGTGGCTCCATTGCGGGAGCTCCCCCTCTTGTCCCACTGCGCTCTGTTTGCACACCTTGGCTGGTGTTAAGTGGATGGAGATAGTAGAAGCAGTGGATTCCAGGTTGTGACCCATGTAAATGAACTGATAACCAAGAGAGGACCCAAAAAGTGATGTAAGTATAATGGGAATGTGGGAGGAGGGGCAAGGGTATGTTATATCTTTGTTTGTGATATTGTCAGAAGTCCACTGAAAATATCTAGAATTAACAAATCACAAAGTGGAGTAGGAGAATATCCTTTGAGAATGCAGAAGTAACTATAAGAAAAAAACAATACAAAGAGAAGTGGGAGTCTTGATGGACATTAGGTTGTTTCTATCTTTGGATTTCATTTTGAACGATGTGGGGGCCTTTGGATGGTTTTGAGAAGAGGAGAGACGTGAACTCTGGTAAAAAGAATCACTTTGGTATCATATGATTTTACTTATATAGAATCTTAAAAAAAATAAAATAAATGAACAAACACAAAAGCAAACTCATAGATACAAAGAACAAACAGAGATTGCCAGATGAGAGGGAGCTTGTGGGGAATGGGTAAAAAAGGCGAAAGGATTAAGAAGTACAAGTTGCCAGTTATAAAAGCAGTCACAGGGATGTAAAGTGCAGCATAAGTAATATAATCAATAATAGCATAATAACTATGGTGTCAGGTGGGTACTAAACTTATCACTTGGTAAAGTACATAAATATCTAATAACTATGCTGTAAACCTGAAAGTGATATAATATTGTACTCCAACTGTAATTGAAAAATTAAAAAACATTTTTTAAAAAGAAGAATCACTTTGGTTTCTGTGCTGAGGTGCAAGGCAAGGGCAGAAGCAGGGAGAATATTTGACCTAAGAAAGAAAAGCTATTGCACACAGTCTTACAAATAACCAAGGTTAGTTCAAGATACTGTCATCAGAACATCATTATCAGACATCATGTAAGTCCCACTATCGAATATTGTCTAGTACTAACAAACAAAGTTTATTACAGGTCCCTTCATGTGTAACACAATTGCATCATTTTAAAAGTGTTCTGGGCCCTGGCTGGTGTAGCTCAGGGGATTGAGCACGGGTCTGTGAACCAAAGGATTCCAGTTCCAGTCAGGGCACATGCCTGGGTTGCAGGCCAGTTCCCAGCAAGGGACACACAAGAGGCAACCATACGCTGATATTTCTCTCCCTCTCTCCCTCTTTCCTTCCCTTCCCCTCTAAAAGATAAATAAATAAAATGTTAAAAAAATAAAAGTATTCTGGAAATCAAGCTTTTCACTAGTTTGATTACCTCTTTCTGCAATGATTTGGAGTGGAGAGGTTTTGCTGGGCAAAGAGGGGGGAAAGGGCTCTTTCTTTCTCTGTCGGCAGTGCCACGTCACTCACAACTCAGAGGACAAGTCCCTGAAGATGCGGGTCACAGGGCCACGGAGGAAGCTTGTGCTTCCCTTGGGCGTAGCCTTGAGGTGCACAGAGCCTACAATCTCTGTGAGTTCGTCACTGTCTGTCCTCTGCTGTTTTGCAGAGTGGTGCAAGGAAAGGAACAGGGAACCAGAAAAACGTCTTCTCTACTGAGCAGACCACGGTGTGAGACAGAAACGACACAGAGACCACTTTCATAGGACCCTGAGCCTCAGGTTCCTCGGTTGGAGAGAACAGGACCACCTCATAAACTGACTTGGGGATGAGGAAGAGGATCCACATAAGGTGCTTTGCACAGTGCCTGGCACAAACTAAGGACTTGAAAGTATTTATTGTGCTACATATTTGTTGCATGTGTATTTAAAATTTCAACTAATTCATCTTAGCTATGATTTAATTATTCTTTGGCTTAAGAATAATTTGATGATTAAGTTTAAACATGTGACACAAGTTTATGCAAGTATCAAGGCTCCAAATGTTATCTAGTGAGAAACTATTTTGTGGTGCTTCCTTAAATTGAGATTAACGTTTAAAACCTCCTTATAAATAATATGCCCAATGCCTAGGTTCTCAGGTCTTTTATTTATTAATCCACTTTAGAAAGTGTTCCGTACTAACCTTCCTTTTCCTGAATTTCTTTCTACAGGGAATAGTGTTATGTTCAAGCAAGCACAATGTCTTTATTTTAACACATATAAAAAAAATAAAGCCAGGCACAGTACAGCATTGAAAACGATTTCAGTAACAGGCTGACCGAGAGCGGCCCTGCGCTTTGTGGGCTGGTTGGGAAGTTAATATATACCTCAGCAGTTGCTTCAAAAGAAATGCCTTCACAACGTTAAAAAGCAGATTTCATTTTCCACTTGAAAAAGTCACAATTTCCTACTTCTCTCTTAAAAAACCAACCCAGAAAACAAAGTTTGCTTGTTATAGTTCCTCATCACTACGTGTATAGGGGAGGTGCATTATTTCTCCCCATTTAATATTTCTGAGAACATTTTTACTTTGGGTATAAATTTACATATTTCAGGGGCTCCTCGTGTTTTATTTACTTGTCTTTAAACCAATGTTTATTTTTTTATTTATAAAATTAATAAGCCTTCAATGTAGGAAAATATAATGAAAAGAAAATTACCTATAATTCTTTCATCTGCAGATAACGTTTTGTGTTTTATTTTCAGTCTTTTTAAAAATACATTCTTTTATGGTTACGTAGTTGAAGTTAAACAATACGTACAATTTCAAACCAGTTTTGTTCCCTCAATATTATAGCATAAGCATTTTCATATGTTACTAAAAATTCATTTTTAAGAGTGCCAAAGACTCCAACACATGAATGCATCATAATTTACTCAGCTCGTCCCCTACTGTGATAGTTGAGTCTCAAATTTTTGCTAAAATAAATAATGCAGAGGTAAACATTTTTGTTCATAAAGCCTTTTGTCAGGTTATTTCTTCAAGATTGGTTTCTGAAAGAGGAATTAGTGTCAAAATGTGCAAAAACTAGAATCATGATAAATACAAGGTTCTGCCCAGAAAGACTGAACCAAAGTTTGCCTTTGGGGGGACTTCAGAGCATGGTGGGCTGGCCAGCACTTTTTTTAATAGAAAAAAAAAATTTTTAGAGGGATTTTAAAAATGCTATTCACATCCTGTCTTGAGAAAACAAAGTAGAGTAACATCAAAAGTTAGTAATAACGTAGAAAAACACTAAGTACCCATAAAAATCAAGTTGTTGTCCTGGGTATACAAAAATAATTCACAAGAGATGTGCACCATATAATAATGATATCTGAAAAATATTTTTCATGTCTGTGGGTCTGTCAGATCCAGAAGTCCATTGATAGATAGCAACCAAAACTTTTCCAAACTCAAAGATTTAAGACCGGACATTGGAAAAATTTAATAGCAGTGTGTAATTAAGTTTTAGCAACATTAAAAACAGAGATTGGGGAGAGTAATATATAACTCATTTTTTTAAAATGAATGAATTATTTAAAAAAATACTAAAGGAGTTTATAAAACATATCTTTGGCACCTTTCTTTCCCCAAAAGCCAAACTGAGACTTGGTTGTTTCAACTTTACACTGTAACATTTAAAACAGTGGCTCTCCAAGCACAATCCCCAGACCTGCAGCAGCCCCAGCATCACCCGGGAACTTGCTAGAAACACAAATTCTCAGGTTCGATGACCTAATGAATTGGGAACTATGAGGGTAGGTCCCAGCCAGGTATCTTAACAAGCTCTCCAAGTGATTCTCATGCATCCCAAGTTTGAGAAAAACTGATGTAGTATATAAAAGCAAATCAGTTTTTCCCCCCTACCCAACACCACCACCTGAGGCTATAAAGCATCTCTTTAAAAAAAAAATGCTCTGCCTCACCGCTTTTGCTTATCTACAATTGTTTGGAGAAGTCACTCTGTGCTTAGTACATTACTGTAGATGACAAAGAAGATATATAGGCATTGTATTAAACTTGTATTAAAATACAAGTTTAGAACCTGTTCCCTATTTCTCACTTTATAACAAGATGGGATTCTTTGTTGCTCGCAGACTTCATAGGGTTAATTGAGAAAGTAAGTGGAAATGCAGAAACAGTTAAGAGAAGGCAGTAGATTACTTTAAGATAGGCCTAGGAGATACGGGAGGCCATTTCCCTGAGAAGAGATTCTGGGAAATGTGTAAGACTCTAGGTTCCAGGCACAATTGTGAAATATTTGTGAGCTGTCTGCAATGCCCTCTGGCTTGCTCTCCCAGGGGTCGTATGCCTTTGGTCTACTCCTAATGGTAATGTGGGCGAACTTTTACTGAGAGCCTATCCTGTGCCCTCTTGAAGAGCTCACTGGGCACTGCATCATTTAATCTTGGCAACTACACCAGGAGAATGTGGCCTCAAAAACAGCTAAGACTCAGGGAAAATAACCCGCCTGATATCACACAGATATAAGTGTCAGAGGCAAGTCAGACCAGACTTACCTGATTCCAAGGGTTATACTCTTAGTCTCTGTACTCCAGTGTTCCAGAGTCCAGAAAAATTCATTCCTCTTCCCTTGAGCCAACCCCCACTCCCTCAGATTGCGATCTTAGACGCTCCTGGCTCTGCGGGGGCAGTGGGTGTGGGGAAATCACTCCACAAGTGAGTGAGCATAATTCAGGATAACATCTTTCATGATTATTTGAGTCTAAAAGGGAAAGCTTGAAAAGGCAGTTCTTTAGACCTTAACAATTTGGGGTGGCCTTTCGAGCAGCAATGAAAAAGGTCTTTGAGAGCAAGTTAAGGGGAACTTTCCAGAAAACTTTTTGAATTCAGGCAACTGCCTCTCCAGCCCACGAGTAAGGACAGATTGTTTATATGCTTTGGAGTGTGTGTGTATGGATGGATATAAAGGGATCATTCTGCAGCAAATGTATATTAACCTAGGTTGAAAATTAGATCTAATTTTTATGGTTAGATGTTTCCTATTAGTCTTAGTGAGATTAGCGTCTCAGAACAAACTAAAAAACCACTTATTAAGCATTTGCTATGCACTCAGTGATAGGCACTGGCATACAAAGACTGACTTCAAGGAGCAAGGTGAGACGGGAGGGGAGGAACTACAGCTATAAAACTGTATAACATTGTTGGAATGGTGATGGAAACGTGCACGAAGAGTTATGGAAAAGAGGGAAGGCAACCACTTCAGCCTGGGGAAGTCGGAGACGGGTTCTTGGTGGTGGAAGTAACACCTTTCTTACTCTTAAAGAACTGATACAAGGCAGAGTGGAGAGCATGCTGAGGGCACTCAGGTGGGTATGCGGGGAGATGAAGCATTCCAGTGGTCTTCAGCATGAAGCTAGTGGAGATGCAGGGAGTGGTAAGATGAGTCACAGGACAGATAATGAAGTTCTTAAACACTATATTCAGGAGCCTTGCCTTTCTGTTGTACTCTGTGGGAGGCTCTTAAATGCTCTCAGAAGAGAAATGGCATGGGTCAGTTTGCATTTTAGGTGTATGATCTGGCAAATGAGCATTAAACTGGAGAAACCCAAATGAAAGAGAAAGATATTGCCGTTACTCACTGGTGGTTAGATCCAAGTGACAACAACCTTACAAGTTCGTCATTATTTGAGCTCTGAAATCTTGAACTATTCACCCCATTAATTTTAACGATTTTATTATACTTTTATTGCGTTTTTTAAATCAAACGTACATGTGCACAGTTGTAAGCCACAGTCCTCTGCCCTCCCTTATCCAGCTCTGGTCCTGTTGTACAAAACCACTGCTTCTTTGTGAGTTGTGCCTCTGATAGTTATATCTGCACTTTCAAATGATATTCTTTTGCCTCACTTTGTGATTTATTTGGATATTATCAATAGCCTTCTAGTCATATTACACAAAGATATAACATACCCTCGCCCCTCCTCCCACATTCCCATTATATTTACATCACTTTTTGGGTCCTCTCTTGGTTATCAGTTCATTTACATGGGTCACAACCTGGAATCCACTGCTTCTACTATCTCCATCCACTTAACACCAGCCAAGGTGTGCAAACAGAGCACAGTGGGACAAGAGGGGGAGCTCCCACAATGGAGCCACTCAAGCCTACTAATTGGGGAAATATTTGATTTGTTAAAGAACTATTAGTTCACTCTCTCCAAGTGGTCACTTGTTGACCTTTTGTTTATTAAGGTAGGAATTAAAATCTTCACAAAAGTCTTTCTTCCCTTTATTTCCCTCCTGTAGGTCCCCTAAGCTGTCCCAGGCAGTTGCAATTTATTATGAACCAGCAGTCAAAAATGCTCTTGTGGGATGTGTTCTGGCCTTGGGTGGTGGGAAGAGATTTTTTTTTAAGGCGGGCAATAATTTTTTTGTTTTTGTCTGTACATGGCAAGAGCTACTTCCCTTGGGAGTGATGGCAACCAGAGCTCCTTCTGTGTGTGACTAAGCACGTGACTCAGTCCTAGTCTGGAGTTTTGTTGAGCTGAGAGAGTCAATTCCTGCTGAAGTTGTGTTTGTCCTGATTATTGTCCTAGAATATGGTCTGAAGATACAGTGTGTAATGTTTTTAATCACATATTTAATAATCACAATTACTTCTTGTCCCATTTTCTTAATTTCTAATTTAATTCCAACCTAATTGGAGAATACACTTTGTATGTTGAATGCTTTATATTTTCTTAGTATATTTTATTGATTATGCTATTACAGTTGTCCTATTCCCCCCTTATTCCCCTCTACCCTGCACACCCCCTCCCACCCGCATTTCCCCCTCCTTAGTTCATGTCCATGTGTCATACATATAAGTTCTTTGGCTTCTTCATTTCCTATACTATTCTTAACTTCCCCCTGTCCATTTTGTACTTACCTTTTATGCTACTTATTCCCTGTATCTTTTCCTCCATTCTCTACCTCCCCTTCCCTGCTGATAACCCTCCATGTGATCTCCATTTCTGTGATCTGTTCCTGTTCTAGTTGTTTGCTTAGTTTGTTTTTATTTTTGTTTTTTT
Organism: Anoura caudifer; assembly: GCA_004027475.1. Classification (NCBI taxonomy): domain Eukaryota; kingdom Metazoa; phylum Chordata; class Mammalia; order Chiroptera; family Phyllostomidae; genus Anoura; species Anoura caudifer. The sequence goes on from PVKU01000395.1 coordinate 109,999, forward strand.
AAATTCAGTTCTTGATAGTTGTGAGTTTGTTGTCATTTTGCTGTTCATATTTTTGATCTTCTTCTTTTTCTTAGATAAGTCCCTTTAACATTTCATATAACAAGGGCTTGGTGATGATGAACTGCTTTAACTTGACCTTACCTGGGAAGCACTTTATCTGCCCTTCCATTCTAAATGATAGCTTTGCTGGATAGAGTAATCTTGGATGTAGATCCTTGACTTTCATGACTTGGAATACTTCTTTCCAGCCCCTTCTGGCCTATAAGGCTTCTTTTGAGAAATCAGCTCATGGTCTTATGGGAACTCCTTTGTAGGTAACTGTGTCTTTTTCTCTTGCTGCTTTTAAGATTCTCTCCTTATCTTTAATCTTGGCTAATGTGATTACAATGTGCCTTGGTGTGTGCTTCCTTGGGTCCAACTTCTTTGGGACCCTCTGAGCTCCCTGGGCTTCCTGGAAGTCTATTTCCTTTGCCAGATTGGGGAAGTTCTCCTTTATTATTTGTTCAGATAAGTTTTTAATTTCTTACTCTTCCTCTTCTCCTTCTGGCACCCTATCATTTGGATGTTGGAACATTTAAAGTTGTCCAGGAGGTTCCTAAGCCTCTCCTCACTTCTTTGAATTCTTGTTTCTTCATTCTGTTCCAGTTGGATGATTATTTCTTCCTTATGCTCCAAATTATTGATTTGAGTCCTGGTTTCCTTCCTTTACTGTTGGTTCCCTGTGCATTTTTCTTCATTTCACTTTGCATAGCCTTCACTTTTTCTTCTATTTTGTGATCATATTCAACCATTTCTGTAAGCATTCTGATTATCAGTATTTTGAACTCTACAGGTGATAGGTTGGCTATCTCTTTATTGCTTAGTTGTATTTTTTCCAGAGCTTTGATCTGTTCTTTCTTTTGGGCCATTTTTTTTCTGTCTCTCTGTGCCTGTTACATAGTAAGAGGCAGAGCCTTAGGTGTTCACCATGGCAGGGCAACTCACGTCACTGTGCTGTGGCCCTGTATATGGGGGAGGGGTCCAAGAGGAAACAGTGCCTCTTGTTCAGCTCTCTGCTGGTTTTCAGTCACTTCCCCCGCTACCCACAATCAAATTGCACCCTTCTGGTGCTGATTCCTGGGTAGGTGGGTTTGTGTACCTTCTAGGACCCTGTGGGTCTCTCCAATGAACTCTCCTGTGAGACTGGGAGTTTCTCCTGCCACCTCAACCCCCACAGGTTTTTTCAGTCAGAAGTTTGAAAGCTTTATTTCCCCCTGCACTGGAGCCCTGGGTTGCATGGTCTGTCTTGCTCCTCAATTGTTCCTCCTAGTTTATCTGCGCTCAAATGTAGGACCACCTACTCCACCAGCTGCCGCCTTGCCATGAGTCTTCTCTGCCTGGCTGCTCATATCCACCCCTCCTACCAGTCTAGGTGAATATTTCTTCTTTAACTCCTGGGTTTTCGGACTTCCATACAGCTTGATTTTCTGTCAGTTCAGGTTGTTTTTTGTTTTTTTAATTTGTTGTTGTCCTTCTTTTGGTATGTGAGGAGGCACAGTATAACAACCTACGCCTCCATCTTGGCTGGAAGTCCTCTGCTTTACCTTTTTTTTTTTTTTTTGAGATTTGTTATATGGCTCATATTAGAATCTAAGTTTGTAAATGTTCCAAAAAAGAATGTCTATTTTGTGCTGTTCTACAAATGTCAGATCAAATGGGTGGATATATTTGAGTCCTCTATATTTTTACTGATTTTTTTAGTGTCAGTAGTTAGCTAGTTATTAATAAGAAATAAAGCGAAGAGAATTGAACATTGTTGAGACTTAAAGGGCTGGGAGCATGAGCCGGTTGGTTTCACCAGGAAGTTACCACTTCACATACTCCCCATGGAACCAACAGAAGTCAACATGGTATAGGAGAGATGCTTGACCATAGAGGCCTGTCAGCCTAACCTGGGATAGGAATCCTTCAGCTAGGGGGTGGACCCATCAGAAGCCCACAGATACTTGGGAAGTTGATTATTTTGAAAAAGCACCTTATTCTTCCTAGACCTTAGATAATATAATCCTAGAAAACAATGAGTTTTCTTTCTTGCCCAGTAACACCCCACAACTGTGCAAGTCTAGCAGTTGTGTGGGCCAACAGCAGGCTGCACAGGCTCCAAAGGACTGAGCTTCCATATGAAACAGAAACTCTGGACACCGGCTTTTGTTTGGGCCTTGCTGAAGGCACGGTTGGACTTTTTCTACAGTGGAATGGGCAGAAATGAGACACTAGAAACCCCAAAACAGACCTCCATTTCCACACAAATATATCTTGCCACACCACTACCTCCCAAGGTGAGTCTGTGAAATGTTCTTCCATGATCCCATGAAAGAGTCCTACTTCCACCAGCAACAATTTTCTATTCCTTCCATCAGTTATTGAGAAAGGTTATGAGTGCTTCAGCTACAATTATGGATTTGTCTTTTTCTCCTTACAGATCTAACCATTTTTGCTTCATATATTTTAAATACTTATTATAAGGTGTATAAATATTTAAAATTATTTTGTTCATTTAGAATGTTATAACATTTTTATGTTATTTTTTATTTAAATGTTACCACATTTAGTATTGTGTATGTTATAAGGCATGTGAACATTTAGGATTAAATTTACAGTACACTACATGTAAAATATTTCAGAATATTTTATACTTGATGATTTTTTTAATAAAACAATTCCATTTATACTTTACTAAAAATGTCTCCTTCCCTACCCCTTCCATCTCCAATTTTAAATTATGAGAAAGAAAGACAATTCAAAGTGTTTCTACTTGTTTCATTGTCACTATGAAGCTGCCTAACCAGAGGCCTGCAGCCGTGAAGCCTGGCCTGAGAAGGCAGTTTCTGGAGCTCACACGGTTGTTTACATCAGGAAGAACAACTCAGTTGGGAACTTCCAACTTGCCAACTTTTCAATCAGGGGAATTAATGAAAATATGTGCCTAGAAAAATTAATTTATTCATCTGGTCAAAAAATTTTAATTTAATCCTGATATACTGAGTAAAAATAAAAACTTTAGTAATTAGTTTGGGTTATATGATACTTTTATTAAAGACAAACAAAGGAATTTAATTGAGATTAAGAATGTTAAGGAAATAGGTCATTTGATTAGCTATGAAATAACTTTAACTTTTGAATAAGCTCATTGTTGCTTAATTAAGATATATTGATTTATAGAAACTTCAGAAGTACTTTTGTTCCAAATCGGAAATGTGTTGGATTTCTTAATATGTAACTTTTATGCTTCTTAATTACCTATTGGAGCAATGTGAATAACATAGTGCTCTTTCAAAAATAAATTTAATAATTGGTTCTTCCTCTATTTAAAAAAAATCTATTTAGTTTATTTTAATCTCTCTCTTAAAGTAAACAAAAATTCTAAAATGCTACCTGGCATAGTGTCATTGTTTAAACTTGCTGCTTTAGAGCCAAGTCCTTGCTAATGACTTTAATTGCATCAATCATTCTAAAATTGTGCTTTTTATCTTGACTTGTTCGGTTCTCTTAGACTCCTGATTATGAAACCATTCAATCTATGGTCCCAGGCAATTGGAAACGAGGTTAATCAGTTCTTGTTGTCAAAAATATACTCAACTACTCACTCTAATTTATAGAGCATTGTACTCATCAGAAGTGCCATACTTCTGTCTAGTGACTCAATCCACTTGCCATTCCCACTCTTAAATTCTGCAAAATCCAGTGTCAATTACTTCCTCTTGGAAGGCTGCTAAGATGACCCATTTATGTTCCTCGATTATGTTAATCTGTATAATTATTATGTAAATTGTGTTGATTTGTATAATTTTGATGAATATTCACTGGTTCGTTGCTTCATAAGTTGTTTTCTAACCGCACAGTTCTCATGATCTGTTCTCACAGACCAGACCCTTGAGGACGGGCACCGCTGCACATATGACAAGTGACATCCTTGAGGTTAGTACACATTCACCTAGAAAGTGCAGGTAGTATTTCTAATGCTCATACCCAGTCACTGTAAAATTCTGAAGTAGGTTTCTGGATAATCAAAGAAAGTTTAAACCAAGCTTCAAGCTCTACTCTAATATTCTGAAATTTGAGAAATCTCTGAATGGACAATGTTCTCATCACCTTCAGCTCACAGAGCCTGTGATCCCCCATCATTCTGAATAAGTAGAAGTTTTCTATGTGCTATTCTGCAGAAAGCAGGAACTCAGAGACTGTGTTTCATTTTGACAAAATGGAACAAAACCCCAGAAAGAATACCTTTTAAATTCAATCCCATTATTTTAGATTTTGTGATAGTCAAACAAGGCCTACGCTGGAGCATATTCTTATTTTTGCTATAAAAATGGAGTTTATCTAGTAAAATATTTATGTGAAGAAAGAGAAAGAATTTTAAATTACTCCTTCAGTCAACAGCTATTTATTTAGCACCTACTAAATACTATATATTCTTCTAGGGTATTGATATACACAAGTAAGCATAGCAGACAATTATTCCTGCCCTTAAGGCATTTATATTCTAGTGGAGAAGACACAATTAAAAATTAGTAAATATATTGGATACTGACCATTGCTGCAGAGAAAAATAAAGCAAGGAGGGAAGATAGAGAAGATGAGGGGAGAGGATAGGAGAGGTGGTTAAGAAAGTGAGCTCGGAAAAGGTGATGTTTGAACAAAAATCTGCAGGAGTGATGGCTGAAGCCACCGATAAACCTGCAGGTGCCAAAGCAGGAAGTGTGCACCTGCCAGGTACAGGCACTGGCAGGCAACCCAGGGGCCTGCAGTGGGTTGGGTGAGGAGGACAGTGATAGAGAATGAGGACGGACCTGCAGGACTGTGGTTCTCCACACTGATTGCACATATGAATTCCCTGCCGGGCTTTTAAAATACTCAGGCTAAGGCCCCACCCTAGAAACTCTGGTTTTCAAAGGCTTCCAAGGTGATCTACTGAAGACTTTGGTTTTTATAAGAATTTGGTTTTTTATTTTTCCAGTTTTATTGAGATATAGTTGACATATGATGTTGTTTTAGTGTAAGATATACAACATAGTGATTTCTTGATGTATATATTGTGAAATGGCCATCACAATAAATGTAGTTAACATTCATTACCTCACATGGTTACAGTTATTTTTCTTGTGATGAGAACTTTTAAAATCTGCTCTTAGCAACTTTTTAAATATATTTTATTGATTATGCTATTAAAGTTGTCCCATTTCTCCCTATCATTCCCCTCCACCCTGCACACCCCCTCCGACCCACATTCTCCCCCTTTAGTTCATGTCCATGTGTCATAAGTTCTTTAGCTTCTACTTTTCCCACACTATTCTTGCCCTCCCCCTGTCTATTTTCTACCTACCGCCTATGATACTTATTCTCTGTACCTTTTCCCCCTCTCTCCTCCTCCCACTCCCCTGTTGCTAACCCTCCATGTGATCTCCATTTCTGTGGTTCTGTTCCTGTTCTGGTTGTTCGCTAAATTTGCTTTTGTTTTGGGTGTGGTTGTTAATATCTGTGAGTTTGCTGTCTTTTTACTGTTCTATTTTTTATCTTCTTTTTCTTAGATAAGTCCCTTTAACATTTCATATAATAAGGGCTTGGTGATAATGAACTCCTTTAACTTGACCTTATCTGAGAAGTGCTTTATCTTCCCTTCCATTCTAAATGATAGCTTTGCTGGATAGAGCAATCTTGGATGTAGGTCCTTGACTTTCATGACCTGGAATACTTCTTTCCAGCCCCTTCTTTCCTGCAAGGTCTTTTTTGAGAAATCAGCTGACAGTCCGATGAGAACTCCTTTGTAGGTGACTGTTCCCTTATCCCTTGTTGCTTCTAGAATTCTCTCCTTCATTTTAATCTTGGCTAATGTAATTATGATGGGCCTTGGTGTGTTCCTCCTTGGGTCCAACTTCTTTGGGACTCTCTGAGCTTCCTGGACTTCCTGGAAGTCTATTTCCTTTGCCAGATTGGGGAAGTTCTCCTTTATTATTTGTTCAAATAAGTTTTCCACTTGTTGCTCTTCTTCTTCCCCTTCTGGTACCCCTATAATTCGGATGTTGGGACGTTTAAAGATGTCATGGAAGTTCCTAAGCCTCTCCTCATTTTTTTGAATTCTTGTTTCTTCCTTCTTTTCTGTTTGTTTGTTTCTTTCTTTCTTCTGGTCCACTCCATTGATTTGAGTCCCAGTTTTCCTCCCATCTCTATTGGTTCCCTGTTTATTTTCCTTCATTTCACTTATTGTAGCCTGCATTTGTTCATTTAATTTGTGAGCAAAATCAGCGAATTCTGTGAGCATCCTGATCACCAAGGCTTTGAACTGTGCATCTGATAGGTTGGCTGTCTCTTGGTTGCTTAGATGAATTGGCTCTGGGGCTTTGATTTGTTCTACCATTTGAGCCATTTTGGGGTTTGTTTGTTGTTGTTGTTGTTGTTGTTTTGGTCTGGTCTTGTCTGTTATGTAGTAAGGGGCAGAGCCTTAGCTGTTCCCCAGGGTGGGACAGCCCAGTTGCTGGGTAGTGATGCTATATGGGGGGGCAGGGTCCAAGAGGGAACAATGGTGCTTGCTCTGCTCTCTCTCTCAGATTCCAGTCCCTTCCACCGCTTCCCCTTGGCCTGGATTATCTGCGCACAAATGTGGGACCACCTGGTCAGCCAGCTGCGTTGCTCAGCCTCACTGGGTCCGCACCATTGCCACCCCATGCCTGGTGTCTGCTAGCCACCACCTGTGCTCCTGGGATCTGCCAGCTGCTGCTGCCTGTGCGCCCAGGTCAGCCAACCTCCACTTTTTCCTGCCATGGCTCTGCCCCTCTTACCAGTGTGGATGAATGGTTCTTGGACTTCCGTAAAGTTCAATTTTTCTATCAGTTCTGGTTGTTTTCTTGTTTCTAAATCTTTTTGTCCTTAATTTTGGTTGTGTGAGGAGGCACAGTGTGTCCAGCTATGCCTCCATCTTGGCCGGAAGTTCTTAGCAACTTTTGAATTTGTAATAGAGCATTATCAGCAGTAGTCACCATGGCGTGCATTATATCCCTGGACTTATTTATCTTTAACTGCAACTTTGTGCCTTTTGAACACCTTCCCCATCTCCTCCCCCCACCTCCCCAACTACTAGGCTTAACTCTTTCTATGAGTTCAGTTTATTTAGAATCCACAGGTAAGTGAGATCATTCAATACTTGTCTTTCTCTGTCTGATTTATTTCACTCAGCAAAATGCCCTCAAGGTCTATTAATATTCTCCAAAATATTTTCTTATATGTAGTAAGACAGTATACATTTGTTTTATATAAATCTACCATCTCATTTGAGATGATCAGTATCCACCTCTTTTAATTCTACAGAGAAGCCTGGAAACTGCCATTGAAATTTTCTTCTTTTTGAGTCATCTCCAGTAAGCTGTCAGTAATTCACTTCTTATGTGTGTTGCTATTGTTTATTTGCATGGGTTTTCTGGTTGCAAAATAAAACTGGATAGATGCAGCTGTCCTGGCTTGTTGTTTGAACCTTCGCACATTCCAGTAGCATTTTCCCCTGGAATGTTGAGTTTAGTGAATGAAAAACCAGATGTTTCAGGTACATCCAGCCTGGGTTGAAAAGGGCATATATGACAGGGCCTCGGTGCCTTTTGAAATAGTTAATATGTCAGTAGTATCCATGTCAATTCTGCAAAAATGTGTATTCTCTAAATCTAAGCTTGACATGTTCTCTTAAAAAGAGATTTGTATCACTCAGAATGCTATCAGATCACTTCACAGACAACACGACTTCTTTTACACCAGCTGATATTGTGAAATCTCATAAAAGTGTTTATTCTGCTGTAATATAATAGTTTAATTACTAAAAACCTCAATTAATCCAATACAGCATTATAAAAACTATTGTTTCCATGGTAAAAAGGCAGACACTAGAGAGTGTCAAATACTCAATAACAAAGTGACTTTCTCTAAAAGAATCTTAGTTAATAGAAAGTTGTTAACACTGTAAGTGAAGAGCTCTAAAACCTAAGTGTTACTGTGTAAATCCAACACTTGATTACATTTGGTTTATGCTGAAGAGTAATTGTGTGTGTGTGTGTGTGTGTGTGTGTGTGTGTGTGTGTGTGTGTGTGTCTAGCTGTATTAGTTTGCTAGGGCTTCCATAATAGAGTACCACTCTACTCTAGGGTAACTTAAACAATAGAACTTTATTCCCAAATAGTCCTGAAGGCTGTAGCATGGTTCCTTCTAAGGGCCATGAGAAAAGGATATGGTCCTCACCTTTCTCAGATGGCCATAGTCTCCTTCACATAGTCTTCCCTCTACACCCATCTGTGTTCAAATTTTCTCTTCTTAAAAGGACAGTAATTATACTGGATTAATGCCCACCCTACTGACCTCATTTTAACTTTACCTCTTTAAAGACCACATCTCCAAATGCAATTATACTCCAGAGTACTAGAGTTTAGGACTTAAACCCATAAATGTGGCAGGGGGACCACAATTCAACCTCTAATATTAGCATTATCAATGGTTTCTAACATATTTTTAGCATCTGACTTTTTGATAAACAGATGCACTCAAGAAAAGCAGCTGCATTAATTAAGTTATAGCTTCTTCATACTCTGATTCCAAGGTCATATATAATTTGGTATCACTTTATAACCAATAGCACCCCACACAATGTAAATTATGTTCCCAAATAAATGAATTGCTTTATGGACAGTTGTTATTAAAATATGTGCCATAGTAAAAATATCTACAGATTGGAAAAGCTCCTGCAGAGTCAGCAGACCTGGGATCTGGTGTAGGTCCCACCACTGACCAGTTTTGTGATCCAAGCTCTCTGAACAGAATCATCTTTCTCGCAGAATTGTGACAATCAAATATAACCATTAGTGTATGACAGCATTGAAAACCATTAATTGCTATGCAAATATATGGGATTTTTAAAATCTTTTTAGAGTGAAATATAACACAAACTATGGTTCTGTTTCTTCCTTTCCAGTCCTTATACTCGTATTTTTCCTTCTCACCTTACTATACTGTCAAAACCTCCAGTACAACGTTGAATAGTTTTCATCATGAGTGGATGTTATAATGGACTCTTAAAATAGACTCAAGATTCTCTGATGGAATTGTGAAGGATCTGATCCATTTCTTTCATGAATGTTTAGTGTAGCTGCCAGTGAAGCCATCTAAGCCTTTCATTGGCCCACTATCTCTCCTTGGAAGATAATGTCTTTTTTTTTTTCTACATTTGGTTTTAAGACTTTGTGCCACTGGTTTTCTTCTGTTTCACTACAATGAGTTTAAGTGAGAGTTAAAGTATTTTTTTTCTTTAATTTACCTGGCTTGAAAGTCTGTAGTCTATGGATTGGTATCTTTCATCAGTTCTGGAAAACTCTCTCCTATTACATTGGCAAATATTCCTCTTTCCCACTGTCTGTCTCCTCTTCTGGAACTTCAACTAAACATATGTTGGACCTTCTCTCCATATCCTCTGTATTTCCAGTCCTTTTTTTTCCCCCTCTTATGCTGTTTCTCTATGCTGTTCTCAGGATATTTTTTTCTAAACTATTACATAGTTCAGCAATTCTGTCTTTAGCTGCCTCTGATCTAGTGTTAAAACCATCCATTGAGTTTAAATTTTCACCCGTGTTCATCTACATAATTGGTATTTATATTTGATGGTTTCAGGTCTGCCACAATTCTGAAACCATCAAATATAAATACAAATTATGTAGATGAACACAGGTGAAAATTTAAGCTCAGTGGATCTTTGACCATCACACATTGCACTTGTAAAAGTATTTATAGGAATAACTCAAGGCTTACAGTGAAAGCACTTTCTTCCGGAGAGGATCTGTGCTTGCTGTTGACAAGTGTGGCACACTATCAACCCGAGACCCCCTTACACTAAATTCGAGGTTTGACCTTTCTAAAGATCCAAAGAAATTCAAGCTGCCTAGAGGATTTGTACAGAGCTGGTTGTCTCACTTGAGGTTTGCTCCAAGTTTCAGTTCTCAGTTTCTTGTTGGGACCATCACTGGTCTGGCTACCCACCTTGAGAAAACTCTGGACTTTGATGTTTGTTCTCCAGGTTTTCAAGACTATTAAAATGAAGGTTGTAATTTTCCAGGATCACAAAATGGCCTCAAGGGAAAACGGACTTCTTCTTTGCTTTTCTTTCATCTTCTTTTCATGTTTGGCCTGAGAGTTTCTCACTGTTCTGTCATCTCTTCAGTATTTCAAATCAATTTGTATCCAGCCTTTTTAGTTGTTTTCATCTGGGAGTTTGGGAGGTAATCTGAATAACTTAATTCATCACTACTGTAAACAGGAAGTACATACACAGGTTAATATTTTAAAAAATTAGTGTTACTTATGAGGGAAGGAAAACCAACATGTGTTTAGAATATCATGTCAGTCCCTCATCTATATTCTCTTACATAAATTTTACAAGAATACTTCAAGCTGGATAGTATCTTTATTTTAAGGAGGCAAAACTGAGTCCCTGGGAAGTTAACGAGGCCAAAGTCACCTAAATATTAGTAATTGGTAGAACTCAGACTTGGACACAGATATTTTTGGTACCAAATGTCTATTTTCATTGTAACATAAAATAATACATTTATGCAATAACATATTTATAACATAAAATAATACATTTATGCAATTAACATCTAGATAGTTCTAGAATCTTCATTAGATTCACCCATTGGTAAAATTTCCACACAGTTGCTTTCTCTCTCTCCTCCTCCTCTCTCTTCACCTTGCTCCCTCCTGCCCTCTCTCTTCTTCTGTCTCTTCCACTTTCCCTTCATCTGCCATTAGATGGTTACGTGTGGGCTTCTTGATGTTTCACCACTAACACTTCACCACATGTCTCCTAAAAACAAGAACTTTCTTTCACATCCACAATGCAATTATCATTCTGAATAAAGTTAATATTGATATAATATCATCATGAAATATGGAATCAATTTTAAATTCCCAATTGTACCTTTATAGTTGTGCCTTTTAAAATTTAGGATCCAATCAGGGGTTATGTATTTCATTTACTTGTCATGTCTATGCCTTCTTATTTTAAAAAGAATCAGTTAGAAAAAGATCCGACCAGATACAGACACACAAACAATGATTTGAGGTGGGAATAAAAACATAAATATTCTAGTTTATACTCTGATGCATTGTTTTTTTAATGAGAATGTACAATTTACATAATTTTTAAACCAATATCTTTTTAAGAGAGGGTTGCATTTTAAAATAATGCTCTTTGTAATAATGTTGATGTTCATGAAATTCATAATATTTCTGCTTATTTTTTATATGTAAAAATACTTAGCATAGTATTTTTCTTTCTATACTACAGGCTCCCCACTTATCTAAAAATGTATGGTTTTTATGTAGTAATACATTGAATTGTGGAAATTTTAAAAATAATTATTTTATCTTTCACAATATTATGATCAATGTACTTTGTTTCGCCTAAAAAATAGTATGATCAATGTACAACATCCAAAACTGCCATTGGTACTAAATCACAATTTAGTTGAAGGAAAAAAAAATTAAACAACCTTAGGGGATTTTAGAAGGTCATGTTTATAGCTACTCAAATATCTTATACTACAGTGACTACTGTCCTTGATATCTCTGAAAATATGCATGCTGTTCCTTGGAAATGCATTTTCTTTTAAGAAAGACATGTAGTTTTAAAATCAGAAGACATCATTTTAAATCAGCACCTACTACTGACTCCTTGTGTAACCTTTATCCAGTCATTTGAGCTCTTCCAACTTGGGTTTTTTTTATTTATAAATTGGAGATTGCACTATGTACTCTTTAAGGTTATTCTAAGGAAAAATTAAAAAATGGAAGACATTGTGCAAAGTCTAGAACATACACCAACACAGAGAAAAAACATTAATTTTTCTTATTTCAGGAGCAAATCCCATAAAGTAATATTATATTCTCCCACCTGACAGAACCTGTTTGAGAGTTTTGAAAATAATCTCAGTTAGAGGGATTAATTCTCTAATTGGCTAAGTACATTCCTTCTGCTTATGTTGTTTTTGAATTTTAAAAAAACATGCCTAACTCCATTATTACTAACAATCATAACTTTTCATTGGGGACTTACTTGAGCAATCTTTTTCATGCTAAGTGAATATGGGAATTTGTTTTTTACCTTGACCAGACAGCTAACTGTGAGCATTTTAATATATTTCATACCTAACAAAAAATGTACAGTATTACAGTGGAAATTTTCATCTCTGGATATAGCATTGGTTTGAAATAGTTAGTTCTGGTCAAGAGACTAATAATTACATTAGTGTCTATTGTTAGCTACCATTATAATTCATGTGGGAAAGTTAATAAGCCTGATAGTGCCATGCAAATTAGTGGAAATCTATTTTTTATATACTCAGGTTTTGGCTAGAGAAAAATGAAGATGGATAAAATAACATTTTTGCTAGATAAAAGTGAAGCTTCTGGATAAAAACAGAAAGATTTTTTCTCATTTTTATTGAACAATTTTTGTCTCTAAGTGTAACAATACAGGAACAGTATCTTGTGTAAAACTAAGAATATGTCAGCTGAGGATAGACCCTGTAATCCTGATCATTTGTGAGTGAATCCAGGTAAAGCCAGGAATCCTAAAATGTCCGTACACTGTAATAGTCACTCTGATTAAATTTTAAGCCCTTATTTGTATGCTTGACTTGAGAGACCCACAATGTCCTATTTCTCATACATAAAAGGAAAAATCAAACAGGATGATTTTGATCAATAAGACATGTTTACTGAATCATGGGGGCGAGATGAACTGCAGTCAGATAATCTTGATTCTAGAGCTGGTTCTGCCAATATATTTGAGCTTGAGAAATTGCTTAGCTTCCATGCAGGTGAAATGAGGAAGGATTGTACAATGAAAGGGTCTTTAAAATCCCTTCTTGTTGTAAAATTCCGCAGCTCCGTGGATTATTTTTAAATGTCAAATAAGACTGAAAGTTGATTCTTAGGATAATTCTATTTTTTCAACCTTTTCCCTATTGAATACTAGTCCTTGAAAATAGTTTAGTGTTATGCAACAGAACTTTCTGTCAGCCGTGAGTCTGGAACCATCATCTCTCCCCCGACTACCCTGTCCATGCCCCCAACACCACACACACACACTCCACTGTGGCTAAAAACAGACCCAATGTCAGATTGAGGAAAGGAACAGGAGATCCCGCAGGGAAATGAGGTGACAATGAAAGGGAGAAGGGGACTGAAGGCTGAGAGAGGGTGGGGGAAGTCAACCAATGATCCTTAGCTTTGAGGCCAAAGTCATTGAAGTGGCAAGTCCTAGACTTTGCATCCTGCTGCCTTTAAAGGGAGGATCCTGATTTGGTTACCTGAGTGCATCGGATGCACCTTGGCAAAAATGAACCCAAGTAGAAATTGAAATGCTGTACCAGCTGCTACCCCATTCAGGGCTCAGTGAGTTCTGCCATGAGATAAGCTGGGTAGAGACTGAGTGATGATAACGAGAGGTCACCTTCCCTCTAACCATTGGAATCATCAAGAACTAGGCTAACAGTGGGGTTGACCAAAGCCTCAGTTCTGTGGGAGGGGGCTGCTGACATGGTGGTCAGAAACCATAGATCATCACCAGTGACACCAGTGGCAAATCTCTGGCATTTGAAGCAACCCAAACCAGAAGGCATGGCAAAGAGTTGACAGTGACAGAGTTTAGCCTCAAAGGACATATGAGTTCTCTCTCCACTAATGGACAGTAACAGGGGAATTATAGTAATCCTGGTGGGGGGAGTGGAAAGCCTGCTGATCAAGTTATGGGTTTGGGGGGCCATTATAATTCAGAGTCCAAGGTAATTGTCATTTTATTTGTACATTGAATGTGTTGATGCCTCCACTATATAGATTATGTTTTCAACTATTAAAATTTCTTAATATGAAAGCCAGAAAGAAATTAATAAAAGGATGACATAGTTATTTTTTCCACGTTAACAAGGATAACATTCATCAAGAAAACATGGTCAGAAGAAACAAGAACCCATGTTTACAAACCCTAACTCAATGAGTGTTAGTCCGCATTTTAAAATCTCTTTGTTTATTTATTTGCTTTATCCATGTAAAGGTGTTTTATGTCATAAGAACTGTGTCCTCACTTCAATGTTTCCATATAATATTCTGTGTTCAGACACATGCACTGTGACTAAGAAGAGATTTGGGTATTCAAGGAATACTTGTCAGCAAACACTATACTAAAAACGTTAACATCCTTTAAAATCTTATTTTTATTATTTCAAAATAAACCACTTTTCTAAAGATATTGACTCAGGAGTCATTAAGTTACCATTTTGGAAAACAGAAGGAAACTTTGAAGGATTAAGGCATATCTTCCCATTATATTCTTACATTATTTGTACAAAATTATACATGCCATTTGTGAAAGTTTTGACTAAGGGGTACAAAATTAAACCTGTTTTCAAATGCAAGAAAGAAATCATTTTGGTATCTATAAAGCCTTAGAGTTGTATGTGGTGAAAACCTGTCAATCAGCTTCCATGAACTTATAGCCTGCCCTGTTTCATACAGTCAATCAGCAAATGTGCCCAAGACAGGCCCAGAAGCAGACTCTATTATTCTCCCAAATGTTAGAAAGGTATGATCATATATATGTATGCATATTTTTGTATGTTATGTATGTGTGTATATATTCACTATATACACATATGCATTCAGATTTTTTTATATAATATATTTTTATGGCAATAAGTTTTTATTTTTCATATTTTTAATCTTAAAAAGCATATACCAAAATGCTAACTGTGGGCAATTCTAGGCTTAGAATTATTACTAAGTTTTATGTGTGTTCAGTTTATTTTCCCTAAAATTGCCATGTATTACTTATGAAGTAGAAATATCCGTTAAAACAGTACAGAGGAACAGTTTATGGCTGAGAAAGATGTTCATAATAAAAAGTTTCTACTTGACAGCCAACTTCCAACTTCAAGGGGTGCAATTGGCCAAGGGCCTCAGCTGCTGGTGTTTGAAGTCCCTCAAGTCTACTCTCCCTAACTCTGCTCCCAGCCCGTGACAACTGACAAGGTTACTAAGTCAGGCCCCCTCCTGGGGGACGTGGGACTCCTCTGATGGCCCATTTTACTTGGGGACCTCTCTGGGGCCTTGCGGAAATTTTCCTGGATCAGGTGGCTGTGCAGAACGCCACCCCCCAGCCTCCTGTCCTTCTCTCCTTCATTCAGGGCCAGACTTGGATCATGGGGCAATGCTGCTCCCAGCCTCTCCCAGCTCCGGCCTCACTGCCTCTCACAGGCATTTGCCTACGAAATTCCTGTACATTTAATCCTGTCTTGGTGTCTGCTTCTCAGAGGACCTGAAATGAAATGACACAGGCTGCAAAGCACTGGAGCACACTATTGTATTTAGATTGAAGAAAAAAATATTCGTGTGTGTGTGTGTGCATGCACATGTGTTTTTACATTATGGATATACACATATATACACAATATGTATGTTCACAAATTTAAAAAACATCATAGAA
The DNA here is from genome assembly GCA_004027475.1 of Anoura caudifer. NCBI lineage: Eukaryota > Metazoa > Chordata > Mammalia > Chiroptera > Phyllostomidae > Anoura > Anoura caudifer. The sequence continues at coordinate 125,549 of PVKU01000395.1, forward strand.
GAGCAGCCTTCTCTGGGTAGGAAAAGTAAAAGTAATTTTTGGCTGGTCTATATTTTCTTAACTTTCTACTGTAAGTGTATATTACTATATAATTAAAAAACTAAACTTTTACACATTACTAACTTACTTCAACCTGTGACAGATTTGTTTATACCTAATTTTACACTTCACCACATTAGTTAAAGACTCGCTCTGTTCATTCATTTTTTTCACAGACACATGTGCCTGTTATGTGCAAGCTCTGTGCTAGGAACCAAGGCCAATGTGAAGGTAAAGATGAACCAGTGAAGCCAGGAAGCAGGCATCTAAAGGCAGTGCCCCGAGAGAGGCACAAAGCACGTGCTATAAAGCTCCAAAGGATGGGGAAAGACCACGGGTCTGAAGGACCAGGGGAAATTGGTGCAAAAGTGGCATTTCAGCTAGGCCCTGAAGGAACAGGTAAATTTTGGGTTTTTTTTTTTTTTACTTTGGAAATTTACTGAAACAGCCTCCGCAGTTTGGGTCGCAGTTTGGGAGTGCTTCAGAGTTTGGACTGAGGGCATCCATATTCTCATTTGTGCCAGCGCAGGTCCCATCCGACAACTTTCTGCTAATGAGGGTCCCTTTGCCAGCCCAGTCCTGAACCTGCATCGCGCCGCGGTGATCTAAGGTCACCGTGTTGTTGGTTTTCTGGCCTCATGGTATGGTTTCCTCACATTTTTATCTCAGCTTAATGGAGGGCTCATGAATTTTAAGGACGCTTTGGGTTTTGTATTGATCACTTCCCTGTTGGCACTTAAGGGTACAGCGGATTTTGCCAAACGGTCTAGGCCCCTGCCACCTCCTGCTATTCCTGCAGTGATGGAAGTCTGGGGGTCCAATCTTCAAGTGTCTGCTTTAGTGGGATCACCTGTCTTTTCCGCGCTCCAGGAGCTGGGCCCGTCCTGACTCATCAGAAATCGACAGGTGGTAGAACGGGGCACATCTGAGAGATGAAGATGGAAAAAGGGAGGGTACAATAGCAAAGGGCTAGAGCCCAGGGCTCCACCTTCAGTTCCCACAGCGGCTGACTTCACAAATTAGCAGCAGGTTTTCCATGATCAGGACCTCACAAGACGGCTCATCATAGCACCCAAAGGACTAGACTCCTTGACTTAAAAGTGGCTCAGTATTGCAGTCTTTTCGAATTTGAAAACAGCACTTGAATAATGTTGAAAATTATTTTATCACAAGTAGAACATCCTCCTTCCCGTTCACATATTGCAGCTTTCTGAAATGCCGATGAATAGCCCTTGTGGAGTGGAGCTGGGGCTGAAGTACACACTATTCACGTAATCTAACATCACATTCTGCTACAAGAGCCCATAATGTTACTTGGCTCACCACAAGCTTGAAATTCAAACACTGCAATAGCTTGTCACTTTGAGTACATTTCGTTTCTGTAAGGACCCTATCCAAATCTCACAAGGCTGGCCTGACTCAGGAGCCAATAAACGTATGAAAGCGCCTCCTAATCATTTCCGTGCCTCGAAAGTCCTGCCTGTTCTTTGCTGTTAGTAGATGAGCTGTTAGAATAAAAACCTTGACATTATCATGTGGAAAGAAAAGTCGTTTGAAGAAAAAAACAATAGCACACAAAGTTCTTCAGTGAAATGCTGACTCCGAGTGTAATAGAGACAAAGACGTTATTCATAAATCTGAGGTAACATTCCTTTAAATTTTATTTAAAGAAATGCTATAGTAGCTGAAACTGGAGTCCACAAGTCTTTCCTTAACATGTCATTTTTTCCTCCAATTAAGATACATATACTTATTATTATAAAGTTCTTCAAAATTCTTAAGATTTTCCATTTTATAACAGCAAGCATTTCAACATTTATTTTGGAAAAACATGTTTAGAAAGTTTTGTGAATTTTTCTAGTAAGTAAACCAATAATTAGGTCTAGGAAAAGGAAGATTACCCAGTGCCTTTCCTCACCCCCAGCTCCAAACAATCAAAGTTCAATTTTTCCCCTTTTTATTTATATAGAAATGTTGCTCTTAGAGAAAGAAGAGGAAGGGAAAGAAGAGGGAATGCTCTTCTCCAGGTCGATAGAATTTGGGCTAAACAGTCTTACTGAGAACCTACTGTGTGCTGGGCACTGTGCCCCTGCTGGGCTTGCCAAGGCAAGAGACTGGGCCAGGGGGGTTGGCAGACCTCATATACAGAGATACAAAGGCCTGAAAGAGCTTACAAAGTTTATTAATTTTGCAGTTTGTAAACTTTTTGAGAATAAGAACTCCTTTTTCATCTAAGTATATTAAAGTGTGTCTCTCTACCCAACAGCAATTGCACTTCTGTCTGTCTAGTTTTCAGACCATGCTTGGGACCCACACGAAATCACTGACTCCTGACAATAACCTTATAGTCAGCTCCAAGATCTGAGGCTGAGACACTGTTCTTCTCTGTTCAAAGGTGGCAGAGTTGTGAGTCACAGAACTATTCTTTTGCAAATGTGATAAGCATTAGGGCTTTGAGTCCCACAAAACAAGGGGTTGAATTAAGGATTTTCAGCCACCTTAGCACAATAACAGGTACAGAACCCAAAGTACTTAATATCCAGATAATAGTGCAAATTGATCAAGTTCAATAAGGATGGAGAAGAATGACAGGGGCAAAGGGAGAGTTCTCTTGCAGCCTAAAGCCTCATTTATATACATGGAAATTTACACAGTTTTGGGGAAAGTTTTAAACAGGGCGGCAAATCAAAGAAGAGGCAAACACCCCGCCTCTCTTCCGTTCTGTCACATACCCATCCCTGCTGAAGAGTTTACTGCAAACCGAAGGCCAAGGCTGCTCAGATTTTTTTTTTGTCTGCTGCCCTGTCGAGGTTTATTTTTCTGTAGTTCTTTTAACTATCGTGGAAATGAGGTCAGTACTCTGTGATTGCCATTTTGTTCCAAATTCTTGAAATATTTTATTATTTACAAAAGATTTTCCTACTGACTTTGGACAGAAAGAAAATATGAATGTGCAAAACCTGAGTCTTAATAATAAAAAATTTCAATTGTCTTGAATTCAGTTAAACAAAGTTTATTCCTGACGGACCTTCGAAGGAAAATAATTAAGAAATGTAGTTTTATTTTGTTTATTTTTACTGGAGAGTTTTATTTTGTTTGTAGATGTGTAAGTAACATATTCATTGTTAGAATTCAAAAATACTACCCCCAAAAGTATAAAGAGTAAAACAAAGGTGTAGCCCTGGCTGGTGTAGCTCAGTGGATTGAGCATCAGCCTGAGAACCAAAGGGTTTGATTCCCAGTCGGGGCATATCCCTGGGTTGCTGGCCAGGTCTCCAGTGGGGAGGCGCACAAGAGGCAACCACAAATTGATGTTTCTCTCCCTCCCTTTTTCCCTCCCTTCCCCACTGTCTAAAAATAAAATAAATAAAAAATCTTTTTAAAAATTTCTAAACAAAACAAAACAAAAACAAAGGTGTTGCCCCTAACATTGCCACCACATATTGTGTTTAGGAGTCTATCTTTACAGACTTTTTTCTATACATTCCCACATGCAGACACACACCCACTGTTTTGAATGTGATTATTTTTTTTACAACCTGTTATATAACCTACCTTATTCACTTAATATAATATTGTGCCATCTTTTCATGTCAATGTATGTACATCTCCCATACATGATCCTTTTTAATCATTGCCTCATATTGTATTGTATCAATGCATTATAATTTAGCTCATTACTTATTACAATCAGGTTGTATTCTTTTTTATTTCATTTCTATTATATGAAAAATTCAAGTAAATATTCTTGAACATACACCTTCAAATATATGTTTAATTACTTCTTCCTAGGAGTAGAATTTCTAGGTCAGACAGTTTGCATACTTAAAATCCCAATATATGTTGTTAAAAAGCCTTGTGGGAAGCTGACATTAATCCTACTTCCATCCCAGGATATACCTGTGTCTCCATAGTGCCAACATTGGGGCTTTGCTTTATTTAAATTTTTTGCATTAATAATTTAAAAAATGAAATGCCATTGTTTTTTAGTGAAACTATTGAGAATGAATTCATTTTCTTCTGTTTATTGACTACAAACAATACTTTTTAAAACCTGTTTATGCCTTTTGTCCATCTCCTGTTAGCTTGTGGGATTTCAACCTCATAATTTTAAATAACCTTGAGTATATTGGGAATAGTAATATCACTCAATAAGGGCTGTAAACCCCACAAGGGCCAAGACCATCTTCTTCATCATAACATAGCCAGCCTCTAGTCCAGCGACTTTCAACCTTTTTCTCCCCATGGCACATGTAAACTATTATAATGACTAAAATTCTACAGCACACCACAAAATATATTTTTTGCCAATCTAAGAAAAAAATAAGTATAATTTTGATTCCTTCACACCAGATGGCTATTGTTGAGTTGTCTGTTGTCATTTTTCTATTTGACAATCTAAAGGAAAAGAGGTCTTGCCTCCGACTAAGCAGTCAGGTATGGCCTGTTTTAAACATTCTCATGGCACGTGGGTTGAAAATTGTTGCTCTGGTGTCATGTCTGCTCCACGGCAAGTTCTCAAAAAATATTTGTAGTTTGACTGAACCTCCCCTTCATATATGCGATTAAGTATGTTTCTCTTCATCCTTTTCATTTTTTATCCACCATCCAAAAGCTTTTAAATGTCATGTAGGAATAATATACCAATATGTTCCTATACAATAGATGACTTTTGAGTCATGTAGTTCCCATATCGAGATTATAAAAATAATAAAGCATTTACACATAAACTGCATGTACCATGAACCATTGCAAACACTTGACATTTGTTCACTCATTTAATCCCTGTAACAAGCCTTCTGTGAACAGAATATATCATCCCAATCCTCCCACCTCCCAGTTATTTCTCCTTTTAAAAAACTATTCTAGCCATTCCTCTCAATTAATTTCATTAATTTAAATATGTAATGTTTTCACATTTTCTAAATCAGAAGGAGGACAGAGAAGAAAGTAAGATGTCTCACTCTCTCCCCTTTATCTTAGCTGCACCCTGTTCCCCCATGTGTGTGATTCCCTCCCCTTTTTACACAAACTGTAACACGCTTGCACACACCATTCTGCAGCCTGTGTGTTCGGTTCACTTAATAAAGTATCCAGACACTCTTTAAAGTCACTTTGTCAATTTTTCATTGTGATTGAGTTAGATTTAAAAATGTGTAACAATTTCATCTTTAAAATATTGTCTTCCCACTCGAGAAGATACTTCTATTTCTCTCTAGCTTCCTTTTGTTTCCTTCAGTAGGGTTTTTAGTTTTCTTCTTATAAATCCTATATATTTAAAAAATTTATTTCTGAATGGTTAGTCTTTTCAACTTTTATCTAGTAGGCTGGAAAAAATATCTCCTTTGTATTTTTTAACTTGTTTTTCCATTATTGCCCATGAGGCAATTCATTTTCACATACATATTGACCATGTGTATTCTCTGCAGGTTCAACTTCTCATCCTAACGTCTGAAAAACAGAGAAGGTTTGAGAAGTTTGCAGGACCACTAAAATCATTTTTCACCACTTTAAAAATCGAATTCATCCTTCCCACCAAAAGCAATTTCTTCACCTTACTCCCTTGTTTCTCTTAACAGGATAACAATTCTCCATCATGCAGGCTCAGAAATCACAGTATCTTCTTCGATGACTTTTCCGCCCTCACTCCCTACTTTATTTCATTTGCCTAAAGTGATTTTTTAAAAATCTACCATCAAAATTTCTCTTGCTCTGATTCTTTCTTTGTTATTGCCATAACTTTGTTCTGGTTCTCCATTCCTTTGCCTAGTAAGAGCCAGTTGTACGGTCTCCCCACCTCCTCACTCTTCCTTCCCTCCCTAAACCAAGACAAATGAAGTACAAATACAATTATATTCTATTGTTCATAAAACTTGAATAGTATACCACTGCCTACCAAATTTAGTTCACCTTGCTACCGTTTTCTGTCTGTCTGCCACCGCTATACTACAATCTCCCTATAGTTCAACAAAACCAAACTACTTAATGTTCCCAAAATATGCTCTACACTTCTCTTACTCTTCCTATGCCTTTGCTCTTGCATCATGTGCACCTGCAATGCCCCCTCTATTAACTTACTTTATTTTGTTTATATTTTCTGGTCTCTTGCAATCCCATCCCTTCTTCAAGGCTCATGTGAAACACCATCTCCAAGAAACCTTTCCCCTGTGATCTCCTCCTCTGAACTCCCAGTGTACACATCTTGCTCTTCAACTGCCTGCCCTGTTATTATCACTGTTGGAAATTGTTTACGCAAAGAGAATGAAGTCTTGCATGACAGTGAAAAGGACCTGGCATATGGAGTCAGAGGATCTGTTCAAAGGCCCACTGTTCACTTACTAAATTTTTTAGATTGGGTGAGTCATTTATCCTCTTGAACCTTAATATCTTTTGTTACGAATTGGCAGTGGTAGTAGTAATGTATATAACAAAAGAACTTGTGAAGAACAAAATAGACAATATATGTGAAAAAAACTGCATATTGCAAAGCACTGTATAATAAATACTGGTTTATAATTGGGAAGGTTTTTATTCCCTGAGTTCCTGCATATTCATGCATCACACCAATGTATCAATGTGCTATATTCTACATCAGACAATAGCAATGTTTTCTGATAAGGTTTAACATAATAATCTAGTCTCAGAAATGAAAATCATCATTTTTGGAAAAAACAGACTTTTTAATAAATGATTTTATCATCACTTTAAAAGTGAAGAAGAACCCTAAAAGTACTGAGCACTCAAGTCCAGCTTAAAGGTAAATGACATTATTATAGAATGTAAAAAATTGCAAATGATGCTGACAGAAACTATTCCAAATGGAACATATTTTAATTAAAGAGTCTATGATACATGATGAAAGGAGGAGACAAAGATGATAAGATTAGCCATTCTCATTTTTTTAAGTCTAGTCCTGAGGAAAAGGGTAGCTGAATAAGTGAAGAGGATTGTTGACTTCTCACGGGTCAATTTGCTGTTATTATTCTCCTAAAATAAGTTTTTAAATTATTCATAACAGCTTCCAGTGCTTTTCTCGTCAGTGGTATCACAAAACACACATGAACCCTATTTTGTGCACACATGAATAAATCGCCTGGTCTACTCTAGAGTGAAATAAGATGAGTGATTCTCTCCCTTTCTATCACTATCTCCTTTCCGCAAGTTTTTTTCTCACACTCTTATTTGGGGCAAAGACCTTGCTTTCTATACATATGAAAGGTAGGAAGCCCCCATAGCCTCTCTAATGTCCCTCTTTTTTCTCAGATAGTTCCCCTACATTCTCACTCATCTTTCTCCTTTTTTTACTTTTTATTGAGGTACAAGTATATTCTGTAAAGTGCCTAAATGGCACCTAACTTTTGTGTGTATAGCTCAGTGAATTTTTGCATATGTTTAAATCCAAACAACCACCACCCAGATCAAGATGTAGAACATTTCCAGTACCCCAGTAGGTTCCCTTATGACACATTCTATTCAAAACTCCTCACCTTGCACCCCCCTAAAGGTAACCACTGTACTGACTTGTATCCCCATGAGTTAGTTCTGCCCGTTCTTGAATTTCACATATATGGAATCATACAATGTGTATTCTTTTGTGTCTGGATTTCCCCCCCTTTTTAGAGTGTCCATGAGATTAATCTATTTTGTTAAGTATATCAGTAATTCACTCCTTTAAAATACGTAACAGCTTTATTAAAATATAGTCTACATACCATAAAATTCACCCTTTCAAAGTGCAAAATTCAGTGGTTTTTAGTATATTCAGAGCTAAGAAACCATCACCAATATATAATTTTAGATCATTTTAATTATCCCCAAAAAGAAACCCTGTACCAATTAAAAGTCACTCCATATTTCTCCACCCTCTGGCAAACACTAATCTATTTTCTGTCTCTATGGATTTTTCTACCCAGGACAGTTCATATACATGGAATCATATAGTATATGGTCTTTTGTGACTGGCTTCTTTTAGTATACTAAAAATGGGTTCAAGATTCATCCATGTTGTAATATGTATTAGTAGTTCATTCCTTTTTATTGCTGAATAATAATAATATTCTATTGTATGGATATACCATCTTTGCTTATCATTTATTAGTTGAAGAACATTTGGGTTGTTTCAACTTCTTGGCTATTATGAATAATGCTGCTATAAATATGATATATAAATTTTTATATGGACATATGTTCTCATTTTCTTTAGTTATTACCTAAGTTTTTAATTTAGATGAGGTCCAGTTTGTCTATGTTTTCTTTTGTTGCTTATACTTTTGATATATCTAAGAAACCACTGCCCAACACAAGGTCATGAAGATTTACTCCTATATTTTCTTCTAAGATTTTTAAAGTTTGAGCACTTGGGTTTAGGGTTTATTTTGAGTTAGTATATACACGTGGGGTGAGATGCACTTTCAACTTCACACTTTTGCATATGAATATACATTTGCCCCAGTACCATTTGTTGAATCAACTATTCTCTCTCCCTCTTGAATTGACTTGGCATCCTCACTGAAAATTAATTGACCATAAGTAAATGGATTTGTTCATTCTTTTTTACTAAGTAATATTGCATTATATAAAATACTACAATTTATTCTTCCTTCTCTTGATAGACATTTGGGTTATTGCCAGTTTGGGGCTATTAAGAATAATGCTATTGTAAACATTCAGTTTTGGGCTATTATGAATAAATATGATATGACTATTCATGTACATGCTTTTTGATTGTCATATGCACTTATTTCTTCTGGGTATATGCCCAGGAGTGAAATCGTTGAAAGCCAGAGTTCTCCAGGGAAACAGAACCAACAGGATAGATGGTAGGTAGATAGATAGACAGATAGATGATAGATAGATAGATAGATAGATAGATAGATAGATAGATAGATAGATAGACAGACAAGGAATTGGCTGATATGATTATGGAGGCTGACAAATTCAAAATTTACACAATGACCACTGGCAAGCTAGAGACCCAAGGAGAGCCAATGTCACAATCTCAGTTCAAAACACATTAGACAGGAGGACCAAGAAGAACTGATATTCCAGGTCAAGTCAAAAAACCATCTGCTGGCAAGTTCCTCCTACTTGGGGAAAGTTGTTCTTTTGTTCTAATAAAACCTTCGATAATTGGATGAGGCCCACCCACTTCGAAGGACAAACTGCTTTACTCAAAGTCCACCAATTTAAATGTTAATATATAAGACACAGTTGCAGAAATACCCCAAATAGTGTTTGACCAATTGTCTGGACACCATAACACAGCCAAGTTGACACATAAAATAAAACAACATAGTTGGGTCATAGAATAGGCATATATTTAGCTTATTTAGATACTGCCAAAGGGATTTCCAATTTGGTCGAACCAATTTATGTCTCCATCTGCAGTGCATGAGAAATCAGGTTGCTCTATATCTTCCTTTGTCAACACTTGGCACTGTCAGACTTTTTAATATTAGTCATTTTGGTGGGTAGGTCGTGATAAGTCATTGTGTTTGTAATTAGTATTTCCGTGATATGAAATTATGTTGAACACTTTTCTATAAACTTATTGGCTGTTTGGAAATCAACTTCGTAGAGTACCTCTTCAAGAGTTTCCCCCATTCTAAAAATTGAGTCATTTGTTTCTTCTTATTGATTTATAGAAGTTTTTACATATTCTGAATGAGTTCATTGTCAGATGTATGTATTGAAATATATTCTTTCTACCCCACCCACTCTCATGATACTGTCTTTTGATTAATAGAAGCTTTGTTTTTTCAACTTCTCATTTAGGTCTGTGATCCATCTTGAATTAATTTTTTTGTACATGTTATGTGGTAGGAGTCAAGAATCTTTTTTTCTGTATAAATAGACAATTGCTCCAGCACCATTTATTGAAAATATTATCCTTTCCTCACTGAATTGCAGCAATGCCTTTGTCATAAATCAAGTTCTATTTCTGGATTCTCTATTATGTTCCTTTGGTGGATTCGTATATCCTTGTGCCAATACCACACTGTCTTAATTACTGAGCCTTTTTAATAAGTCTTTAAATTTGGTAGAGTAAGTCTTTTAATTTTATTCTTCTTCAAAACTGTCTGAGTTATTTTATATCCTCATATTTCCACATAAGTTTAAGAGTCAACTTTCAATTTGTACACACATAAACACACATATGTACACAATTTTGGGGGCAGTTTCTTTCTTGTTTATTTCTTTCTCAGATAATGTCCCTTCCCCTAAAAAGTTAAACTCTCCTTCCGTGTCTTCACTGTTTTTCCCATATGCTTCTTGCGGATGCTCTAGAGCCGTTCCCTCATTCTTACATCTTCAGTCTTCACGCTAACTTTAAATTTGCACCTCAGCCCCTAAACATGGCCAAATGTCTCATTTCCTGCCAAATCAAAACTAATAAAAGCAAATATTTTTCAAGCTTTCAGTACTCTGATATTACCATCCCCATTCTATGCCATTTAATATTTTACATATATGCATATACATCTTAATTATAAAATTTCTAAAACATTACAGATACTTTGGAAAAAGAGGGGAAAATATCCCATGGTCCAACAACTCCAAGGAATTATATACTTTATTTTATATATTTTCTAGTATCTTTATGTGCACATGTGTGTATACAATTCTTGGTGTTGTAATCCATGTGTTTGATGTTTTATTTAAGTTTTTTCTATCCTTTTTCCTTCATTTAATATTATAAAACTTTTTCCATACTGCTTAATAATCTTAATCATTATTTTAAATGACTGAATCACATATAATTCAGTATAAACTCAAATTTTTAAAACAATAATCAAAAACTTCTGTCGCTTCTGATTTTTAGTCTTATAAATATTACTATAAACATCCACATTCATACCACTTTCTCTTTCATGACTACCAGACTTTTTGAAAGAATAGTCCGTATCTCATACTTCTACCTATCTTAACTCCTGAAATCTACCTGCTCCTATCTTGCTATGAAACAATTCTCTTAAAGGTCACAGTGACCTTTCAGTTGGCAGCCCAATGTCTCGAAGTGGACATGATTTTGAATCTCTGACTAGCACTGTTGGTCTTGAAACTCCATCCACTCTTTCTGATTTCTGGCAATATATGGCCTGGGTTCACTTACATCTCTGACCATGTTTTCCCCACTCACCTCATCTCGAGAGTTGTGTTGTAGACACCCCACCCCTACTCTGGATTTATTTATTTTTCTCTTGGCAGACGATGTCCAGTGCATAGCCTCATCTTTGCTATTTCATTCTAAACTCCAGTCCCATGTTTTTGCACATTGATCATCTCCACCTAGATATCTCTTTGGCACCTCAAATTAGGACTATTGCAACGATCATATTTTCTTCCATAACTTCTCCTCTTCCTATGTACTGTCCTCATTTAGGCTTATCCCTCAGAGTCATCTTAAACTCTCACCTCTCTGTGTTTGACTCCTCAATGTCTGTTCCATCAGATAGACCAAGGACTACTTCATGAATGGGCATGTGGTTCAACCATGGCCTAGGAGATGGGGGGGGGTGGTCAGACAGGGGGTGAGGGAAGTGGTTCTTGAAACATTTTCCCTCTCTTAAGAGGATCTCTCTTCTTCTCTGGACATCATGACTTCAGGATATGACACCAGGAACTGTCATTACTATCTTGTTATTAGCCAGAAAATGATGCCAACACCTAAGACATCAGAACAGACATGAAAAGAACCTGGTCCTCGATGATAGTATCAAGCTTCTATTCTGAATCTTTTAAACCTGAAGTCTACCTTGTAATTTGCAAATTTGTGAGATACAAATTTCCTTATTGCTTAAGCCATTTTAAATCAGGATTTGCTACATGCAGTTGAACACATCCTTAATGATAGACCACTTTACATCAACGCCTCGTTATCTCTCCATTGGGTTTTTGCAGTGCTATGTGGTCTTAATGCCTTCAAACCCAATCCATTTCATACATATGCTGCTAGATTATCTTTCTTAAAGAAATATTTTATCATGTCTCTTATTTTGTTCAAAGACCATTAGTAACTTCCTCTTGCCTAGAGAGTAGTCCAAGCTCAGCAGCTTAGCATTTGTGGCTTTATATAGACCTCCCTCCTTTATATACCTTGTGTTATAGAGATGCAGAATTAAATTCTATCTCTTGAATATGCCTCTCCTTTTTTCTGCCTAGTTCATGTTTTCTTTACCTGGAATATTCTTGCTCCACTTCCTCCTGTCCATATGCAATCTTATTCTCAAAACTGTTCCTAACATTTCCCTACTTCCACATCCTGCAAAGTAATCGCTCCTTCCTTTAAGCTTCTGTGATACTTATTACAGTCTACCTTGTAGTGCTGTTAATTGTATGGTGTAATCTCTTCTACTACCTGTGATGTTCGATAGAACTTTCTGCCAAGATGTTCAATGAGCACTTGAAATATGGCTGGTACAACGGAGGGCCTGAATGTTTCATTTTGTTTAGCTACTCTAAATGTAAATATTGGGTTGGCCAAAAACTCTGTATGGGCTTTTTTTTTTTTTTCATACAAAAAGACACATTTTTTTCATTTTCACCAATAACTTTATTGATTTGGATACTTTGAGTACGTCTGCTATCTCCCACATGGTATAATGTTGATTATTCTCAATTAATGTCTTGATTTGATCACTATCAACTGATCTACCCAATCATGGAGCATCATCCAGTGAGAAATCTCTAGCACAAAGCCTCACAAACTTTTGACACATTCAATCAGTCACAGCACCTTTTCCATACACTGCACAAATCTTTTTGCATTTCACTTGCATTTTTACCTTTCTTGAAATAATAAAACATAATATGCCAAAAACGTGGCCTATTTTCTTCCACCTTAAATATTAAAATGGCTACACAAAAATTCACCAGTTTTGATTTTTTAAATGCACACTGATATGACAGCTGTCACAATACAATCTAACAAACTTGTTTTGAATGATGTTAAAGACTAAGCACTACTAGAGCCATCTTATAGAAAAAAACCAAAAGAACTTTGGCCAATCCAATAGCTACAGGAAGCTAGTGGCCCCTGTCTCAGCACAGTAACAGACTAAAAGGCTCCTCAACGTAGCGCAGGGATTATATTTTACTTCTGTAATCTCTGAAGAGTACCTGAAAGGCACAGACTGCTTTTATTCCCTATTATCTTCTCCACATAGCCTTGTTGATAATAGACACTGAATTTTTATTGGATCATTAAATATGGAAATCACATTTACCAAATACAGAAGGGATCCTATTTTTGTTCCAAATTCAAGCAAATAGGGAAGAATGACCAAAACTCGCACTTGTTACTGACAAACAGACGGCCAGTTCCATTGTAAAAGGATCTCTCTCTCTACCTATCTCACCACATTCTTTCTCAGTCACGTAGAGAAAACTTCTTTGCAGTTCAAAGTTCTTTGTGTTTTAAAACTTTGAATTGTGTAATAATTTCAAACAGTGAAAAATTGTAAGCATAGTACAGAAATTTCCATATTCACCCAGTTTTTTTCAAATACTTAAACATTTGTTAGCATTTAAAAATACCATGTGGTTGTCATGGACTGGGAGGAGGGAATTAATGTGTGTGGCTATAGAGTTTCTGTGTCACAAGCTGAAAAGTTCTAGAAATCTCTTGCACGATAATTTGAATATACTTAACACTACTGAATTCTACATTTAAAATGGTTACCTTGGTAAATTTAATGTTATGTTTTTTCACCACAATAAAACACATACCATCATCTTCAAGCATGAGAACAGTTAATCCATCTTTAAAAAGCAAGCTATAATTTTATCACAGATGCCAAAGGAAGCAAATATTTTCTCTTTTGTCCTGCAAACTATTTTTCTAGGAGTCAATCAATCTGTTTTTGTTTTTTGAAAACTTCATTTTTTGGAAGTTCTTCCTTATGGCTGATTTTTAATTCCTTATTTTATAAGATAACCCTTTTCATTATATTCCAACCTCGATGGAAATAAAATTAATTCTTCAATAAAAACAATGATAACAGATTCACCAACTTTTAGATTTTTGTTAATAATTTCTGTATGTGTGTGTGTGCAATGTAAGAAGGTTTGGGTTTGTTTTTTTTTTTAAAGATCTTATTTATCTATTTTTAGAGAAAAGGTAAGGGGGAGAAATCGGGAGAGAAACATCAATGTGAGAAAGAAACATCAGTTGGTTGCCTCTCCTATGTGCCCTGGCCCACTGAATCGGCAACCCAAGAACTGCCCTGATGGGGAATCCAACTGGTGACCTTTTGATTCACACAGTGTGACACCCAAACAACAGAGGCACACAGGTCAGGGTAAGGGATTTTTTGTGTATGTAATTTTTCTGAACCACTTGTGAGAAAATTGCATGCCTTTTTTTTTTATGAATAAGGTTTTCTCATACATAACATATTCTGGAAATTTAACACTGATACAGTACTTTTATCTATGGTCCACATCCCAACTGCATCAATTATCCCAATAATGTCCTTTATAGCATTTTTCTCCTCCAGTAAAGGATGCAGTTCAGGTCACATATTGCATTTAGTTTCCTTTAGTCTGCAGCTTTGTTTTGTCTTTTTGTGACATTCACAGTGTTCTAAGGGCACAGGCCCATTATTTTATAGTTCTCCTATATTTGGGTTTGTTTGATGCTTCCTCATGATGAGACCCAGGATGTATTGTTACACATACCTTCTCTGCCACCCACTGGCTCTTAGACTTGACCTATTCACACCTATCATATTCCTAAGTTTATAAAACATTTTAAGTCTATGAAAATATATACACATACTCTTCATTTAATACATTTATTTTTGTATAAAATACAAAATTCTACCATTTCAAAAGCAGTTGTTGGCTCTGTGCTTATAATGGTTTCAAAGGCAAGTGAAATTTACTTAAGGGATTCAGTTTCTCTTTTTTCATCAATTATTTTAATATTAAGTGCCAAATTCCTCAAAGAGGACTACTGTAAAGTATTAAAAGTTTAGTGATCTTACTACTGCCAGTGAATAAATTAAAACCATAGTCTTTCCATTTTTTAAATCCTAATTTTCTTTTATATCTCTTAATGAAATTGACAATGTAAAGACAAATTCTGATTTATAAGTAATAAATATTTTTGACTTTCGAAGTAGTAAAGGTTTTGAATCGCTACTACATCCCAAGATTTCAGGTATTAAGTGAGGGGAAAAATAACTGGCAAGTCCCTTTAGAGAAGCTTGTACTTAAAACGTGCTTTAAAGGAAAAAGAAAGACTCTCACTGTAGCTATAGCGCTCATACTGGAAACAGAAGAATAAAAATGGTCCTTGAGGATTCTTCTGGGGAGTAAGAAAGAATTGTTTCAAGGAAGAAACTGGCAGAGATATGGAAATTTTGGACAGGAGCAGAAAAAATGCCTTAGTGTTTTGGATCCATAAAAGCGCTAGAATGTTTAAATAAACATTTTACATTGTGAGAAACGTTTGAGTGGTTTTTTTTTTCCTAAAGGATATTAAATGTTTCTTTAAGAGGATAGAAAGAAGTCTTCCCTTCACCCCCCAAGTTAAAGTGTCTTTGGCTCTGCTTCTAGGACTTCTAGGAAAGTGCAATTAAAATAAAATCGAAACAAAATGCTTGCAGCATTTAAAGTCGTTTTGTTTTCTTGTTTTGTTTCCAAGCGCTCAAGAAAACTCAAACACTGGGACCCTTTTTTCAAGTCTAGAAGCCGGGCGTTTAGAACATCTCCTGCACATTCCCGGACGACTCCGATCTCCTGCACCAGTCCCCTCCTTTAGCCCGCGGCTTACGAGCCGCGGGGCTCCAAGGGGGTGTGTCCCGCCCCGCAGTGACCGGACACTAGCCACGCCGTGGGCCCACCTGCCGCGGTCCGCGGGCAGGACCGGGAGGAGGCGCCGGGCGGCTGCAGAGCTGCGGCGCCGGGTCCGCCTCCCCACCCCACCAGCCCAGAGCGCGAGACCCAGACCCCGCACCGCGAGGCTGAGCGCTCCGCCGGGTCCCAGCAGACGGGAGCTGGAGGTCCTCTCTCCTTTCGATCCAAATTGCTACAGGCCTCCGCCAGGGGAAAGCCTTGCATTTTCTTCCCACACTTACACCCCCCCTCCAAAGTCCGTGCTGCTGGGACCAAAAAAAAAAAAAAAAAAAATCGATAAAGAGAGGATGCCCGCCCTTCCCGGGCCGTTAGCGGCAGCGCCTTCCCTCGCACGGCCGCGGCGGCAGCTAGCTCCAGTCCGTGCGGCTGGCCAGCGTTCTCACTCCAGCCTCCGCAAGACGGGCGTGGAGTCTGCGAGAGTCGGGGGAGGGGTGCAGGGGCGGAGAAAGAGCATCCCCGCGCCGCTGCAGCCCGCCGCTCCCCCGCCGCCCGGCTGGGGGAGGCCTCGTCACAACCGCCGCCTCAGCAGTGGCCGCAGATCTCGCGGTGTTTGCCGGCGGCTGCGCCGCCATATTGTGTGACAGTATTTTGATTTGCACTGGGCTGGCACAGCCGCGGCGAGAGCGAGCGAGAGCTGGGGGGGGTGGGGGGAGGGCAGCGAGCGCGAGGGGGGTGGGGGCAGCGGGAGGTAGGGAGGCCGAACAAGCCCGAGCCGAGGAGCGGGGAGCGGCGACGCCACCCAGCCACCGTTTTTGATCTGCAGCAGCCGCCGGCGGGGCGACCCAGCCCGACCCCCTCCCCTCCCCCTCAGCCACGAGCGGCGGCGGCGGCGGCCGGAGGGAGTTGGCGGCGGCGGCCGATCGGAGGGGCTGAGCGGGGAGGGAGGGAGGGCTGAGGTGTCCCCCCTGCCGGGAGGAATCGGAGGCGGCGGCGGCGCTGGCGGCGGCCGTGGTGGTGGAGGCGGCAGCGGCGACGGTGGAGACGGCTGCCCTAGTGGGAGAGGCGGCGGCGGCGGCCGAGGAGGAGGAGGGGGAAGCGGCGGCGAAGGGTAAGCGGACAGCGCTGCCGGGCCTCTGCGGGATCCCCAGTCTCAGCTCTCCCCTCAGCTCCCCGCACCCCCCTTCGTCTGCAGGGACCTCTGCCGATTCGCAAGGCCCCCGCAGGGCGTCCGCTTCTTCCTCTCACTCTTCCTCCCTCCGCCTCCTTCCTTCCCCCAGTGGTGAGGCAGAGAGGGAGCCCCCCCACCCAAGTTCTCCAGCCCGGGTGGGGGTGGGGAGCATCGGGCCAGGCCTGAGCTCCGGGGAGTCTGTGTGTAGGGGGAGGGGGAGGTTCATTGGAGTCGGTCGCCGGGGAGAGCCCCGGGTGGGGGGAGGGTACCCGGGGTGGGGGGGGCCCTTGCCCGCGCCGGTGTCCCCGGCCCGCCCCTGGGGCAAGTGTGAGATGCGAGTGAGTGACGGCAAACTCCTTTTGGGGAGCCGGGGTCCGCATAAAGATGACCTACAGGCGAGGAGTTGGGGGAAGAGACTGGGAGCGTTCTGGGGGGGTCTGGAGGAGAGAGTCGTCCCCTTTCCAGTGCTGATTTTGTGCAGCCTTCTGGGAGTGGGGAGCCAGCCCCGCTGCGATGGTGCGGCCCCCTAGGTTTCACAGGGTGATGGTAGTTTTCCGTTCGCTGAGCCCCAGACCCCTAAGACCGAGGTTGTGGCCGGGAGGCTGAAAGGGCCTGGGTGCCGCTCCGCAGGTGACAGGTGTACCTTTCGGTTGCTGATGCTGCGGCGTCGCTCGGGCAGAGCTGTGCACCCAAGTGTCAGAGGCCGTGGGAGTTTGTGTTTGTGTGTTTGGCCCTGTTTCATTCCATATATAGTATATTTGAGATGTTAGGTTTCCATTCTTCAAGTCAGCTTAGTTGTCGGGGAGGAATTCTTCAAATGTTTCTGATAAGAGGGGTTTCCAGGAGCGCGCAGGCAGCGTGCAGCGTCTCGGGGGCTGCGCGGGTCGGGGGAAGTCCGGTCGGTGCCCGGGGCTAGGCTGTCCGCGGCGCCTCTATTCATTGCAGCGGTCTTGAACGCTAAGGTGGTGTTCGAGGCAACAGTGAGGCAGTTAAATTTGCATCCATTTTGTCTGTTTTAGGTAAGTCTGTGAAGTGTGGCATTTTAGGGTCAGGTTGATTCACATTTTGCGAAAGGAATTAGTTTGTGCTTTAGCTTACTCAAAAGAGTACGTTGCTCGTTATGCAGTTTCAGATTTGGCCCGGAATTTTGGTGGGCATGGAATGGGATTTTGCTTTCAGTTTTTACGCTACTGCTGCTTACCACACTCTTCATACAGTAGCATAGTATTGATACTTTTTTTAAAAACTACCTTTAACTTTTTGTAACAGTGAAATCGTGACTGATTTTTAATGCTGACAGGTTGGGATTTTAGATTTTGAAAGCAATTGCATTCTCTAATAAAGATACACTTTTCATCTTATTGTATGCTTTGGCCGAGCACATAAATTAGAAACAGTGGGAGAAATTGTCAGATAAATAAGCTACAAATTAAGTTAAAGCCAAGTTAGTTTTTAAAGAATCCTATAGCTTTTAAAAAGTGTGTATGGGATGAATATTGAATGACGGTACTATCAGTGTGTTAACAGGAAATAGAACAAAAATTCCAGTGATTCAGAACTTCTCTTAGGGTTTTTCCCCCCTTAAAATCTACTCAGTTTTTAATAGAGGGTGCTTAAGATTTAAATCTTTAAAGGATCAACTGAAAGTTGAATGTGTTAATTAGATGAGTAAGTCATCCACTGAATATACTCCATTATTTCATTTTTCTCTTGGGTGCATGGAATAACTTTTCCTGAGTTTAAAAGTATTCTCAAAGGACACAAATGAAATGTAGCCTTTCACCCCTCTTTAGTGAACTGTCATGTTGTAGAAGCTGTGCTTTTGTAACTCATTAAGAAGTGGGAAATGATCAGAATCTCATATATTACAGATTCTCTGAAAAATAAATTTTAACTTGGATCAATCCCATTTGATTGAAATACTGCCTATATTTGGTCCTCTCTTCAGTGGAAGGAAGTACCTGCCTTCAGCTAAGGATATTGTTTAAAACTTGCATACCAATTATAAAACTTCATGAAATGAGGTTTTTTAAACTCTCAGAGTTAGGTAGGTACTACCCAGAACCCCAATTATGTCATTATTAAATATTGCTTCTTTAGTATTAGTAACATATTACACTTGTGAAATGTCTTAATATGATTGGTCTTGTGTGTCTTAATAGAAATAAAAGTTTATTCTACTTCTCTAGTTTTCCCTGTAATGAAAATACTGTTTAGGATTAAATATACCTACCCATCTCTGAATATACTGCATTTTGAAAAATAGGTGTAATGTAGACTATTTACATGAAACTCACATGAATTTCATGCCCCCCCAAACCTGTGAGGAATGTCTGAATTTTTTAAAACAGCATTTTTTTTTAGTTATATAACCTGTTCAATACTAAAAGTTTATTTTTTAGGGGAATGTTTGCCTTGTTACAGATGTTTTGAGGAAAAAGCCCTTGATAATCTGTATAATATGTACAGTTCATAAATAAAACTGTAATTCAGAACTGTAATAAAACTTCTGTTCCATTATATCTCCACTAAGTTCCCATGACCCAGAAGAGAACAGTAGTAGCACTTTTCCCTTGTTTCACTTACCTCATCTTTATTTGATCCATCAAAAATGGGGACGCTCTAAAATAGAAGGATAATGAGGTAATAACAGAGACAAATGTGCAAATTGGGGCAAAACAGTAATAAGTCAGGGCATAAGATGTTGGTAGAGCATTAGATGAACAGTTTCAGGCAGCTAGGAATTTGGAGATGTGGGTTGTGGAGGTTGCCAAGCATAGGGAAGTGATCATGCTGAACCCAAGGAGGTTTCCTCTGAATCTTTTGATAGACTCTGACAATCTGTATATGTCATCTTATTTTAAACTCTCTGCATTAGGATGGTAAGGATTTGGAGATACTAAAATTGTATGAAATTTGAATATATGTATGTTTATATTTATCTCTGGCTCATTTCCAGAATATTTACTGTATTTTAACATTTCATCCTATGATTCTGAGATTTAAAAAGGCAAGAGCACTTGCTTAAGCACCTTTGTTTTTTAGCAAGAACACTTGCTAAAAAAAAAAAAAAATACCATGAGATAAGTACTCTTAGGAGTAGCTAATACTGTATTTTTTACATTTTCTTTAGTTAACCACTAGCTTGACTGCCTTGATAGAGTCAAGATTAAGAATGGCTGTCTTTTTCTTTGTTTTCTAAGGATTCCAGCCCTCAAAATACCATGTTTAGTTCTAAGTAGTACTTACTGCTTCTAGCCAGCTATATGAAAGTTATGCATTTCACTTACACTTTTCACTTTGATTTTTATTAGACTCATATTTCAGAATATGCTGAGTTTCTTAATCCTCAGAAAAAGACTGCCAACAAGTTGCTGTTTCAGAAGGAGATCCCAGTCAGAATTGCCACAAAGTAAAATCGTGGGAATACATATCAACAAAAGATCTCTATGAAACTTGATCAAAGTTTTGGTACTTAAAAGTGCATTCATTTGAAATTTATTTCTGTAGAGATCTTTATCTCCTGATGATACTTGATAAATGAGGCTTTGCTGAATGTGTCTTTCTGATTTGCCTATCATTCTTAATGTAAAACTTTAATAAGAAATTTCATTATATTTCTAATTATCTATTTCAGAAAAACATTTGGTATCAAGTGAGTTGTAAATTTCTTTTGATCTTTAATATCTTAATGTTAACCTTTGTAGTGCTTTGTGCATAGTAAAGGAAAGAAAAAGAAGCCGTATTTACCAACTGCCTTTTGGGTACCCAACTTTCATTTATTTCACAAATATTTATTGAGCACTTACTATGTATGTGCCAGGGACCTTTGAGATGCTGCAGATGCAGCAGTGAATAAACATAAGACAAAATTTCTGTCCACATTGTAGTTTACATTTTAGTAGTGGAAGACATAAATAAGTAAAATATATCATGTCTTAGAGAAAAAAGTGCCGTAGAGAAAAATAAAACAGAAAAGGTGTTTTGGGAAAGAACATAGCCTGTTTGCTCCTTTAATAACTAATGGATATTATCCTTGCAGAAACAAAAATGTTCTATACATAAATTTTTTCTTCCATTGAGAATACACTTTGTAGCTTGGGAACACCATTATGTTTGTTCTTAAGAGTTAGAGTGTCAGTTAATAGCAGTTTTCCATTGTTAGTACTTCAGAAAGCTGCTTTGTGGCTCAGTAGAAAATTTGGAGTTTACTTTCCTGGTGGCCATTTACTAGTTTTGTGATTTGGGGCCAGTTGCGATGTCTTAGCTTCCCTGTGCTTGTTTTCTTTTCTGTAAGATGAGTTATAATATCCGGAAGGTTATTGTGATGATAAATTACACATTTTGTGTATCTGATATAGAAGGGGCTCAGTAAATTGCAACTTTTTTTGTTTACTGCCTATCCGGAGTTCTGTTAAACATAGTTGAAGTTGGTGATCCTTCCAAGAAGTTTAGCACTGCGTGGGACATAGTTTCATGTACATTTGATTTGAACAACTAATGCAGTCTTGTCTGATAGCATAAGGGTAATTAAAATGCAACTGTAACTTAACAGTCACTGGTGCTTTCTGGGGAGTTTGCACATGTTATGTAGTCAACTTGATATCAGTAAACCTGCTGTCTTCCTTTTTCTGGAACATTGTGATACATCTTGTCTTATAGGTTGATGAGCTGGGTCTCGGCATTTTAACAAGTAGACACAAATACTATGTAAGATTCCAATTCATGAAAATACTTGTAAAACATTTAGTACAGTGCCTGGCATACTGTAAATACTCAATAAATGTTTGTTATTGTCATTATTTATTATTCCTTTATTGTGTGAAGAGAGGTTAATTCAGAGAATTTACAATTAAGGAAAACTTTTACAAAGATAAAATAATGCAAATGTGAATGAGTTTTTTGAGGAAAGAGTAGAATAGCCAATCTAATTGCAATTGGTTTCCATTTTTTTGATTGGGAGATCACTAAATTGAGTTTCGCAAGAACAGATTATGTCTTATTTTGCCTTCGGTCTCAACTTCACCCTATCTTCAGTGCCTGGCCTGTAGTTATAAGCTGCAGAAATACTGTGTGCTAAATGTTGAGTGGTTCCTATTGATAGTTCTGCTGTGTATCACAACTCTCTGGTAGTAAGCATCTTCTGAGTCGGAGAAGTGGCTATGCTCCATGTCTTTGAATCTTTAATTTTAAGTGTAGACTAAGGTGTCATGCAAAGCCTTCTGAGTGCCGTTCTTTTAATCTAGCCAAAAATTTGAAAAATATCCCAGAAATTGAAAGAAAGAAGAAAAACCAGTTATTTGCAGCTAGATTAGTATTTGTTAACCCAGTCCCTGTGAGTTGTTGAAAATAAAGTGAATAGCAGTTTTAGAAAAGAGTAGAAAAAATAGTTCATGAATAATTATGTTCATGCATAATTATAGGCTCTTAGTTGCTAAAAGACAACTTAATCTTACCTCTTCAAGCAGTTTCAGTGAAACTGTAGGTTTATACTGGCTTTGTGAATTTAGTGGCTCCGTCACTTTCTTAAATTCCTATGATGTTGGGAATATTGGTGTTTTCACAAAAAAGGGAAAACATCCCAACCCACCCTACTTTAACCGTTTTTAGATGTTTAAATCTTAGCACCAGTTAGCTTTTTCCAGTTCTGTGGCAAGTTATCCTCTACCTAATAATAATTTTAGCTTTTATAAAATGTAATACTTCTCTTAACTTCTAAGATCCTTAGTCATTTACACAAAATATTTCTTGGCTTTAAAAAAAATCCCCACAAACATGTATAGGACAAATTGTTTTATATTCAAATCAAATATGACACAATACTATTTTAGAAGTGATAGAAATACAGACAATTTAATATTGCAATACTCTTGTGGCCTGTTTGCTTGTTTTGAACTGCAGCAGCTTCCCACTGGAAAAAGATGCTACTGCTGAACAGTAAGTAGTTTGAGTGGCTTCAGAAAGTAAGTCTGATTTATCCACAAACAGGTACAACATAGACCAGGGCATTTTAAGAATTTGTAGTATTTTAATTGTCTTGTTAAAGAAAATGACATTCTTGTTTCACTTAAGAAGAAAAACAAAAGCAGTCCTAGTACAAGTCACAGAGCCAAATAATAAAAAGGGAAAGGTCCTGTAAAGAGACACAGAAGAGTAAGATAAGTAGAGTTTAACAGAGATTTTGGTGGAAATATATGAATGCCAATTGTTATTAGTAGAATTATTCAAAAGAACTAATCTGTTAAAGTGTGTGATCCCTGCATCCCCACCCTTGCCTTAAACAGTAAGTCAAAAGCAGTGCCACATTCCTGGATATTATTACAGAAATTAGTGCTACCATCAAAGACTTGAAAGTTTCGGGGGGGGGGGTAATTTTGGCCATTTAAATTGCTTCTTTGGCTGCTGCAGAAGGCAGGTTCTGGGAGAATGAATTATTGCCCCCCCCCCCCCAAAAAAAAAGGTGAAAGTAATTTTCAGTTAATCAGTTGTACTTATTCCCAGGTTTATTACCTATACTTTTATCTGAATTATTAAATAATACTATTATTTTGAGTTTTAGCTTAAAGTTTTACTCTAACATTTATATTAAGGAAAATTTCTCTTGACCTTTAATATCATTGTTAACCTTTTTAGTATTAGCAGAATTAAGCATATCACAAGATTCCTGTCAATTTGCCAGCAATGCAGGCCAAGGATATGGCATGTTTCATCAGTACAGAGTCAATAGTAATTGAGTAGAAAGCTTTTCCATTCCCTATCAATGAGAGAAAATACTTGGCAATATAAACAAAAACTTGAAATCAGCATCTTGACCTTGCAAAACATAGTTGTCACACAGGCAAGTGTTCAGTCACAGAAATAAAAACAATAATTCTGATATGAGCTGGAGAAATAGGAGTAGAAGGGAGCTTACCTCATTTTAATTCTTTCAGCAACTTAAGGAAATACTGCTTTTGAGTTGGTCTCTGTCAGCTTGTTGACCTCCACCCCTTTAAATACTTTTAATTTTATCATGTTGGGAGTCAGTGAGGTGCAATAAGAAAAGACTTGGGCTTTAAAAGTCAGAGGAACCCAAGCTCAAATACGAGTTCTGTTATTGCTAACTATAGCTATGTGGTCTTAGGCTCATCTCTCAGACTCTTTGAGCCTAGGACTTTTCTTTAGAAAAATACAGAGTATGGTAACACCTACTCTGCCTGGTAGTTTTAACTACATTATCTGCATTTCTTATGTTAGCTGGCTTAGTACCTATCTGGAACCTAGTAGGCATCAATAAAAACTAGTCAAAATGTAAAATACATCCTATAATATCCTGTGCTGCAGTTTTTCTTCCCCGTAACTTATATTATCTTCATTTTTGAGCACCTTCTATTTAGGAAAGTTTAATTTTTAGAAGTATTAATCTTTCAACTCGAATAAGGTGAATTCTTGTTCTAGTTACACTAGAAATTTATAGCTTAAATAATGGGAAGTAATTTGATTGGAATTTTGCTTTGTTAGACAGTTTTTCCCTCAGGGTACTTGTTCAATTCATTCTTCCTCAACAGATATATGAAAAAGAAATAATTTCTATACTGTTTAATTTGCTGTAACCCTTTAGAACAAGGATGAAATAAACAAAATAGCACTTTTTTAATCTCAAACATGCAAATCATTATTAACTCTTTGTACTTTTCTTAACTATTCCTGTGAAAAATCCTACGTTTTCAATTTGAGACTAGTCTACAACCCATAATTTAATTCTTTTGTGTGAAAAGCACTAGAAAATTTGCATGGGTCAGATTTTGAAAATACCTCAAATATACTTTAAAACTTGTGCCACTTTATCTGTATAAAATAATACTTGTACTTTTTGTGTTCTAAGATGCTAGTTAATCTCTTTCTTATTTCAACAGTACTTTTTCCTGCATCCATGTTTACACTCAAAAGGAACATAGTGCAAAATTTCCCAGTATTTATTACTGGGTTAATTGTGATTTTTTTCTTTGATTTTTTTTTCCTAAAATTTTTTATCTTGATACATTGAATAGACTGGTGTGATTGTTATAGAATATTTTGCTCTACTAATTAATATTAAATGCTGTTTGTATACATAATATTTAACATATTGCCAGTAATAACATGTTAATAATACCATTTGTTTATTGATTATTCCATAAACTTCAGAACTCCTCCTGTTAGTATAGTAATACAGATAGCTTATTACTGAAATGTAAATGTAATTACTGCAGTTACTGTTGAAACAGTTTTTTTTTAAATGCTTGAGTTTTAATAAGTATGTTTAGAACATTTAATAGTGATATGTGAAAGCTCTAATTCTGGAGGTAATAAGTATTCTTTAATCTTCCACATGTGCTGTGTTTGTACAGTCTTTAGAATAAATCCAGAAGCACAAATAGTGATGAAGACCCAAACATTAAATCATTAGATAAATAACTTACGATTGCAGAGAAAAAACTGTGAGATACATATTGGTCTTTTCAGTCTTGTTTTAAATGCTGGGTAGCTTTGCTGTTAGCAAAGTCAACATGTGGAGTGAAGGATTATTTATATGTATATACATAAAAGTTTCATTTTTGTTTTCATCAAATGTCATTATTTTGGAGCATTTTTAAATTCAGATAGGTCACTTAAATTAGTAATATTCAGAGAACAAGTTAATTATGCTTTTCTCTAATTTGCAATAGTTTGTCTTACATGTAACAAATAAACCAATAATCAGTTGCACAAAAATTGAAATTGAAGAAACCTCCCTTTAAAAACTAATATTCAGCTTTGGCTAGAGCATCATTCCATACCAAAAGGTTGCATGTTTGATTTCCAGTCAGGGCACATGCCTAGGTTGTGGGTTCAACCCTGATCCAGGCTCATGGGAGGCAACTAATCAATGTTTCTGATATTTCTCTCTCTGCCTTCCTGTCCCTCCCTCTTTCTAAAAAAAGGAATGAAAAAGTGTCCTTGAGTGAGAATTTTTTAAAAATTAATATGCTTATTGACATTCTATGTACTGTTCTGTCATTTATGCTTTCCTTTTTTTTATGCTAGCATTTCCTGATCAAAGGCTTTTATTGGTGCTAAGTCATCACTAGAAAATAGTTAATAGAAAACTTAACAGTGTAGGCAAGAAAATTTGTGCGCGCGCGTGTGTGTGTGTGTGTGTGTGTGTGTGTGTGTGTGTTTTGGTTTGGGGGTTTTTTTTGTTGTTTTTTTTTTAAGGAATTGAAATCCTGGACAGTGTGGCTCAGTTGGTTGGATCATCATTCTATAGCTGAAAGGTTATGGTTAAATTCCTGGTGAGGGCGCATGCCTGGGTTGCAGGTCCAATCTCCATCCAGGCCATGGATCCCCAGTCCAGTGGGAGGCAACCAGTTGATGCTTCTCCCTGGCTTTGATGTTTCTCTCTTTTCCCCTCTCTCTGAAAGCAATGAACAAATGTCCTCCAGTGAGGATTAAAAAAATGAAATACAAGGAATTCAAAACAGAATGTGTATTCCATTTTAATGCTTTGAGCACAAAAGACACCATAGTTGTTTGGTTAGTTTTTAAAAAGCAATTAGTGAACTGATAAACATGGGCATTTACTCTTGGGAACTTAAACAGATGAGTGTAGGCATCACAGGCAATTAGTTGCTAGAACTGAAAAAGTACTTAAGGAGATACCTAAGAGATCATTGTCAAAAGTTGGTTGAATACAGGTACTGCATATTTGCATTGAGTGTAACTTGCTGTTTACCTTTTGACTAGCATGTACCTGAACTCTTAGTCAAGTACAGATTAAGTACTGTTTGCCACTTTATGGTGATTTTTAAAGAAATAAAAAAATAAGCACATGGAAATGGGGGTTTCAAAAAATTCTCATTTCTGCTTTTTTGTACATATAAATGTATTGACATGTATTGGTTTAACTTACTTTTTCTTTTAGGTTTTTTTCTTTTTTGAGACTTTTCTAGCTGAGATGATTGGCTTGTCTGAGACATCCTCATTCTCTTCATGAGATTTTCCCCTCATGAACAATAGTATGAATTTACGGGATGACTGTTCCAGAGCAGTTGCTGTAGCTCTGCAAGTGGAACAAGAAGTACTTTTTGAGGAAGGTAACTGGTTCATGGGAAAACTGAACTGGTGATTTTAGCCAAACCAAGCCACAGGATTAGTACTTCAACTTCTATAGGATATCATATAATTAAAAGAATAGCAAGAAAGTCCATAGAGTTTGTTTCATATTCCTTCTATAACACACCTGTGCAAAATGGCTGACTAATCCAAGAAAACTTCCACTGTGTCTCATCTCTGCATTTTTTATTAGTCTCTCTAATTCACTTATCCAGTAGTTTTGAGTTCCTACTATGTGTCGGGTACTTTGCTATGTGACAAGGATGGGGAGATGAGTTGGGAGAAGAGAGGCCCTTTCAGTCAGAACAACATGCACAAAGGATGGAGAAGGTAGGAAAGTTTACAGGTGTTCATTAACTATGAGTAATTCCACAGTGCACTAGGCACCAGCATTGAGTCGATAGGAAGTATGTAGAAAATTAGAAGATGGAGTATGAAGATACTTACATGCTTTTTAAAGTGTATTTGACTTCATCCTATAAATGATGAAAGGCAAGTGCTTAAATTCACATTCCAGGAAGGTCTCTCTGCATTGCAGAAAATATTTTAAAAAAGAGCCAGGCTTGAGGGAGAGAGGCAGATGTGTGAGAGTTGAGAAGGAGCTGAAATAGGGTTGTGACTAAGGAGAGGAGTAGTGTTGAATTCGAGAAGGGAATACTTAGTGTGAGGTAAAACAAGGTGAGGATTGTACTGTGCCCTGGCTTGAGTGCTGGGTGTATAGTCATGCCTACCATTTACCAATACAGGAACATACCAGGGGACAGTAACAGGTGTGGAAGATATTTGAATTCTGTTTGCTGATTTTAAAGTTTCTATGGAGAGAAAAAGAGAAAGAAGATATGACATTATATGGGGTAGGGGGAACAGGGAAGACTACTCTGATTAGATAATATTTGCACAGGTACTTAAATGAAGTGATCAAGAGAAAGCTTTCCAAATGAAGGGAATGGCAAATGCAGAGGCCTTTAGGCCGGAACAAGCTTGCAAGGTTCAAGAGTAAGAAGGCCAGTGTAGTTGGAACTGAGACGGAGAAGGGTAGATGAGATCTGGGTGTGTGCTTTTCCTGTAGCATCTTTAGATTGTAGTAGGGACATTAGATTTTATTCAGGATGAGATAGGAAGCCACTGAAGGGTTTTAAGACATGCTCTATTTGCCTTTTTTCTCCTCATTTATAACGTAATTTATTTTTTCATCATTGTGTATGTTTAGTTCCATATCATTTATCATGTGTGTAGGTTCATGTAACCATCACAGTCAAGCTGTAGAACTAGAACTGTTCATCACCAAAAAGAAATTTCTCTGTTACCCCTATATAGATGTTTCTTGACTTACGATGGGTGTATGTCCCAATAAACCCCTCATTAGTTGAAAATATCATTAAGTTGAAAATGCATTTAGTAAACCTAAGCTGCCAGCATCCAAAGCTGAAACCTATCCTGTCTTAAATGTGCTCAAAACACTTGGCATTAGCCTGCAGTTGGGCAGTTATCTTGAGGTTCATCTAAAGAGTAATTGCCTTCCTCTTTAGAAGCAAGAGGCACAGATGGGTGTTTTGTAGACATGATGGGATGTGAAAACACAGTGTCCAAAAAGCTGGCAACGCAGTGCACTGTAGAATATTGGTTGCTTACCCTCATGATCACATGGCTGTTGGGGAGCTGCAGCCCGCTGCCACTAAGCAGCATCACGTGAGAGAGTATCGTACTGAATATCACTAGCCTGAGAAAAGGTCAAAATTCAAGTACAATTTTTATTGAATGTGTATCGCTTTCACACTATCGTTAAGTCAAACTATGGTAAGTCAGGGACCATCTGTATATGTAGTCTTACCTTTCCCTCAACCTTAACCCCTGGCAACCACTGATCTGTTCTCTGTCACTATAATTTTGTCTCTTGGAGAGTGTTATGTAAATGGAATCACACGTTATGTTATCATTGGCTTTTTTCAGTCGGCATTATGTCCTTGAGATCCATCCAATTTGGTGCATGTATCAATAGTTCCTTCCATTTTAATGCTAAGAAGTGTATCATTGTAGGGCTGTACTGCAGTTTGTTTAACCATTGACTGACTGAAGGACTTTTGGTGATGAAAATAAAACTGCTATAACAGTTTTTGTACAGGTTTTTACATGAAAATACATTTTTATTTTTCTACAGTGAATCCCCAAGAGTGCAATTGCTGGGTTTTGTAATAACTTATAAGAAGCTACTACTTTTCCAGAGTGACTGCACCATTTTACATTCCCACCAGCAATATATGCAAGATTCAGTTTTTCCATATCCTTGCCAGCATTAGGTGTTATCAGTATTTTTTATTTTAGCAGTTCTAATGGGTGTGTAATGACATCTTATTGTAGCATTAATTTGCATTTCCTGAATGGCCAATGATGTTGAACATATTTTCAAGTCCTTTGCTGTCTGTATATCCTCTGTGGTGAAGTGTCCATTCCAGTCTTTTGCTCATATTCTTATGGTGTTCTTATTTGAGTGTACCGAACTCTTTCTATATTCTGGATACAAGTCCTTTTGAGTATGTGATTTGCAGATATTTTCTAATGGTCTCCTGCTTATCTTTTCATCCTTAACAGGGGCTTTTGCAGAGCAAAAAAAAAATAATTTTGATGAGCCTAATTTATCTTTTTTTAATGGATTGTGCTTTTGTTATTAAATCTAAGAACCCTTTGCTTATCCTTAGGTCCCAAAGATTTATACCTGTTTTCTTCCAAAAGTTTTCTAAAAGCTTTATAGCTTGCATGTGTAAATCTATAATCCATTTTCACTTAATTTTTATGTAAAGGTATGATGTTTAGATTAAGGTTTTTTGTTTGGTTTTGGTTTTTGGTTTTGTGGTTTTTGGGGGTTTTGGGAGGGAGGAGTCTATGGATGTCCAGTTGTTTCAACACCATTCGTTGAAAAAATTACCCTTCCTCCATTGAATTGCATTTGCACCTTTGTCAAAATCAAATGGGTGTACTTATGAGAATTTATTTCTGAATTCTCTGTTCTGTTCCACTGATCTTTGTGGCTCTCCCTCCACCAGTAAGTACTGTCTTGATTACTGTAGCTGTATAGTAAGTCTTAAAATCAGGAATGAAATTAACTTAATTCTCCTTTTTCAGCTCCTTAACATGAAAAATTTGGAAACTACAAACAAATCCTACTGGGATTGTGGTAGGAACTATATATTAAAACCAAAGACCAATTGGGAAATTGACACTTTTATTTTGCTGTCTTTTAATCCATGAACAGTCTGTCTGTCCTCATATGTAGGTGCTCTTTGATTTCTTTCATCAGCATTTTGTAGTTTTCAACACAAACCCTAAACATGATTTTGGTTTTTTTAGATTCATACCTAGATACATTTTTTGGAGCAATTATAAGTGCTACTGTGTTTTTAATTTTGGTTTTCAATTATTTATTTCCAGTTTATAGCAATATAGTTGATTTCTGTGAGTCGACCTTGCTAAGCTAAACAGTTCTCAGAGTTTTTTGGTAGCGTCTGTGAGCTTTCTGATGTGTCTGTGAATAGAGACAGTTTTATTTCTTCCTTTTCCATCTATGCTGCCTTTTATTTCCTTTTCTTGCCTTACTGCTCTGACTAGTTTTTCCAGTACTATGTGTAATAGGAACAGTGAAATTAGACAAGCTTGTCCTGTTCCTGATCTTAGGCGGGAATGCATTCATTCTTTAACCGTTAAGTGAATGTTAGCTGTAAGTTTTTTGTAGATGCTATTTATCAGGTTGACAAACTATTCTTAGTTTAAGAGTTTTTATCATGACTGGGTACTGAATTTTGTCAAATGCTTTTTCCACTTCAATTGATATGATGCCTTGGCTTTTCTTTTTTAAACTGTTAACTGATTGTAACTTTTTAAACATTCATCCTGGCTGCTCTGTGTGGAATAAATTGTGGGAATGAGGCAAAGATGTAGGCAGGGAAACTGTATTGGAAATTATTGCAATAATCCAGGTGAGATGATAGTGGCTTAGACCAGGGTAGTAGCAGGAAAAGGTGAGAAGAGGTCAGATTTGGGATGTTTCAAAACCTATGAGGGCAGGAGTTGCTGAGGCATAAAAGAGAAGTCAAGAATGACTCCAGGATTATTGGCCCAAACAATTAAAGTAGAATGGTACCTTGATACTTGTAATTGGTTCTAAAACTCTCAATGAGTGCCGAAACTGATGAGTGATGAAGCATTTTCTATTGAGAATCAGCTTCGTGACTCATACAAATTCTAGTGAGTACGACGACGAGTCCTGAGCAAGCACCAAGGTCTGAAACATTTTTTTCCTTGTCAAAATGTGATGAGTGCTGAGGAATGACTATATGGAGTTGGTGTTGAGCAAGTTGGGGAACAGAGTGAAGTAGCAAGTTTGAGCTGGGCAATGAAGAATTTCTTTGGACATGTTAACTTTTAATTGAAAGGCTTATTAGACATATAACTAGCGATATCAAATAGGCAATTTGAAGTACAAAATAGAATTTTGGCAAGTGATTCAGTGTAGAAGTAGAAATTTTTGAGAGTCATCAATTGAGTTGATGGATGAGAAATTATGGTGTTATTTATTGAAAACTATATCTGTAAACTTTTCCTTTTTACTGTACCATTGATTTAAGGTTTATTGATAAAAATTCATATTCTTCTAGCATGTGAGGAACTTTGTGAAAATTCAGATCGGTTTTGTTTATTACCAGATTGTTGTGTTTCTGACATTAAGTGCACCAGAAATTATATGACTAGGAGATAATTTGGGGGGTATATATTTATTATATGTATTTAACTGTACTTGATAGGTAGATGGCTATAATATTAATATAGATGTATGTCTCACTAATTTCGGAGCATTGTTCTAAATCTTTATAAAATGAAGTAATTCTGTGTGTATTGCGAAAAGCTTTGATACCATTATTAAGTGCTTGGATGGCTTTCTATGGCAGTATTTCTTTTGGTACAGAAGAGACAGATAGATCAAAATCAAAAAGTAAACACAGGGATGCAAAATACCTGGAAAGGAGAGACTTAGATTTCTAACTTAGAGCCAGAAATCAGAAAAGAGAGAGGGTGAGCCTCAGTTTATAGAATTAGTAAAAAGACAGATCTTCTGAGTTCCATTCAGATATATTTACTGCATTTTAAGGTGTTCTGGAAAATATTTTT
Organism: Anoura caudifer; assembly: GCA_004027475.1. Lineage (NCBI taxonomy): Eukaryota > Metazoa > Chordata > Mammalia > Chiroptera > Phyllostomidae > Anoura > Anoura caudifer. Next base: position 157,830 of record PVKU01000395.1, read on the forward strand.
TAAATGCCATGATCTTCTGTTGTAACTGGTTAACTTAGTTAACTCTAATGATATTTTCTGATTAATTTATATATCTCTAGCTCTTTGTTTTATTTCACAGTATTTACCATATTGTAGTATAACAAACATTCTGTTTACTTTTTAGTTTCTCCCACTAAATACAAGTTTTTAAGCATTAGTACAATGGCTTGGCACTTAAGCACTCTGTAAATATTTGTGAGTGAATGAGTGAACCCATACACTGCTGAATTTTAAAGCCAGTGAACTTGCTTGCTTTTGAAAGTAAATGAGTTTTTGAGATTCCAAAGTATGGATAATGGTCAAATGTCTTTTTCTGAGTAGTACCTTATGCTTTCAAACAGACATTCCTTTGCTATAAAATGTACCCCATACATAGCAACATTACTTACCCAAGGTCAGTGAGGCACACATTTTGCCTTTTGTTATTCTGTTTTTCCTAGCAGTAATGGCTTTATGCAAAACCATCTAAACTTTGTCCCAGACTTCTTGTGTCAAATGAAGCACACATTTCAAATAGTAGACCTAGCTTGGAATTTAGTCCAAAGTAACTTGTCTCATAAGACATTTCCTGTGCACATTTTAAAAGAAAGTAACATTCGTCTGTCTGCCTTCTATCTAAGTCCTTCATCCTATTTCCAGGTTAAGAGTAGGGATTTTTCTCTTCAGTAATAATTATACTTTAAAAAGTACCGTATTTTAATACACCTTTTTTCCTTTGAGCTTTACTGGACAAAAATACTCTGAGCCTTTACTGTTTCAATGCAGATTTAAACACCAGGAAAACAGTTATTTTTGAGAGCCACAGTACTTTATTTCCAGAGCCATAGTGTGTTTGTATGTGCACATATTGTATTGTAATACAATTGTGTATTGTAATACAATTGTCTATTGTATTAGTCCATGACAAATAAACTGTATAGCAATAATGGCTTTTTCTGGTATTTTTGACACCAGCATAGAATGTAAATTGTTTAGTGCTCTGTTTTTGGCATTATGGGGAATAAGGTGAGCGTGGCGCTGTATAAAATAATCCTTATTCCTCTCTGAGAAAGAACAATGTATAGTAAATTGAGTCTGATCTAGAGATAATACCTTACATGATTATTGGGAGCATTAAATGAATGAATGCTTTATAAATCATTTGACCCAGTACCTAGCATATATTAAATACTTCTTTTTAAAGCCTCACCTGAGGACATGCTTACTTATATGAGAGAGAGGGGAAGAGGAGGGGAGAGAGAGGGGAGAGAAACATTGATTGGTTGCTTCTAGTACGCACCCGGACCTACTGGATACCCAACCTGTAACCTAGGCCTGTGCCCTGACCAGAAATTGAACCCGAGACCTTTTGGTTTACAGGATGACATTCCAACCAACTGAACCACACCAGCCAGGGCTAAATTCTTAATACATATTAGATATTTATAGAAAACATTTTGCTATTAAAAAACTTGAAAATTTATAATAATTATTATTAAGCCTTTTTTCATTGGCTGTCTTGATCTCATTCTTTCCTGCATTTTATCTAACTTTTCTGACCCCTTTTTAGTAAGTTATTGGTCTTCTAGTCCTCTCTCTATTATTTCCACAGTCAATATCACCACCTTATACTGAAACTCAATACAATAGCATCTCTTACCTCTCTTGGGGAAGAAGATCCAGCTGCAGTTTTAGGAGCTATAAAATTTGTTAGCACCGTGAAATACAGCTTAGAAAGGCCTAAGAGTGGAATAAATCACCAGATAAGAGGTACTGTGTTACCGTGATTGTCCAGGTAACAGATACCTGAAGAACAAGGATGTTGTAGGAATTGAGAAAGGGATGAATGCAAGAAATATTTAAGAGTAATCAGTGGAAATTCACTATTGATTGTATGTGGAGGAAAAGAAGACCCTGAGGTTTCTAGCTTCAGAATCATGCTTATTATTAATAATTAACATAAAGGTACATTATTGGGTGGGAGGAATTGAGTTGAGTTTTGGATAAGAGGACTGTAGGTTGCTAGTAAGGCTATTAGTTTATTTGTTTCAGCCCCACCCCTATTTCTGTCCCCTTTACTCATTTACTTCCCTTTAGGAAAAGTAATTTCTTTTTGATGTCATAATCAGCAATTGATATTGAAATGTGTGGCCAGCAGTTTCTTCTTTCCCAGCCACATTTGAACTATCCTCTTTTGTGTCCTTTCCTCCAATGAAAAAGATTAGATTGCTTAGAATAATATTTATCACCATCACTACTGCCATCCCACCTCACTTCTGGGATATTGGTAGCTTTTACATGAAATCAGTGAAGTAACTTGTCAGAATTCTTTATGAAGTGTTTGTGATTAAAATATTAATCAGTCCTGGCTGGTGTGGCTCAGTGGATTGAGTACCAGCCTGCAAACAAAAGGGTCGCGGTTCAATTCTGAGTCAGGTCACATGCCTGGGTTGCGGGCCACGTGCCTAGTAGGAGCTGCATGAGAGGCAGCCACACGTTGGTGTTTCTCTCCCTCTCTTTCTTTCTCCCTCCCTTCCCCTCGGTCTAAAAATAAATGAATTAAATCTTTATAAATAAATAAAGTAAAATATTAATCAGTGAGTAAGGAATACCTCATTCATGTAGTATCATTAAGCAATAAATATTCTACATAAGATAATTGAAACATCCCCAAATCTATACCTTTATAGATTTTATATAGCCTGAGTTTTACGTTTGTAGATGTACTATGTATATTTTATATGTACATATTTTAATAGCTCCAAATCTTTGTTTTTATAACTTAGCCTTCTGAAATGACGAACATTTCCCCTGCCCCATACTTAACCTTTTCTGAAAAACAAATGCCTTTTGTTTCAGAGCTTTAGAATGAGAGTCAGGAGCCCCAGGTTCTAGTTCAAGGTCTAACAGAAAATTCCTGTGTGAGATGTTTTGTTCTTTTACCCCTGAATCTTGGAATCTGGAATAGTATCTTGCATGTAGTAGGTGCTTAGCAAATATTTTTTAAATGAATCATTGTTTTATGCCTACTTTAGTACTCTTTTCCTGATTTATTATTTGGAATTTATTACTGCCTAATAAATAAGTTTCTGAGTGTTTAGTATAGTAAGAGTATTTAGGTTCTGGTTGAGGGTGAACTATTAAGCTTTATTTATAACATCTATTTTAACAGCTTAGTAGAACTTTTTGCCTTTTCTGTATGTATTTTCCGCTACTTTAATTTGCCAAAAAATTATACTCTAATATTTGATTTACTGATAATAGTTTATTGCATACATTCTGTATGCCTATATTATATATAGGCAGTGTGCTATACACAAGCATATAGCTCATATCCCCAGGGATCTTCTACCTTAGATGAAGAGACAGAGAAATAGAACTGTAAGAAAATAATGAAATGCTGGATCATGAAGCCTTACGTTAAGAGTTCTAGGAATAGCCCTGGCCCATATGGCTCAGTTGTTTGAGCATCATCCCACAAATCAAAAGGTTGCCAGTTCGATTCCTGGTGAGGACACGTCCCTGGGTTGCAAGTTCTATCCCCAGTCAGGGTGCAGACGAGAGGCAGCTGGCAACCAATTGATGTTTCTCTCCCTCAGATGGTAAAAAGTTTTAGGAGTAGAGAGATTCATGGGGCTGAGGCAGTAGAATGAGGATTCAGGGAGGAGATGAAACTTGAACGGTTTTGAAGAGGTAGTGGAGATTTTGATAAGCATCAAAGTGGAGAAATGACATTCTAAGCATAGTCAGGAAAGAAAGCATAGATGAACATGTTCAGGCAAGCCTGACTGGATTCTTACAGGTGACAGGGGTAGTAGGAAATAAAAGTAGGTGGATTTAACATAAAGAGTTTTATGCTAGTCTACATGACCCCTGAAGGCAGTCAGAGGATAGAATTTAGAGGAATCCGTGCAGTTAGATGAGAAAAACACATTTTAATATTTTCACTAACAATAACCACAACTGAAATTTAGCATACCTTTTATTATTATTTTAAGCGATAACCACAATAGTATTGGCAGTGCCTTTGGCTTTATTACTGATCAAAAAAAGCACTGATATTTTCATATTAATTTACAATTGTGGACTTCTCTGAATATAATGCATGCAGATTTCTACTTCAAAATTATGGTTGTTGTTAGACCCAGTTAGATTTTAATGTGTTGAGTGTTAATAAAGAAGTATGTATATTAATATATTACAAATATGGATTTTAGAAACACTTGGTAACTTTTTGTATAACTGGTTTTCTTTGTAATCCTGTGTACTCTATATTATACATTTAAAAACTCTCCATCCAGACTGCCTAAGGGGTCCATGACACCAGATCTGGTGGAACCAAACTGGAGAAGGCATTGAAAACTATACCAGCAAAGGAGCCTAGTAAATTTTTCATTTGTTTGTTTTAATTACAGAATAAATATAGGTTAATTTAGAAATTTTTTTAATTTTATTACATTTTTAAAAAGAGGGAAGGCCTTTTCAGCTCACAACTATAGATAAACTAAGGTTTCACAGTTAAAACAACGTATGTCTGTGATCCCACAATCACTTTTGTTACTCTTATGGTTTATCTGCTCCAGTTTATTAATTTCTTGTTCACAGGAGTAAAATATTTAAAGTGGTTATGAAGGAGCATTTCTTAATCAGCTATAATGTACTTGATAAGTCAAGTGGGAAGACCTTGGTGTGGCGGGGAGGTAAGCTATGGGTCTGGCCATTCAGAGGCTGGATGATGAGTGGGTAGTGTGGTAGCAGTAGGGATAGAGTAGAACTGACAATTCCAAGTCTTCTTACAGGACTGAGTGGTAAATATTGAGGCCGAAATACATGGAGTGGCGTAAGGGAAAGTATTCGAAAGAAGGGAAATATGGTGCCTAAATCAGGATTCTTGGAATAATCTTGTACAAGTCCACAATACCACATCTGAAACCCAGAGGCCTGTGTTTTGGAATTCAAATTTTTTTGAGTTTTTGCAAGGTAACATCATGTGTATAGTATATATTATGTAACACCCCCAGGAAGATCTGAGGTATCACTCAGAATTAAACACTAACGTTTTTGCAGTGAAACATGGAAATGTTCACGGTAAGTAGGCCAAATAAAGCCTATAAATGCCTCATAAGATTCAAAGCTGATTTTTGCCACTACTAGATGAATTTTGACGTGGAGTTTCATGAAAAAAGATCTTTTCAGTACTTTCTAGATTTCAATACTGAGCAAGTGATTGTAGACTGTATTTATGGTAACAACCAGTGAGCAGACTCTTAAAAATTGTGTGAGGATGATGATAATTAAATGGATGAGAGTTAAAGGAGTCGAGAGAGGCATGTGAAGAGCTTAGGTAATTTTCATTTTCAGATTAAAAGAGAATTGCTACTTCTGATAAAAATGAGAAGTTGAGGGAAGCTAGTTTAGGAACGAGTGTTAAGTTTAAACTTCCTTCACATGAGATTCCCTTTTATTTTCCATGTATTTCATATCATGGATAAAGTAAAAGCTCAGATGTATTGGAGTAAAAAAAATTCCTTTTAAAATAAGCTCTGAATTTTCAGTGCCTTCAGACTTCTAGGTTGGGAGTGGTCAGAGAGGCGTTCCTGGATAACTAAGAATCGGGGCCGTGCTTACCTGGAAAGTAGACTGAAAGGAGTACAGTGAGGTACTTGTCCCCTAACAGTAGTCTTTTCTGTATGGTCGAGTCATTAATATGGCCAATTTATATGATATGAATACATTCAAAGGGAGTCATGGCTGCAGCAGCCGCAGTAGTAGCTGACATATTTTGAATGTGTACCATGTGCCAGCCACTGATCTAAGTACTTCACAGCAAGCAGTCCAGTGGTGTCTGCATCTGTCCTGTGGGTTGAATTATGTCACCCTCGCTAGGAAGCATTACCATAGGTAGTGGTGTGATTTTGATTCCCAGTTCACTTAAAAAATCTGAAATATAGATAATGCATGAATATAAAGAATTGGGTAGGTTTTAACTGCATTGCCATTCTGTGACATTTCTAAAAATCTGCTTCGATAAATGGACTCAATATGTTAATACTGTCCTATAAATAAAAGCTCTTAGAAATAGGGACTAGTGTTTCTTTGACAAAAATGAAATAAGGACCAGTAATTATACTTAAAATTAGTTTCATTACTTTCTATTTATTGTGTACAAATGTATGTATTTATTTTGTGAGTCATACATTCTAAAAGGCAAATTTTGTGTTAAACTTTTATTCAAATTCTGCTACCAACTTGTATGATTTGAACTTTGATTTTCTTCTATTAAATAAGGATGGGCTAGATAATCTGCAAGGCTTCTGCCAGTATCAAATTCTATACAATTCTGAGTATTTAAGTTTCATCAAGTAGAAAAGAAAACTTCAACCATGATTCAAAGGAGATTCATTCTCCTTAGATTGTGCTCTAAGTGTAAATGAGATGCCAGGGGAAGAGGTTAGAGAAAGAATATCATAATTTTACACCTACATTCTTTTGACAAACATTAAGAACAAACATAGAAATAAGGACCCTGGGAAACTAGAAGAACATGCAGTAAAAGTTTTCAAGACAATGATCAGTAATCAAGTTAGTAATCAGTCGACTTCATAACAATATAGAGAAGGAATCCTGAACCTGGAATTACAAAGCCACAAATACGTTTCTGGCTCTGACTCTGCTGTTTATTGGAGTTTTGACAATCAGTAAATTAATTTTCTGAGCCTTGCAAAAAAAGGAGTGTAATAACTAGTTAGCCTTCTCAGTGGTTTTCATAAGGGTCAAATGATAAGGCCTAAAAAGCCTTAAAATATTTATGAACTTAACGTTATTGCAAAAAGGTAGGTGAGGATCCTTAAGAGGTTGGATTTCGTGATTATAATAAAACGATTTCAAGGGAGGAAACTTGAAGGCAGGTTAAAACAAAGATGAGGCCATAGTATAAGTACTCGGTAGGTAAGTTTGGTGAGACATGAATGGTAGATACATGGACTGGCATAGCACATTCTTTATTTTGCTATTGCAGTTTTTTGCATGCATGTGTGTGGTTCTTACTGGATTAGGGGTAGGTAAAGGGCAGGAACTACAGCTCATTCTCTGTTTCGTCAGTGCCTTGAATAAAGTACCAATTTTAATAAATAGTTTTGTGAACAAATAATTGCTAAACAAGATATAAACATGTTCATAGGTGGAAGGGAGAGATTGAAAAGGGAGATGTGAAAGAAAGGGGTAAGATCTGGAGCCACAAATGAAAAATGTTAGTCTAACTAGTAAGAGGCTTTTCCTCTAAAAAAGCACCAGACCTAGGAGGTTTTACCATTGAATTCCTTCAAACATCAAGCGCCAGGTAACTATTTTAGAACATAGAGAGGAAAAATGGTAAGCTTCCCAGTTCATTGTACAAAGATAGCATCACATGATAAAATATGAAAGACACACACAAATCTCAAAAGTTGGTGTAAATGCTTAATAAAACTGTAAAATGGAATCTATCATTACATTAACAGAATCATATTGTAATTGGATTCATTCTAGGAACATAATGATAAATCAAATTCATATTAGTAGGTGAGAGGGGGATTATGAATAAAGGACACCAAAAAGAGAGGAAAAAACAACATTTATTTCTGATAAGAATCCTCAGTGAAACAAGAATAAATTGATATACCTAAGATTTTATGTATCTCAGACCAGAAGTCAGCATTTTTTATGGTTGAATTCCTATTTTAGTATTTAGGGAAATAGCGAAATTCCTTTTAAAAAGCCATGAATCAAGAAAGATGTGGCCAGCATTACTATTATGTAACATTGTTTTGAGAATGCTGACCAATATAATTAGAGAAGAAAACAAAATAGGAGATGTAGTTAGAGATGTAATTATTTGAAAGGAAGGAGGCAAATTCACTATTTATAGATGACTTTGTATATGTGGGAAAGCCAAAAGAATCAACTGAAATATTACTATGAGTAATGAGATTTCAGTATAATAGAAGTTAATCTAAAGTGGATTTTAGTTTCTCTGTTTTTTTTCTTTTGTCCTTTAAACTGCAAGCCTATTCATATGGGTCAATGAATGGGAATCTTCATTCTTAAAATAGTTTTTATGGTTTTTTGTTTTTTTGTTTGTTTGTTTTGCTCTTAGGGGAATGCAACAGACTATTTATACCACTAAGAAAAGTGCAGCCTATTTTGAATAAGGCACTTTTTATATTAATGTTTAAGAACTACTTTGAAATAAAATTGTAGCAGTAAATACATTTAGAATGACTTTAAGGAAATCTTTTTTTTTTTTAATTCCTTGTGGCTATGGTACTTACTGTATTACGTGGTAATGCCAGAGAAGGTGTAATCTGATCTTTGAGACTTATTTGGTAAATAATAATTTTGTGTGGAACCCACTGTTCTATCAGTAAGGCAAATTATTGCACAAATGTAAGACTGTTCTTTCCCCTTAAAGCATTTGCTGACTTCAAGACCCAAGTTATAGCATGTGTTGATTCTTTTGTTTTTTAAAAAGCACTGTATTCCAGATCTATAACCTTAACAAGAGGTGTGTTGACAAAAAAGTATTTTCTATTCTACTTGGAAAAGAATTGCATGTCTTCTTGTTTGCCACTAAATGTAAATTGTTATATTTTTATTCATCATTAGCTCTCAGAATTGAGCTCTTTCACACATCTACTTTGTAGTTGTTCTGCAATCAATGATGATAAATTGGTTTTATCTCTTAGGATGTGATGCAGAAGAGTTATTTAAAACTAAAGCTTGTTACATAGCTGTTGCTTTAGTATTTATGAAAATGAAATTACACCCATGTTGAGAACAAAAAATGTTTTATCCTTTAGTAATAAAGAAAATGTATTAAATACCTGCTATATGCCAGATTGTTAGCTGTTTTTTTATACCTAAGCTAATTCTCATGGCAGTCCAGTGAGGTGGGTAGTGATGTCCCATTTAATAGAAAGGAAACTTCTGCAGAGTGTTTTAGTCCAAGGCAATACTGAAAACCAGATTTTTTCCACCAACAATATGCCATCACAAAAGATCAAAATTTATATTTTTCTTAAAAACTATATAATTCTGTTTTCCTTTGTTGTATTGCTAGTTACTAAAGATTCAGGGAGTTAAGTTATTTGAATCTTGTCTTCACTTTTTTTTTTCTCTTGTTATAATTCTCACAATCACCTATCATTTGGTAGCAGCAGGCAATTCAGTGTATTTTAACTGCTGTGTGATTGGTTTCTTGGAGAAAGTCCTTAGGGTGCCAGCTCACCAAGCATAAGGACATTGTTTCCAGGCCCTGGTGATCTAATTAGTACAACATACTACTTTTCATATCCTACCATTTCTGTAATGTTTGTAGTTGCAGGGTTGTTTGTTCTGTTTGCTTTTCAATATGGACCTAACCAAAAAAAAAATTTTTTTGTTGTTGAATCTGTTTTGGTAATGGAAGAGAGAATTTCCAGTGTGGCTAAGAACCATGTCTTATGAGCTGTTCTTTGTTTCCCTCTTTATGAATTACCACGTATTTTTTTATTGGAACTTGAAATTTAATTCATTGTTTGGATATATCTAAAGCATTTCTTAAAGAAACCTCCACAAAATTGATTTAAGAAATTAGGTGCACAGTTAGAAGAGGATTGCAAATAGGATAGCGAAAGAGAAAAGCAAAATGACCTGAAAATGAGGATTTTGGAAAGTTTTACCGTTGAAAATGGGCTTATTGTTTTTTTTCTTTCTGTTATACTCTGCAGTCTGATATTGGACAGTCTGTTGCCAAAAGCCACTAGAGATCTTCCAAAGGTTATTGTTTCAGTTTCAAGATCGGGAGTTTAGAATAGGGTTGGGTAGATTAAAATAATGACTTAACTAATGTAAATAGCATCTTCTGGTAACGTGTACCTTAAGAGACCCTTTTTCCACTTCAGAATATTTTATGTGAGAGACACTGGGGACTGCCTAACTGCTATTAGATCTCATAATGTTATCTGGTCACGTTTCTTGTTCTGCCTACCCCTAGTTTACTCTAGTTTTTCTTCTGCTTTCAAGGCTCCAGACCCAGTTCCTGGACCTGCCCTGGAAAAGAAGTATCCAGTAGAGATGAGCTCACTGCAGTTACTTAATTAAAAATTTGTAAGCTGCAAAATGGCAATGGGCCAACCAAGAACAGCTACAATTTGAATTTTTCTATTTCCAGGTATGCTAAAGTGGATGGCACCAGTCAAGCTTAGCCTATGTAACTGCCTTATGATGAAATCTTTAATAACCAAAACTTTACTTTCAAAAATTGTCGTCCTCTTGCTTTAAAGTATAGTAGCATCCCTAACATCAAGGTAACTTGTGGCTAGTATTGACCTTAACATACCTTTTGCCTGAATATTTCTAATTTAACTTGTTTGCTAGTGGTAGCAAACTAATCCATAAACAAATTATGAAAAATAAATTTGAAATGCTATTGAGGTAAGCCCTGTAAATGTATACAAAAAGTAATCTGGTCTTCATTGAAAAGTAAGCATTAACCACAGTAGAACTATCTTCCTTTAAGAGTTTCACACATAGAGCAAGTAATGTAGGAAATTAATAAATGAAACTACTCCATCCTGAGTTCCTCAATCATTCTATACTACGAATGCCTTCGTATAAAGAGTTAATATATTCTTCAATAATTGTAAATCATAAGTAAGAGTTCTGGATACAACCAAATAATGTATTATATGGAACTGTTACCTGAAGAATTTAATTTTAAATATAAGTATATAACGAATATTTACCATATTTTTACTTGATTGCTCAAAAAAAAATAATAACCATACTAGAAAGTTACAAGTATTTGGAATTATAACAACAAAATGTAACAACAAAACTAAAAACTGAGGTTTCCTGCTGCCTTAGATTTTAACCAAAGGGAAACTACCTATGAATGGTTTGAGGGTTAAGGTCAATTAGTTTTTAAGGATATTGATCTCTTTAACCAGTTTCTATAAATTTAGAAACAGAATTAATCCATAAAAGATAATTTTTACTTACTAAGAAAAGATAATAATATCCTTCTATTTTTAAGGTTTTTATTTATTTATTTATTTATTTATTTATTTATTTATTAAGACTTTGTTTATTTTTAGATAGAGGGAAAGGAGGCAGGGAAGAGAGGGAGAGAAACATCAATGTGTGGTTGCCTCTTGTGCTCCCCCAACTGGGGACCTGGCCTGCAACCCAGGCATATGCCCTGACTGGGAATCAAACCACCAACCCTTTGGTTCACAGGCTGGCACTCAGTCCGCTGAGCCACATCAGCCGGAGCTATTTATTTCTTTTCAGAGAGGGGGGAAGGAGGGAGAGAAACATCGATCTCATTTGCCTCTCACACACCACCAACTGCAGACCTGGCCCACAACTCATGCCCAGACTGGCAATCACACTGGTGACCTTTTGGTTCACCAGGCCAGAGCCCAATCCACTGAGCCACACTAGCCAGGACATATCTTTTGATTTTAAAGTTCAATTCAGATAGGTTAGAGATTACCCAATATTGAACAGAGGAATTTAATATTCCAATTGTGATTTTAAGAGATGATTGTAATATTCTAGCTCAAGCTTTAAATTCCTCCCTCCATTGTTAATGCATAATGAATTTAAAATCAGCCAATCTAGTCAGTATTAAGTCACTGATTATGTGCCACATTATTTGTTTGGTATTGAAAAAATTTTATGTGAGTGTTGAGTTAGGACTGGAAAGGGAGCTACTACTAGAATTATTGGAACATTACTACTGTTAAGTGAATTAAAGGAAAAAATGAAGAGGGAATTGCATCTGATTTTCAAATCTTATTAGTTATCACTGGGGCTGTTAGTAATGGTAAAAATATTTCTTTATTATTGAGTGCAAATTGTGTATAAAGCACTGTGCTAGGCACAGTGAGGATGTCAAAAAAAATAAACCTAACTTTGAGTGTGCTTACAGACAAGTAATTTTTTAAAAGTATCATAATAAAGATGCAAACAGTATAGTTGAAGGTACCAGGAAGAATCAATTTTATGGGGGAAAGTACTGTTTCTACTGAGCCTTGAAGGATAGAATTCTTTAGAGAGTATGGCAAGAGTATTTGTAAGTTATGGAAATGAAAGTATGTAATATATCCTAGAAATTGTGAGCAGTCCAGTGTGCCTAGAAGATAGCAGGAACCGGATGATGGGAGATGGAGCTGCGCCATGTATGCTTATGAATGTCAAGTGAAGGAGTTTGATTTAATTCGGTAAATAATAGAGCTCCTTTGAAGATTTCTTGGCCCTGGTTCACTTCTTTTGAAAAGCTGGATGTGGCAGAGGGAGAATTGCTTGATAAAATTAAGAAATTAGGCAGTGGTAATACCTAATAAAGGACAACATTTATTATTATATGTGTAAGGCATTGTGTATGAAGAGTTTTACCTTCAATGTCTCATTTAATCCTTACTACAGGAATGTTGTGAGATGTAACTGAAATAATACATGTCAATCATTTAGCACAGGACCTGGTCTATAGTAAATGCTAAACTCTAGTGATTATACTATAAGCTCAGAAAAGTGTTCTTGTCCACCTTTATGTGTGATAAATTTCTGTAACAGTGCCACATTTATTTTAGGAGACTCTTAAGCTTGAGATAGTAACAATAAACTTTTTTCTCCTACCCCTTACCTCTTTCTTTTAAACATTTAAACCATCTCATCGGTAGAAAGTACTGCTTACTCAGTTTGAGGGCTGTGTATTAGTTCATATTAGGGTAGCTTTTGGGTGAGAGAGAAAGAGAGATAGACCTGTCTTTTTTTATTCTTTTATTTTTTTTTATAAACAGAGGACTGAATTAACCTAAGCATAGAGATAGTCATGGATAAATTAATTAAAGCATAACTGTAGATCTTGTCTGTCAAGCATTCTGAAAATTGATCATTGCTGCATCTGTTAATTGTATCATTAACAATTTCAACATAGGTAACATAATCTTTAGGTATTTAAAAGTCTATATAGTTGGCTATGTATAAGTACTTTCAAATAACTCATTCCGTTGTACTATTACTCTCCTACCCACATATCAGAATACAGGTAACATTATGTGGAAATATATAGGAAATACTTTTATAAGGAAAATATTCCTTATAAGGAAAATAATTATCTTCAGTTGTTTATACTGACTACATGAGTAATGCATGCATATGTATTCTTATAAAAATGAAAACATAATAGAGATGACTAAACTCCTTGGACCACCTTCCATCCATGGGTTCCTTTCCCCAGACCCATCTTCAAAATAATTAGTGATATCCTTTTAGAACCTTTCCTATAAATCTCTTTTTGGTATCCTTATTTTTAAAAAACACAAATCGGTTATACATGGATTTTGCATCTTTCTCATTCAGTAATGTTTTATAGATCTTTCCACATGATTATTTGGATATCTTACTCCACTTAAAAAAAAAGCAGTTGAATGGCATTCCTTAGTGTTGCTATACAATAATTTACTTCTTTCTTCAATGGACACCTAGGTTGTTTTTACTAATACACACTGAGGTGTGATCATCCTTATATGCTCCTCTTTGAACACATATGTTTGTCTCTAGATTAGATACTTTAATTTATATAAATATAAATAAAGATATAGAACTCTGGGACCTTATTATAAACTAATTTCATTCAACCCATCTCACAACTGATTGCAGTGGCAGTGAACTGCTGGCTAAGAATACTGATCTGCTACCGACTTAGCTGAAACTGGATATATATCTTAATATGTTTCTCCTTGATTCTCTTCAGTTTAAAAAAAATTATATAACAGTTGTCTTCTCTGCTTCATATATGGGGAAGGTAAAATGAGATTTAAAATATTTGCTATAAGAAGTCCTGCATAGCATTGGCTGGTGTAGCTCAGTGGATTGAGCATGGGCCTGCAATCCAAAGGGTCGACGGTTCAATTCCCAGTCAGGGCACATGCCTGGATTGCAGGCCAGGTCCCCAGTAGGGGGTATACAAGAGGCAGCCACACATTGATGTTTCTCTCCTCTCTTTCTCTCTCCCTTACCCTCTTTATATAAATAAATAAAATCTTTTTAAAAAAGAAGTCATATATAAATCTGAATTCTACTAGATTTTAATCTTCTCAAAAGCACCACCTATATTTTATTCATTTTTGCGGATTTTAGAGCACATTGCATGGCATATAGTGGGCAGTGTTTATGGAATGGATACCAGAAATGGTGAACCAAAAAGTGGGTCATATCTCTGAGAAAGTTTCAGACCAGTTAAATTTTCTCATATGTATATTTTATATTACCTGATATCTGTGTATTTTTCACTGAAAATTTCCCACCTTTTCAGCCTCATCTCACTTCCCAGCTGCATTATACCACAAATGATTAAATATATCATGTTCTTTCATGACCTTTCCCCCAGCATAGTTGTCATTGATATCCTGTAAGACTTTTATTACTCATGTGTCATGGTTAAGCTCAAGCACTACATTCTTTGTGAAGTTTCTCCTGCTGTCCTTAATTCCTGAGTTAGGCATTTCTTCCTCTTGACCTCCATTGCAGGTTATGCACCTCCACATGGCACAGTGTAAATGTTGCTGAATGAATGCGTGCCCACCTCTGTGACTTGGTGGGATGTCACAGAACCAGGCAGTGGGGCCTAGAACTTCAGAGATAAATTATCTGAATAGACAAAGGGAGAGGCATGTTGTTTTTACTGACTTGTGGATGCAGTATACATGGTGCAAAGGAGATCAATTAGATCTTCTATGATGTAACCCTACCTGTCCCACGTTTTCATCCTCACCTTTCATCCCACTTTCTCCTTGTTCATTTTACTACCTGCACTTCACAATAGCCAGCTACTTATGGTTTCCCAAACTTGCCATTCTATTTTACTCCTTTAAGTCTTTTTCTGGATGCAATTACTTATGTCTAAGATATTCTTTTCCTCTCACATACCCTCCTAGTAAACATGTTTTCATCTTCCAAGGCTCAACTTAGTTGTCACCTTTACTGAATCCTCTTTTAAAATTCTCTCCTTATATCAGAATTGACTGCTCCCTCCTTTTCCCTTGTATACTGCACATCCAACTCAGTTATTACATGTATTTGTTGGTGTGTTTGTCTCCTACTAAAATGAAAATTTTTTGAACACAAGCAGCTGTGCTTTTATTAATTTGAATATTTCAGCACCCATTATAGTATTAAGTAGTAGTCACTCACCAAGTTTAATAAAATATATATACACATAATACATATGAAAATATATTAAAATAATACATTAGAAAATGTTATTTTATAAAGATGCTAATTAGATGATCACTTTCATATACTTTACAGTTCAAAGTTCATGTTTCATTAGGGGAGTCCTAGATTTATGGACAAGTATTATAGGATCATATTCTGATTCTTTTTTATTCAGTTATACAATTAAAAATATTAAATCTTTTCTAAGGGTATCTATAATTGTTTGGAGAAATGTGAAACAGATTTATATATAATAAATTTGCTGAGACAAGAGTTTCTCTACAGTTCCTAGGTTATTTTTGTCCATCTAACAAAAATTTCATCACTATAATTATAAGACTACTAGCCATCTCTACAATTAAGTGTTAGATTTGAAAGACTGGCACATACTTAAGAAAATTATTGCATTGTACATATTATATTTTAGAGACTTGATTCAGTCTAATATTCTTCTTTTTATTAAATTTGTTGTGGTGACAATACTGTTTTACCAGTTTTAACTTGCTCATTTTGAATTCTCTCTTTAAGATTCTGAGTACCATTATAGTAATGAAATCTTTGTTTAAAAGGTTTTTTTTACACATAGATTTTATTTTTGTTAGCAGGCTCAATGGTCTCATGATTTACCACAGTTGTCAAATGACCAATCAAGTGTATGTGTATCATTTAACAATAGTCAGTATAGCTTTTTGTTAGTTATTAAAGGTTTTAAGATATCAGTAATAACTATCTATTTACATTATATCTAACTCGCGAACTTAGTCGTCACACTCCCAGCGCCATAACACACATCTAGCAGCTGGTTAACAGTCCCATCTGGGGAAAGTCAGCTGAGGGCCATGATGTTAGAAAGAAGGGCAAAGTGTAGGAGAAAAACAGGGAAACCAAGAAGGGATTGCAGCTACATAGGGATCAGTTGGTGAAACGTCTCATAACTTTCTCTTAATCTTCATATGAAAATGCCATTTTATATTAATATTTTAACCAAATTATTGTGATTTCACATGTTATTGAGTTCATTGGTTCATTACAAATATTTATGGTTAATGTGAAATGAAAATTGATTCTTTCAAGTGTTTTCATTATCTTTCTCCTTTTTTCTCCTTTAACCCATTATAGGAACTTACTGTCATAGTACATTTATATCATCTTTTTTTAAAGATAACATCTATGCAGAGAATGAATTATCCAAAATTTAAGTCAAGAAAGAGGCACTGAACAGTAACTCTTGTTTTTATCTTAAAGCCCTAATGTATTGGAAAATAATGAGATATGAATTGGAAAATATACAAAAAGGTAGTTATATAATATGTTTTGATGAATTATAACCATTCTGCCTTAGATTTATTGCACTTTTCTTGATCCTTAGAAAATGGTAGCACTCACCACAAAACCACAGTACTTAAATTGCCAAGTGTGGCTGACTTGCACATTCCTTTTAGAAGAACTTATTACTGGTAAGCCTTTTAACCATAAGAAATGGTCAGCATTCATGAACTTGAGGCAGTGTATTAAATGAGAAAATTGGGAAATTTTCTTTTTAAGAAGAGGTAATATGTATCATTATGTTACTTACCTATTATTGTTTATTATTTTCCTTTAGAAAGTAAATTATTATAGAGTTATGAAGTTGAGAAATCCATTGTTTGCTAACATGATTCTTTGCTCCCTTCAAGTTTGTAAATGCCACTAAATCTGAACATAATAGTTAAAGTAAATGGCATTTAGATGACTGATTTCGTATGTTTGTTATTTTACGTTTGCAAATAACTGGTTAACTATATAAAATGATCAACTATGGCAGCTATTTTATTCTAAAGATAGGTTATAATTATCTTATTTTTAATCCTAAATGGTATTAGTATTTGAATTTTAGATTTTTAAATACATAGCTATAATTCTTGTATTTGAACTTGTAGGAAAATAACCTGATATTATAGGTTTGGGGGAGAAGTTTGCTTTGCCTTCATAAAGTTCTAACATCATGCTCTAAGAAATATAATTCTAATAATTTGCTGAAATTTTTCATGTTTAATATTTGTAAATTCTTTTAAAGATAAAAATGTGAAGTGCATCAACTATTACCTAAATGGCATTTTAATTTTAAAAGTTATACTATCACTCAGCTATTTTTACTTCATATCAGTGCTTCTTCCTATAATGAAAGTATTCTAAGAATTGTTAACAGCAAAGGAGATAAGTTGAAAGATTCTGCCTTCCCATTAGACATCCTGGGAAACTTAGTGTTAATATTCGTTGAGGTCAGAGGGTCTTTACAGTACAGACAGTTCTGTTAAAATTTGACATAAGTATTGTATTTCTAAGAATTACCATGATTTGCAAATTGTACAAAAAAACCCTCACAGGATTTATGGGAAAAAATGGAATTCAGAGCACAACACTCAAAACTTCATTGGTGAACATTAAAAAAAAAAGATAGGAACCTTTACAAAAAACACAGTAGTATTAATGTTAAGTGATTTAAAAAATATGTAAATACTTATGCAGTATTGATACAATAAATGTTCTTTGCTTTGAAAAAGCCTGAAGTTTGCTTATGGAAATGAGCATAGGTGTA
Organism: Anoura caudifer; assembly: GCA_004027475.1. NCBI lineage: Eukaryota > Metazoa > Chordata > Mammalia > Chiroptera > Phyllostomidae > Anoura > Anoura caudifer. The sequence goes on from PVKU01000395.1 coordinate 175,651, forward strand.
GCAGCTTATTATTGTGATGTGGTCAAAGGGGGGCGTTCTGAAATTAGAAGGAAAATTGTGACACAAGATGTGGATGGGTGTGACAGACTGCACTCATGTGCTCTGAGCCAAGAGGTGGCTGGCACATGTCTGAGGTGTGTTCATATTCACATTTTGTGTATTCATATATAGCTTGTTTCAGGGAAGTATGGTTTCTGCATTCATCTAGTGTTTCTCACAGTCAAAATCACAGCAAAATTTACTTAAATTTTTTTCAATCACCATTTATTGCCCCATACCCTCTACCACCCCACCCCCACATGTACCACACTGTTGTCCATGTCCAAGACAGCAAAATTTACTTAATGCTCAAATTGTTCCCTGATATATCAATTGCACTGGAACAAATTTGCAGTTTCGAAACAGGCAGTATAGCAGCACTGACTTACAGCTGAGGGTAAGGAAAACACTTGAGTTTGGAGAGCTAGATACCACTTTTTTACTAGTCTTTAAATCTAGATGTATTCTGATGCATATTTAGAGATTTATTGCAACAAATAGTTATAAAGCATCTACTAATTGCCATACACTTTCTAAGTGTTTAGGATACAGGAGTGAACATGTTACTTTCTTCACTCTGTTTAAAGAATTTAACATTAGTTTAAAGAATTTGTTGACAAGGTTTGGTTTTAAGAGGTAAAACTGGACAGGTGTGAAAGAGAAGTCTTGCAAGGAGTCTATTAGGCAATGTGGCCTTTCTCTAACCTTTTCTTAAATTACGTAATTTACAGTATAATTTCCTAGGATCTTGTGTAAATCAAGATTCCAGTATTCACAGAAAGGATGATCCTCTCTGATGGTTACTGTAAAAATCACAATTGAATTTCACCATGGTCTATATGTTAAAGTGGAAAGACCTCCTTACCTTCTTCATAAACTAAAGGAGAATCCTAATGCAGTTGAGAAGGGAATTTTAGTACATCCAGTTTCTCCTTGATATTTAGCATGAACTATATTTTTCTGTTAACATAATTGTGTTCCATTAAAACTCAGCCCTGTAAGAATGGGGCAGAGATAAAATGATGTGTATGTAGTTTTACATGATACTAAAACTTCACCATTAGAGTCTGTCAGAGCCTTGTGCAGTGGTTACCTCTACAGAACAGGACAGGAGTGAGGGGGCATGATGCAGGGAATGTGCCGGTTTCCCTGGTAAACTGTGGTACTGTTTGACTTTTTAAACTATGTACATGTTTTCTTTAATTTTATTTAAATTTTTATTATAGTCTATGTCATGTTAAAATATATTTCCTGAACAAAAAAATTAAGATACTTGAAAATCAATTTTTGTATGTATACTGTTTTGTTGTTCAAGCTTATAGGGAGCTAAAAAATATTAGTATTTCTCTCCCCACCCTCAAAATTCTTCTGGCTGGGCTAATAACCAAATTAGCAGACATTAACAGAAGAAAATCAAAGTTTTAATACATGTGCATGGAATTCACATGGACATGAACATTTCCATGTAAGTTCCAAAGACAGTAAGGCAACACTGGGTACATAAGACATTTTTGGATAAAGGAAAGGGGGTGATATTAGATTTCAGAAGTGAGAATGGGCAATTACAGTTAGTTGAGGAAGAGGAGAACATCCATGGCAGGAAAATTCTTGCTAGGCAACTCAAACAGTGGGATATATGGTAGCTAGCTTAATAGGCACATCCTAAGACCTTTGTGAAGCAGGTTTCTCTGCCCGAGTCTCTTGGGCAAGAAAGGCGGAGAGCCAAAAGTTTCTCTAAATCTTGTGTTTTAATAAACAACTTAAAATCAGTAATCCCAAAAGCAGCTTCAGGGTGGCAAAACTCTTGTCCCTTTGGGCTATAAGGAATGTCGGCCTTTAGGGGAAATTAGTAATGACTGTATAATGTTTTATAATGTTTATAATCAAGAATATTTTCAAGTTTTCTTGAAGTATATGGTAAGATTATCTATCTCATCTGCATTCAAGTTTTGATAAACACCAACACCAAAGATGCTTTTCAAATGTTTATCTGCAACCCAGACCTCTCCTGAGTTCCAGACCCATATATTCCAACTTCTTGTGATATCTCTATTTTAGTGTTTTAAAGGCACATGATATAAAGTACAGCATAAGGAATATGATTAATAATATTATAATATCTGGTATCAAATGGATACTAGACTTATTGGAGGAAGTCACTTCATAAGTTATATAAATTTCTAATTACTATGTTGTACACCTGAAACTAAAATAATATTGTATGTCAACTGTAATTGAAAAAAAAATCAGCCAAAAATAAATACATGAATGAGTGTTCCCTAGTCTCAACATGTTCAAAACCAAACTATAATCTTACCCCTTAGTTTACATACAGTCTTAGACCTTTTCCATTGTTGCCTAGTTTATCCGTGGAACTGCCATACAATTGAGCAAATCAGAAGTCAACCTTGACACCTCCATCTGTACCCCAATATCTAGTCCATCACCGAGTGCCATTAATTATTACTTCCTAAATAGCTCTTAAGTTTCTTCTTCTATTCAGTCTCCATTGCTGACTCTAGTTGTAAGCTATTACCATTTCCTGGTTAGGCTACATCAGTAGTTTTCTAACTGGGCTTCTCATATATCCTTTTATCCTTTTCTCCACACTATTGCCATTCTCCATTTATGAGACCTGTCCAGAAAAAGTCCAGCCATTGTTAATATAATGAGAATGGTTTGTGCAACATCCATGTACCCTGGCAACCAAGGAGAGTGGACTGGAATGCATGTGCATGAACAATAACGACTTCGTTGTACTAGTCAGTGGGGGCAGTAGACATCATTGAGTGAGCTTGTGTACTGTGTGGCTGTTGCATTCAAAACCACTGAGCAAGTAGAGCAGCGAATCTGCATTAAATTTTGCATTAAGCTTGAACATTCCTCTGAGGAACTGTTCAGATGATTCAGAAGGCCACAGCTATGGGCATCTGGTGATTGGCAGCTTCATCACAACAACACACCTGCTCATGCATCACATCTCATTTGAAATAGCAAGTCACCCAGGTGACTCAGGCCCCCTATACCCCAGATTTGGCACCCTGCAACTTGTGGCTTTTCTCAAAACTAAAATCACCTCTGAGAGGGAAGAGATTTCAGACCATCGATGAGATTCAGGAAAATATGACAGGGCAGCTGATGGTGACTGGGAGAAAACTGTGTGAGGTCCCAAGGTACCTATTTTGAAGGGGACTGAGGTATCATTGTCCTATGGACAGTGTTTCTTGTATCTTCTTCAGTAAATGTCTTTTTCATATTATATGGTGGGATACCTTCTGGAGAGGCCTCATATACATACTTTTGTGTCATCTTCCCTGCTTTTGAGCTTAAATCCTTTGGTGGCTTCCCATTACCTTGAAAGTAAAACCTCCAAATTGTAATGGCCTATATGGCCATTGAATCACTTCATGATTTGGGCCCTACCTTTTTCGTGCTCTATTCTCTACAGTTTTTCCTAATGTACCGTGCCCCCTTTGAATCTCTGTTTTTGAATAATAAAAAAAGAGATGAAAAATGACTGATAGCAACAAGATAAACTGAGATGGCGGGCATGCAATCTGGTAGCAAAGGGGAAAGACAGAAGATGAAATAGTGGGCAGGTTAAAATAGTTATCTAAGTTATGAACTTGTATTGATGTGCCTTTAATCCAGGAGCTTCTGTGACCTGGAGAGCAAGGGCATTGTGAATGCCAGATTGTAGAGACTGTGCATTCTATTGTGTTCCTCCAGTGAGTATTGATGTTTGGTTCGTTGGTTTGCTTGCTTGCTTACTCTCTTGTCTGTTTTATTTAACATGGCTGAACTCAAACTGGAGACTGAAATCTCAGTTTTGTTATTTTAGCCTTAGCCTGGTTGCTTGGAATCACTCCCATATGTGTAGTCTGGGGATCAGAGGTGTGTACAGATAGAATACATAGAATTCAGTGCTTCTGGGTTGTTGTTTTTTTTTCTTTTTTGTGATTTACTCACTAGGTTTTCAGCTGTTGTGGTTATATCAGTCTGTCCTTTGGTTCATTAAGCGAGTAAAACTGCAGGTTTTCTGTCTCGGTGTTACCTCTGCTCTCTGGCTGAAAGCCATTAAAAAATGGAAAGTCACCCCATTCCATCTTCTAAGTACTGAGTCCCTTCTCCCCACCCCTAGCACCACCACCACCACCACCATCACCTCATTGCTGTTTCTGCCTTCTGCCTTCAAGTAGTTGTTTTTTAATACTTTGTTGTTTCTAGTTGTTCATGGTGAGAGCTGGTGTAGTAGGAGCTGCTTAGCCATTATAGGGAGTGGAGCCCTCAAATACATTTATACATTTGAACAGTTTCCTCATTTCTGTACTTGACAGTCTTCATTAGAAAAGCAAGCAAGTGTGATGGTTTCACAAAGAATTTTAGAAATTTCTGTATATGTTTTAATAATGGAATGAGTTTAAATTTATTTTCATGATTCATCCTCTTTTAAATGATAAAGGTGGTCCTGAATTAGACTGAAAATTTATTTGCCTCTCCCTCAAATTGTCTATGTATTTCCAAATCTAGCTCATGGAAATATGTTTTTGAAACAAAGTAATGTAAAGAAACCATACAGTAAAACCTTCATCCCATCAAAATGTGTGACCTAGATTCTGGGGAGAGAGCAGTAAATTTCAAAGTTCTTGATCCTTTGGAGCTAACATTGTGGGGATAGCTAGATAGAAAATAAATAAAATGCTGTGAAGAAAAAGCGGAGTATAAGAATGTGGTGGGTATAGACAAGTGTGGGATTATTTTAGATAGAAAGATTGGTCTGGGAAGTGGTCTCAGAGGAAGTGACATTTGGCCACAGATGTCACTGAAGTAAGAGGAGGAGCCATGCAAGTAATCTGAGGGGACAGTGTTCCAGGCACAAGGAACAGCGAGTCCAAAAGCTCTAAGGGAGGAATGAGATTGGCTTCTTTGAGAAATCAAAGAACCAAAGGTTCAGTTCAGAACTGAGGGAACCAGGAGCGAGGTAGGAGATGAAGTTTGAGGGGTAGCAGTTAGCCAGTTGCAGGATTTTGAGCAGGGGAATGATTGCTATGATTTGCTTTTCACAAAGATCACTCTGCTCACTAGAGTAGGGTGCCTGTAGAGCAAACAGTGAAGGCAGGGAGGAGACCGCTTAGGAGACCTGTGTGGGTTATGGTGGGGAAAGTGGTCAGATTCAGAATATTTGTTTTCAGATGACTTGATGATGGATTAGATATGGGACTTTAGAGAAGGAGCAACTGGATGAGTGATGGTACTATTATTTACTGAGATGACAAGGACTGGGGAAGAATTGGTTTAGATGGGGGGAAATGAAGTTTTAGATATCCAGAAGGAGGTGTCCTCCAGGCAGCAGTCTCTGTTAGTATGGGACTCAAGAGGGAGAGCTCCCTTGGAGTTGGGAATATAAATTTGCAAAGACTCTGTGTAAAGCAGTGTGTTTGGATGGATTATCACCTTGAAAAGAAACCCTAGGTCTGCACTCCATAGCCCACCAACATTTAGATTTCTAGAAAAGCAAGAGAATCTGATAGAACTGAGAAGGAGCTGCCAATGGGTAGGAGGAAAGCCAGAAAAATATAAATCTCAGAAGCCAAGTGAAGAAATTGTTTAAAGAATGAGGGAGTGATCCTGGCTGGTATGGCTCAGTTCCTTGAAGTATTGTCCCACAGGTTAGATTCCAGGTCAGGGCACATAACTAGGTTGCAGGATCAGTCCCAGATGGGGCATGTATAAGAGGCAGCCAATTAATATTTCCATCCCTCTCTTTCTCCCTCCCTTCCTCTCTCTAAAATAATAAATAAAAAAATTTACATACATCATTTACTAATTTCAATACTCTTTTTCTGCAACTCTGTTAATAGGAAGACTTTAAGCACTGAAATTGTGTGTGCACGCGCGCACGTGTGTGTGTGTATTTGTTTTACATAGAAATAGATTTGGGAAATCTATAATGGAGACAATTTGGGTTGGCAGTGCTTTCACCTGATATGTAACCAAGCTGAAGTCTCATTGAATTGAGTAAAATTTAATCAAATGATAATAAAAAGCTGAAAGGCTTTACTATGCATGCTATCTAAGTAAGCTTTTATTCTGTTGAGGACTCAGGAGTTCTTTCATAACTGAATTTACTCAAAAATATTTTAATGTCTACTGTTATGCTGAAAACTGTCTTCAAAGCACTAGGTATGCAATAATGTATTAGAGACCCAGTTCTTATATTCGTAGAGTCTACAGGCTTCTTAATAGCATAAGCTATTTTAAGCTTATGTTAATGTAGTTGAAAGAAGTACTACAGATAAGAAATTTGTTTTAAAGAGATTGTCTTTTCATTAAATTTTATCCTAAAATGAAATATATTTTAATTATTGAGCAGATGTTATTATTTTAAATATTTTAATAAGCTATTTAGGTTTAATATATACTATTTATATCCCAAAAAAGCTTTTAAGAATCAACATGGTTTACATTAGGAATATTAGGAATAAAAATAAGGCAGATAATTCTCAACTTTGACCACACACTAGAATCACTTGAGGAACTTTTAAAAATGTGTATGTCCAGGCTCCTCCCCAGCCAATTAAATCAGAACCTTTCAGGTGGGGTAGGGGGTCATAGCAAGCATTAGTATTTTTTAAATACTGATTTAATAGAAAGAAACATGGATAAAATGCTACTAAGCCCCTGAGAATGAATTGATTATACATTTAAGGATTAAATATATCTGAAAATTAAGAGAAAATATCAAATGTATTGGGTTATAGATCATTTTTAAACAAAGCATGCAAAGTTATTTGTGGAACCAGAACCAAACTTCTTTAGGATCCTAATTTTGTGTAGAGTGAGAATTACTCTCCTAAGCCTATCCTCTAATCATTAACAACAACAAAAAAAAATCAGTAGTTACTCAGTTTCCCTTTTTAAAAGAATGAGGGAAGACCTGCTTGATAGTAATTCTTTACTTAAATACCTTTGGCATAGCCATTATAAAGCAGAAAAATATGTAGGAATTAGACAATTTAAAGTTTGCCACAGGAATTATAAACTGAAAAGATAGTATAAAGCTTTATAGGACTAAGTAATATTTTTATAGTTTATATTAAATCTAGTATATATTACACTAGAGCACAATAATACCCTTTGTATTGAAATTTTAAATCCACAATAATATTTATTCTGTAATCAGTTCTCATTAAAATTTTCTTTCTTTCTTTCACAGAAAATGCTTGGACAGAAGAGATGAGTTCTATTTCCACTAAGGCCTAGACTAATTGCCTACTGTACAAATAGTCCTGATCAGGCAATATACGAATGGCCCAAGGAAGCCACCAAATTGATTTTCAGGTTTTACATGACCTGCGACAAAAATTCCCTGAAGTACCTGAAGTTGTTGTATCCAGGTGCATGTTACAGGTCAGTGTTCAATGATTTCTGAATTTATTAATACAAACCTGGTATTTTTTTAAACATGAGAAGAAAACTTTTTTATCTTCTTACTGGCTTTAATGTGCTATGATGAAAAGAGATGAGTTTTGGTGTCTGGTAGTCATGTGGCCTTTAACAAGTCATTTAGTCTCTGTACCCCATCGGTAACGTGGACAGTACCTACCTTGTAAAGTAGATGTGTGAATTAAACAAGATCCCGATATAAAGCACTGGTGCATGGTTTATACTTACTGTGAGCTTGCTTTACTTCTCCCCCTCCTATTTTGCCAGGAGAATTCCAGATCTTCATGTGAAAGTGAGAAAGTCATTAAATAGGAGTCAAGACTTTTGGGTTCTAATCCTAAATAGGCATCTCAAGCATATTTGGCAAGTACTATGCCTTCTTTGTACTTGAGTTTTCTTATCTGTAAAAGAATGAAGGAAATTGACTAGACAAAGCCTAAGATTTCAGTTCTAAAGAGTTCATTTTTATATTTTTAAATTTAATCTGTAAGTTTTCCAATTAATATTACTAAACAACTAATAAATTTTTATATTTTTCTTAGTATGTACAATTTTAGAAATCCATGATTCTAAATATTCAGTGATGGTTGTGCCTTCTCATTTGATTAAACTGGAAGTCTTTCTATCAAAAACTATTTTTCAGTTTGTTAAAGTAGAGATATAAAAAAGTAATTTGGACTCGACATATTTACTCTTGACAAATTAAAGTTTGAAATTGTATGACAATTTTAAAGACTCAATATTTATACTTGCTATTAAGTGACTACATTTTGTTAACACCCTTATTACCTTTTATCCATACAGTTAATTGGTGTGAACCTGCCTTTACTTTCCCATCCATCCTCCTGACTTCTGCCAAAGTCTTTCTAAATGCAGATTTTAACATATATTTATCTGCTTAAACCTCATTGTTGTTCTCCATACTTTCAGAATAAAGTTCCTATCTTGACTAGGTCTGTAATCTGGAACCCTGCCTTCTGCAGCCTGATCGCTTGCCCATTCCTTCTTCCTCACACCCTATGCTGTCGTCATCCTCAACTGATAAGAATTCTCCCAATATGCCTGGCTCTTTATATAATATAGTGTTGAAAATGTTTTCAGTTAATAATACTGCATTGGTAAAAGAGTAGATCTTGAGTGTTCTCACCACCAAGAAAAAAAAAATGTTGACTCTGTGAAGTGGTGGGTATGTTAATTAATTTGGTTGTTTAATTTTACAATATATACATATATGACATTGCTGCAGTGTAGATTTAAAAAACATGGTATAACCTGAATATATACAATTTTTAGTTGTCAACTGTACCTCAGTAAAGCAGGGAAGAAATAAATTTAAAAAATAATAAAATAATAAATAGCCTATGTTTTGGTGATAGACTTGAGTTTGAGTTTCACAGTTACTAGGAGTATTAACTTCTATGATTCTCATTTTTCTCAACTGCACAAAAGGAATAAAAAACCTTTACAGAGAATTAAATATGATAATGCAGGTAAAGCAACTAGTAGCATACTTGATTCATAAAAAATAGTGTTAGCAGCCAGTCTCAATAACAGTAATAATATAAGACCTATAATAAATATTTGATGAGTGAATCAGTAGTCCACATTTGTCAGTATAGGATGTGAAAGAAAAAATAAAAGGGGGAGAAGGTAATAACAATGGACGTGGAAGTTAAAGAAAGCATGGGGAGGAGCAGAGATAGTTGGGGAAGGTATCTCCCCTAGGTCCCAGGTACCTAACTTTTCACATAGAATTTTGTGGTAAAATAAGACTATGCTGAGAGTGTTCAGTGAGTCATAGAAAAAAAACTATATGTTCTTCAATAAAATTTTATAAGACTTAATATTGAAAGAACTATCCAGAACACTTTCCTGATAGCACAACTGTAGAGATTTTGAAGTATCCTAACTGGAACTAAAACGCAAAGCCTTTGTAGAATTATTTAAAATATATTCAAAAAGTAAAGAACTCTATGTACTCTTACAGTATGATCTTTAAGAGGTTGTGTTAGGAAAGCAAAACACCCATCAGTGTACATAGGTGAGAGCATAGATGATTTTGAACTTCCTTTGTACACTCAGTAGTATCATCATTTCTGTGTTAATCTGATTTGATGAAAACAAACCTTCCTACAACATGCTCTCCAACACCTGGTAATTACTAAAATGAATCCTGTTTTGCTTGCCAGTTACCTGTGAAGCAGACTCATATTGAGTTAACAATCATTCTGAGCATCCCAGTAATGTGCTTTTTAGCCAATGGAACAAGAATGCACCCCTCTTTCCGGAACTACTCACATCAGTTCCTTGTGCTCTAGATTCTCTAAGGTAGCAGCTGTATTATCATCAGGTGCAATTCATATTTTTAAAATTTATTGATACTCAGTGATTAAATCTTAGAATAGTGTGAAAATATAGCATAGTTGGCATTTTGGGGATTTTTCAACTGATTTTTTCATTATTCTTTTAACACAATTGAATCTGTATAAATTTAGAATTGCTGTTTCTTTTCAAAATAATGTACTAAATAGTGTTCATTTAGTATTTGTAAAATTTAGTATTTAAGTATCATATCCTTAGTTAATAACTTCTCAAATGACTTCCACCTCCCATCTTTATCCATATTTCTGATAAAACACCTACCATTCTGTATTATATTTGTGCACACATTAATCTCCTCCACTGGACTGTGAGATCCTTAGGAGCAGTGACTGTATTTCTTCCTACTTGCCTAGTGGGTTGAAGGAGTAAATGAGTAAGAGTTTGAGAAGGATGATCACAGTATATACTTACTTTGATTACCATCTGTAATCTCCACGTCTGCACAAGAAGCTTGGGGAAGAATGAACGAGGAACTGGAATTACAATTCAGGTTCTTTTATAGCTTTGAAGAGAATGTAGGTTTGTACGTATACAAAAAAAGCAGTGATTCTCAACCTTTTAAAAACTCACCTGACCTGTTTTGATACACTTAAAAGGAACCCTCTGAAGTTCCCCAGTAAAAGTACTTAGGGCTTATTTGAGAAATAGCTGATTCCAGGTCTGGGGTAGGGAGTGTACAAAGTGATCTGGACATGTTATCAGAAAGCAAGGAAGCTATGAAAGACTACTGGGTACACAGCATATGAACACAGAAATCAACTTGAAGTTATTCCCATTAGCCTAAAGATAGGATATAATGACCATAGTCAGTTGACACATATAAACATGTTAAAGATATAGGAGTTTATAATGATACAAAAAATAAATCTTGGTCACCTTTGTAGGTTGCTGGGGTACCAATTCATTACTCTAAAAACCAGCGAAGAAAAAGAATGTATTTATCCTGCCTCTTCTGTGCAAAGACTAACCAAATACTTGAAGAAAGCAAGTTCTTTGAGGAAGAATTGGAGCTAAAATATGAAGGAATATGTGGACGAAGGAATCGTATAATTGGGATATCACCACTATCACCATTTTGCAACCCCTAATAAAATTAAGTTTCTAAAGAATGATCATCAGTACCTGCTAAAAATCATTAGCTGGATCAAGCTGACATCAGAATCCACCAGTCAGCTTCAAGATCACAAAAAGTCAGACATTGTTGTGCTTCTTGTGTGATGCAATAAGAAATAGACCCTATAAAGGGTCTAGACAAAAATTCATATAAAACCTGCTCACACCTATAGAATTACAACTACTAATCTGTGATGAAATACAGGGGATATTGACACCACAGGGTGCAGTCAGCCAATCCAGATGAGAAATTCTATTAGATGGTCAAGTTTTTCAACACGTAGGTTAAAAAAAAAAAAAAATTAGAAACATAAGAGGCATATCAACCAAATAGTTGGACCTTGCCTAGGTCCTGATTTAAATGAACTAAAAGGACATTTATGAGACAATCAGGGGACTATAAACTCTTTGGATATTAGATGATATTAAATATTGATTATTTTAAGGTATGATAATGGCATTAGGGTTGTTTGGGAGGTTTTTTTTTTAAGTCCTGATTATTTAAAGATACATACAGGCATATTTACAGATGAAAACAAAACATGTAAGGCTTAAGCTTCTCTGGTGGGGGAGAGTATTTGGGTCATACATGTTGGATGAAAAAAGATTTGCCATATATCAAATACTGTTAAAGAGGATGGATGATGGATAAAGGGGAATTTGTTATATTTATTCTATTTATTCTACTGTAGTCTTATAAAATCCTTGTAAGTTCTGTTATGTTTTGCCGGTAAGAAAGTAATGTGAGTTATGGCATATCTGGGACTAGAACATAATAAATAATCAGAGATTATAAAGGATTGAAGGGATTTTTGAGAGCTCAAGAAAATTAGAGAGGAAGACTTTGTAAAGATGAGTGCCAACTTTTAGAAAGCAGGTTCAGGATTGGATTTGGTTTGGAATGTACATGTTAATTTGGAAATGTTGGCAGAGATGAGAAGTTGGACTCTTTGTGAGCTTTGGCTTAGAGGAGAGAATAATTTACTAGGAATAGCAATAAAGTTAGCTTGAAGCAAAAGCACCAATTGGATTTCGCTAAAGATACAATCTAATTATAATAAGGAGTAATGAGTTGATAAAAGATTGTGATGAGTTTTTTAATTATATTTGAAAAACTAACATCAGAGTTAGGAGTCCGATAAAAAGATTTGAGCTGTTGATTTGGGGTGGGAAAAAAATCAAATCACCTTTTCTTTTGCGTTACTGTTCAAACTGTGGGCTGTCATTTCTTAAACAAGAATTCAAAATGCCTTTTTAGTTCGATGTTCTATAACAAGATTATATCTCATATCAGAATGCCTGTAGACATTTTAACTTGGTTATTCATCTTTTTTTTACATCTAAAACTGCCTCCTTTCTGTCAGGCTTCTAATTCTCAAGTTTTCTTTGAATTCTCTTTTTCTCTTATAGCCAAATTTTGTTGACTGTTGTCTTGTAGTCTTTCATCATTTGTTTCTGCTATGTCATATCTTCTAACCGATCTGATCGTGTCAGTGGGCTTGTCTTCCCAAAACCCTTTGTGTCTTCACTTCTCTGTTCACTTATGGTGCGTGGGTCTCCCCATTGCTTATATTAAAGTCCAGACTCCAGTGGACTCATTTTTCAAAGTCCTCAATTATTTCATCCCAGTCTGCTTTTCTGACAACTTATTCTTCAAAATATCCAATATAAACATTTTAACTTCAGCCAAATCTCTTACAATCACCTTGTTTAGAACATGCTTTTACTTAATATAATATTTATCTTCCTTTACTCATGCCATTTTCTTCACCAAAAATATTTTTCTAGCCAAATCCTACATATCCTACAAAATCCATCAAATATTACCTCCCTCATTAACAGAATCCTTTCTCCTTTCTACAGTGTCCTACAAAATGTACTCTCTGTTGAACTTCAATACCAGTTATTATTTGGCAAATACTCAACATTGTAATGATAATTGCCTTTTCAAAAGCCCACAGTTTGTCTCTAACCAAGTTGCAAGCTCTTCTAGGGAAAAGTTTGGTTTTATATATCATTGAGTCTTCCACAGTCTACATGTTCAGTAAATATTTTTATATTCTTTTTTAAAGATATTTATTTATTTATTATTTTTAGAAGGAAGAGAAGGGAGGGAGAAAGAGAGGGACAGAAACATCAATTTGTTGCCTCTAGCACACCCCCAACCAGGACCTGGCCAACAACCCAGACATGAGCCATGCAGGGAAATTGAACCAGCGACCTTTTGGTTTGTGGGATGACAACCAACCCACTGAGCCACACCAGTCAGGGCTGTTCAGCAAATATTTTTATGGATGATTTGTGAATAGTTGTTAGTCTCTTTTGAAGATTCCTTAGAAACAGTCTGGTTGGGTTTTTTTTGGTTTTTGTTTTGGTTTTTTTTTTTATCTCTGGAGTAGATTTTTATATGGTGCTATCTATTCTAAAGATATATATGAACTCAATTACTCTGGAGGCTACTTTGAGCATGTATTTCATTTATATGTGTGTGTCTGTTTTTTTTTTTCCTTTGTAACACAAGTTAGGAAGAAGCATGTAAGGAATTGAAATGACTTTGTTATGAATTCATTTTTAAATAAGAAGTTTCAAATATATGTTATTTTGAACTAATTTTTTGTTAACTATGTAATAGTTAAGTAGTGATGAGTATAAGCATTCACTTTTGGTCTTAACATCAAGCTGTATTTATTTTGTTTCATAGAATAATAATAACCTGGATGCTTGCTGTGCAGTTCTCTCTCAGGAGAGTACAAGATATCTTTATGGTGAAGGAGACTTGAATTTTTCAGATGATTCTGGAATTTCTGGTCTGCGCAATCACATGACTTCTCTCAACTTGGACTTGCAGTCACAAAATGTTTACCACCATGGAAGAGAAGGAAGTAGAATGAATGGAAGTAGGACTCTGACGCACAGCATTAGTGATGGGCAACTTCAAGGTGGCCAGTCCAATAATGAACTCTTTCAGCAGGAGCCACAGACAGCACCAGCTCAAGTTCCTCAAGGCTTTAACGTTTTTGGAATATCCAGTACATCTGGTGCTTCAAATTCAGCACCACATCTTGGATTTCACTTAGGCAGCAAAGGAACATCTAACCTTTCTCAACATACTCCCAGATTCAATCCCATTATGGTAACTTTAGCCCCAAATATCCAGACTGGTCGTAATACTCCTACATCTTTGCATATACATGGTGTACCCCCACCGGTACTTAACAGTCCACAGGGAAATTCTATCTATATTAGGCCTTACATTACAACTCCTAGTGGTACAACTCGGCAGACACAACAGCATTCTGGCTGGGTATCTCAGTTTAATCCCATGAACTCTCAGCAAGTCTATCAACCTTCACAACCCGGTCCCTGGACTACTTACCCAGCATCTAATCCTCTGTCACATACCTCAGCCCAGCAGCCAAATCAGCAAGGCCACCAGACCTCGCACGTCTACATGCCCATCAGTTCACCTACTACCCCACAACCACCAACAATTCATTCATCTGGTAGCTCACAGTCTTCTGCCCACAGCCAGTATAACATTCAGAACATTTCAACAGGATCGCGAAAAAACCAGATTGAAATCAAACTTGAACCTCCACAAAGGAACAGCTCTTCAAAATTACGTTCTTCTGGACCTCGAACCTCCAGCAGTTCCTCTTCTGTCAACAGCCAGACTTTAAATAGAAACCAGCCCACTGTTTACTTTGCTACCAGTCCCCCAAATACTGATGAGGTGATGTCCCGTAGTCAATCTAAGGTCTATATTTCAGCTAATGCCACCACAGGAGATGAGCAGGTCATCCGGAATCAGCCTACCCTCGTCATATCCACAAACTCCGGAGCATCTGCCGCCTCCAGGAATATGTCTGGGCAAGTGAGCATGGGTCCTGCCTTTATTCATCACCACCCTCCCAAAAGTCGAGCAATAGGCAATAACTCTGCAACTTCTCCTCGAGTGGTGGTCACTCAGCCCAATACAAAATATACATTCAAAATTACGGTTTCTCCCAATAAACCCCCTGCTGTTTCACCAGGGGTTGTGTCCCCTACCTTTGAACTTACAAACCTTCTAAATCATCCTGATCATTATATAGAAACAGAGAATATTCAACACCTCACGGACCCTACTTTAGCACATGTGGATAGAATAAGTGAAGCACGGAAGTTGAGTATGGGATCTGATGATGCTGCCTACACACAAGGTAATGACACTGGAGGTGGAGTCATTTTCCATGCTGCGCTTATTGCCGTGCACTTGATTTCACTGCAGAAATGGGTATCAGCATTATTATTTCATCTTTTAAATGTTGCCCTAAATAATACTATTTTAAGAATATTTGCCAGTATTTATATAAATTTTAAATTTCAATTTTATTACGGTATAACTTGAAGTTTGAATGATAGAATTATCAGATGTTCAGAATAATCTTACTTGTTCTCTTAATGTTTATAACATGTTCTTTTCAGTTACATCATAACTGTGGTGATAATTACTTTCCCTTTAAAATTTCTGCAAATAAAAGTTTGTAAAAACAAACATTTTAACAAGAGTTAGTGAACTAATACAGTAAATCTTCCTTCTTTGACCAGTAGAATTACCTTCATTTCTCTAATACCATGTTGTTAGTTTTATTTTATATCAAAGTCTTGATCACTATGACTCCTAAAGTCATTTTCTTTAATAATTTAAAGAAAAATTTGAATCCTGTCCTAGTATTTGTCTCTTTCAGCCAGACTCCCTTAAAAAATAAGATAATGGAACCTTTCCTCTTATTTGGAATTGTCAATAAGAAGGTTTTAAATCTAATCTCACTTGACTATTCTTTTCTGTAATAGATTGGTTGATATTGGCATAGTACTAAACTATAATTATTAATTCAAGTAGAGATCATTTCTATCATGTCATATTTTATCTGACCCCTTAAGTTGTTCAGTCTTGAGTGAGAAACTTCTTTCAGATAAGAAGGTAGAGGATAAGTGTTTGTTTTCTTGAATATTGATGCAAATTTGAAGGTTAGCTCTGAGTCCTTTAGAATAACAATGTATCTTTGTCATCTTTGTATCCCCAATGAATTGTTCCAAGTAGTATGCTATATCTTCACCCCCTTGTGGCATGCAGCCCCCTAGTACTGCTGCTAGTACCACTTGTCCTTTTTAAAATTTCTGACAATAGTGATTTTACTGCTGAGTTTCTTAGAAGAGCTTGAGCTTATTTTATGTCTTAAATAATTATATTCTAGTGAGTCTCAGCCTAACCTGAGCTAGGGTACTTTCATATTCTATAATCACCTGTGAAGCTTCTAAAAAATAAAAATGCCCAGAGCTCATCCAGACTTGCTCAGTTAGAATTTGTGAATGGTGAAGCCTGAGCGTGTGTGTGCTTATGGGCCTGTTTGTTTTTAAGGTACATGGATGATTCTGATTGCACAGGAAATTGGGCTAAAACATTTTCCCCTATAAGTCTGTGACTAGAACCATTTTTGTTTAGTTCAGCAGAATGTGATTTTTAATATACCATTATTTGTTCCACTGATTTCATTCCTGTTTTCCCCTAAAGTCCTCTTTCTTCTATTCTTCCATCGAAATAACAGATTTCCTGTTTGGAGAACTGCTGAGTCTTAAAAGGAGAGTAAATGTTTTTAAGATAATTTGATAAGGGGAATTTTGTATTTAACTAGATTAAGATGTTCATATTTAGGTGGCATGTGAAAATAAAGTTGCTTAAGCTTGCTATTCCCAGTTTCTCTCCCATTCTGTCTCAAATCTACTCTAGTCAGGATTTTTTCCATGAGTTAACCAAAATTGCTCTTGTGAAGGTCGTCAGCGAGAGCATTGTTCCTGGACCCAGTGGCGGTCTCTCAGTCCTCTCATCCTCCTTGATGTTTGTATTAACAGCATTTGCCACACTTGGGCGCTCGCTTCTCTTGAAACATTTTGTTCATTTGACCTCCAGGATTCTACACGAGGCTTTCCACCCCTCCTTTTATTCTTTGCTGGTTTTTCCGTATCCCTCTGCCCACTCACATACTGTTACGTAAGAAATGAGGTCAGAGTCTCAGAGCTCAATCTTTGGGCCTCTCTTTTTGTCCATACTGTGTCCTAGATGATCCCACTCAGTCTTGTGATTTTAAATACGTCATGCTCCATATCACAGCATTTTGGTCAACACTGGGCTGCACATACGTGGTCCAATAAGATTAAAACGGATGTTGAAAGAAAAGGCTAGACCTGATGAAGATGTTGAATTTACTGCTAGCTCTGTGTGGTTTAAATAAATTGTGTTGTTAGCATGGGAATAACACCCTACTGTGGCTGGGGTTCAGAGTTGGTGAGGGAGCCAGAGAGAGGGCTGGGCACCCTTGCGCGTGCACACAGGCACACATGCGCACACTCACCCTCACTCTCCCGCGGGCATACTCACTTCCCTTCTTTCCATTACTCTTTATCTCTCTCCCCAGTCCTGGTTCTTTCCCTCTGTCTCCCGTCTCTTTGTTTTATTATTTCTAGTCTCAGGCTTTATCTCTCTGGGTCTCTTTCTCTTGGCTTCTCTCCCTTCCCTCTTTTCTTGTTCCCCCCCCCTCCTGGTGTCTACTGTCCACAGATGGCACCTTCCTACACAGTCCTGTACCCCTCCCTGGCCCCACAACACAGCACACACTTTATCTTTTATACCTTATTTTTAGTGAACTTTTTATGTTGATATCTTTAGATACACAAATACTTACCATTGTGTTACAGTTGCCCTTGTATTCACCACAGTAACATGCTGTACAGGTTTGTGGCCTAGGAGCAGTAGGCTCTCTATATAGCCTCCGTGTGTAGTATACCGTCTCCATTTGTGTAAGTGCACTCCGTGATGTCTGCGTGACAATGAAATTGCCTGACAACACGTACCTCACAACAGGTCCTCATCAAGTGACCCGTGAGTGTGCTAGAATATGTTAATGTGACTCTAATGTGTTAATGAATCCCAAATTTATAACTCTAACTGGGACTCACTCTCTGAATCTCAAGCTAGTTTATTTAAATATCTACTTAACATCTCCACTTGAATGTTTACTAGGCATCTCAAGTTTACTAAGTCTGGAACAGCTTCTCACATTCCACCTCCCAGCTTCTCATACCCCCCATTCCAGCTTTCTCTTCCTAACATAGTTAATGGCAACTTAGTTTGTATTTAATGATTAAGCCAGAAACTTCAAAATTTCACATCTAATTTAACAATAGATCCTATCAACTCTGATTTTCAAAGTATATCAAGAATTCTGAATTTTCTTACCCCCCTCATTGTCATTCACCACTCTTGTCTTAGCCACCATTCTCTCTCAAGTGGATTATTGCAGTAGCCTACCTGCTTTCTTGTTTCCCTCCTTATGGTCTTCATTGAACCCGGGAGATATGGTTAAACAACATGAGTCAGATCATATCACTCCCCGCAGGTGACTTATCTATTTCAATTCAGAGTAGAAGCTCTAGAGCCTTACAGGATCTACTGTCCCTGCCCGTTCTCTTTTCCTTTTATTCACCACCACACTCACTCTGCTCCAACCCTACGGGGCTTCTTGTTGTTCCTTAAACAAAGGAGGCATACCTTAGGGCCCTGGTACTTGCTGTTTGTTCCTTCTGTCTTAAATCCTCTTCTTCCAGAATCCACAGTTAACTCCCTCACTCCCTTCACGTCTTTATTCAGAAGTCACCTTTTCAGTGAGGTGGTCCCTGGTCTCCCTATCTGAATCCACACCCCAACATTTCCTACCTTCCCATCCTTCTTCAAGGGGGGAAAGTGACTAACTTTAAGGTATATAATAACTAATAACAGCTGAAAACTTACTGCGTGCTAGGCACTGTTCTGAAAGCCCATTTCTCAAAACCAGCTCTAAAGTAGGAATTATTATTTCTATTTTCAGGTTAAAATACTTAGGAACAGATAGTTTAAGTACCTTACCAAAGGATGAGTGGCAGAGTCAAGATTCTAACTTACAAAGTTGACAATAGAGCCCACACTCTTAACTACACCACTGTAAACGGCTTTCCAGATCTTCAAAATAAACCTTCTGGAAAGATGCTCCAGGTTTCATTGTAGCTTCATGTAACAACCCCTGGTGCACCATTGTGGGGGCCTCATGTGCCTCAGTTTGAGAATCGTGAAGCTAAAAGATCACTCAATAAAAAAATAAAAACAGGCAGCTATAGAGAAAGAAATCACAATATATAGATATAATTAGAAATAAAACAATAAAGTAAGGCCCTGGATAGGTGCAGAGAGCACCTTCTAAAAGTACATACAGGTTAAAGAAAGTACTGATGAGTGAAGGCTCTGGTTGAGAGTTCAAAGCCTCCCCAGAAAAGCAGAGTTCCCGGAATCTGCCACGCACATTACTTTTCTTTGCTAACAACCTTCAGATAGCGATAACAACCGTGATCACTTTTTTTACATACTTACATAATATATGGAATTTCCTAACATTCGTAGGGCTCTCCACCTTTGTATTATCTGTTTATGGGCACAGGGTTTTGGGGTGGGGGCTATTCTTCAGGCTTTCATCTCGCTTCCTTCTGTTTACTGTGGAATTGGTATTGACCCTGGTTTATGTATCACTCATTGACAAAATCTCTATCTAGTGTTTCTTTGACTTCGTTCTAGTGAAATCAAAGAATTGTTCATTTCTGGAAAATGTTTTTTTTCTGATGTTATCTTGTGTGTGATGCTACAGTTTACACAGCACTCGCAGTACTAAGTGGGGTGTCCTGAGTAATACTGAGATCTTTAAGCAAGGATCTTTCCTCAACTCTAATTTGTGTAGTGTGGGTAATAAGAGGAAAAGGAATATCTCTGCCTTGTGCAGTGAAATTGATCTTCCTAAAGCTCCTGGGACATAGTGTTTCAGAGTGGAAAAATAACTTGAACCAGGTACTAAAATCACAGGAAAATATTTTCTGAAATTGAAGAGGGAACATACATGAATAAATTTGGTAACCAAAATGAATTATTTTGCATTTGTATTTCATCTAACATTTGAAATCTAAAAATGCTGCAATAAAAATTTCAAAAATAAGAATTTACGTTCGTAAGAGATATATTGTTTGATATGCCCTCTTCTATAGAATGAGCAGAAGAAAAAGAAGGAAGTTAATGAAACTTCTACCAGGACACTGCTCATCTCATCACCGAGTCTGCCACCGTATCCACCACTGATCTAAAGGAATTCAGTTACATTTCAGTCCTTAAAATACTACAGGAATCAGGCAAAAATGAGTGCCAAATAGAAAAAACTCTTAGCTTTAGAGAGAAACTTTAGCTTAAAAATCTGTAGATGTAAAGAAGAGTGTTATTTTACCTACTAAGAACAAATATTGAAATGCAGCTGCTTACCAGTAGTAAGTATACTGATCAGGTATCTCTACATTTTTCCCTTTCAGTCATACCACCTGACTCTACCTAATTTCTGGAAAGTACCAATAAATACTTAATCATTCACTGTATTCTGAGACTTTCTGGTGTTTTCTCCCATTTATAGAACTATGCTTTTTGTAATACTGACAACTCATTCAAACCAATTTTCTTGGGTTGGGGGAACGCCTGCTTCCTGTGTTTTGTTATAATAGCCAGAGGCTCTTACAAAACTAACATTGCTGCCAAAACTGATTTCTCATTCTCTGTTATCTCTACAGAAATCCATCTGTGGTATTCATCTAACTAGTAAACTACAGTGTTTTTAAAAATTAGTCATATAAAGTCATAAACATTTTTAATGATACCTTAATACTGTTTTTCTTTAATTTCTTCTTTGATCTTTATGTCTGTCCTTATGCCAGTTTTACACTCTTTTGATTAGCATTATTTACTTTGTAAGTTTTGTCATTGGGACATGTAAGTTGTACTTTTTTCTTTTCAAACCTATTTTGGCTGTTCCATATAAATTTTATGGAACAATGTCCATTTCAAAATGGACATTTCAAATTTTACTACACTCAAAAAAAATTTTTTTTTAAATATCAACTATATGTAGGAACAAAAGAGTGTATAGTGAAAAGTTCGCCTCACCAGAGACAACCAATAGTTGTTCATGAACAGTTCATTTTGTATATGGAACATAGTACTTTGCTCTGTCTTTAACCTTTTTTAAAATATTTTTGAATGTTCCAGGTCAACAAGTATAGATCTGATTTTTTAGAAAATGGCTGCATAGTATTTTGTACATCATCTCTACCCAGACCTTTCTTGATAAACCTTAAAGTCTTGCTTTTACAAACTGCCACAGTAAAAAAATTTGTGTATGTATTTGTGTGTATGTTGGCAGAAGAGATGACTAGCAGTAGAACTGCTGCGTCACAGGATATGTGTATTTTTAATTTTGATAGATGTATCATTCATTTCGGCTTGGTTGTGCTGCAGTGACAAACTGTGTCTTTAAAACAGCAAAGGTTTATTTCTAGCTCACTTGCCATAGATTAGCTGGTGGGCTCTGTTATATATCATCCTCACTCAGGGACCTAGGTGGAGAAAATCTGTCTCTCTGTTTCCATGAATGTTCAGGCAGGACAGAGGAAATACGGCAAATCAGCACTGACTCTAAGTCTCTACCCCAACGTACGTGACTCTTTAGCTATGACACGTCCCATAGCCACACCAAATTCAGACAGAATGGAGAGGCTGGGTTCTACAGTGTACCGGAGACCCCTCTTGTCCGTGGGGAGTATGTCCCAACACCTCCAGTGAGTGCCTGAAACTGCAGATAGTACCAAATGCTGTGTATAGACTATGTCTTTTCCTGTACATACATACCTGTGATAAAGTTAAATTTATGTTAGGCAGAGTATGAGATTGACAACAATAATAAAATGAGTAATTATAACAATATACTGTAATGAAAATTACGTGAATGTCTCTCTCCCCCCTACCCCCATCTCTCTTTATGTGTCTTACTTACTGTACTCACCTTTTCACCTAAAGGAAGCACTTCACAGCTTCTCTTTGGCATATCTGAATGGCCAGCATCACCACTCTTATGTTATGGGGCCATTACTAAGTAAAATGAGGGTTACTTGAACATAAGCGCTGGAGATACTACAGTTTATCTGATAACTAAGAAGTGAGTAGCAAGGGTAGGAGGGAGGTCATGGCATGGAGATTCTGGGCAAGGACAGATCACGTCCCAAGCAGAATACGCAAGATTTCATCACACTACTCAGAACGGCGGGCAATTTAAAACTTACTCAGTTGTTCACTTGTGGGATTTTCCATTTAATATTTTCAGGCCATGGTTGACCAAGGGTAACTGAAACCACAGAAAGTGAAAGAAACTACAGATAAGGGGAAACTGCTGGATCTAGGAGACAGAGAGCCAGAAATACTTAGGGAAGGGCACCACTCATGTTGCCCATTTTAATTTTGAGACCGTAAAGACATTCCTCTACCAGAGTATAAACTGGCAGAGTATTTATTTTCTCCCATCTCTAAATGGGGAACATTTAGGCAGCATTGTTAAGAACGTCCTTTTCTTTCATCCTACCCCACCCATCATCATGTAGGTGATTGAAAAAATACATCTTTGTCATTCTGTAGATAAAAATGTCTTGTTTTGGTATTTTTTAATTTACATTTTTAAATATGAATAAGATTAAACATCTTTTCAAATATTTTTAAGCAATTTGTATTTCTTATTTTGTGAACTTGTTTTTTTATAGAATGCCTAGTCTGTCTATTCTAATGTTACTTTAACTTGGTCAATAAAAGTATTTTTTGTTTTTTACTTTTATATATTCATACTTATCAATCTGTTTTTCCTCTGGTTTCTGGACTTAGTTTTCTGTCTTATTTACAAAACTCTTCTCCATTCCAAGATTTTGAAAAAACAACAGAAATCTTATGTGTGTCTTTTCTTTAATTATAATACTTCCTCAAAACCTTATCGACTGGCTTTATTTCTCTTTCATAAGGCATACCTTCAAAAACTTGAAATTAGCTACCATATTTCCTTTTAAAGTACAGACCCTTCTAAGCTATACACCCTACCAGTTCCTATAATGGTTCCTCTAGTTCATCTTAGAGATTCCTTTGATGTGTCTGGGCCCCAGTTTTCTTTTTCTCTAAAACAGACAATGTCTATATTTTAATGCCCTAAGATTGCATGTAGCATCTTAATTATATACAAATAAATGCCAACAAAGTATTATAAAGCAGAGGCCATATGTTTACCTATTAATGCTAATGTATAAATAATTTAAATTTCTTTAAAATAATTACAGAGGTTAAACATCATTTCTCATAGTTTTCTTCAAATTATGGGCCCATTTGCAGAACTGTTGCAAGATCTCATTTCAGACTGACCTTAAAAGGTGGCAAAATAAATGAAACATCAAGAGGCTTTCTTTTAGAATAATTGCCATCTCTAAATCTTTTGTGACTCAATCACCAAATAAGTGACTATGGTTATTCAGTGGTATACAAAACAGACCTTCCTGCTGTCAACAGTTACAGTCCAAAAAATCTTGATTTATTTTAGAAGCTGATACTGTACCTTTTTAGGTACAATGACTTGGGCAGGTATAGGCAAAAACTTAAATAAGTACCTCTTTTCTTTTTTAAGTATTTTTTATTGATTATGCAGTTACAGTTTTCCCCCTTTATGTCCCCTCCACCCTGCACCCCCCAGCCCTCCATCATCCCCCCCTTTAATTCATGTCCCTGGGTTGTACATATAAGTTCTTTTGAGTTCTCTGTTTCCTATACTATTTTTTATCCCTCCCCATCTATTTTATGCCTACTAATTATGTTGCTTCTTCCCTGTACCTTTCCCCCCTATTCCTCCCTTACTCCTCCGCACTGAAATCCCTCCATGTGATGTCTATTTCTGATTCTATTCCTGTTCTAGTGTTTGCTTAGTTTTTGCCTATTACATTTTCTAATGGCAGTTTTTTAATGTATTGTAGAATCACATTATTCTTCAATTTTATTTAATATTAAACTCTGTACAGTGTTATTTATATATTTTAAAATCTAGGATGTACATTTTTTCTTCACATTTGTTTTTATTGTTGTTCAAGTACAGTTGTCTCCATTTTCCCTCCTACCACTCCCCCCCACCCTAGCCATCCCTACTTCCCACCCTTGATCCTACCCTCCTTTGGCCCTGTCCATGTGAAAGACAAATACCATATGATCTCACCTGTAAATAGAAGCTAATCAACAAAACAAACAAGCAAGAAAATATAACCAGAGACGCTGAAATTAAGAACAAACCGACAGTAACCAGAGGGGAGATGAGAGGGGTCAGTGGGGGGAAATGGGGAAGCGTCAGGAACATGTATGAAGGACACATGGACAAGGACAGTTTTTTTAAAAAGCCTGAGATCTTTGTATCCATAAATAGCTGGTACATTTTTCAATAGCAAAGGTTTTTTTTTAATATGTACATTCCATTCTCTTTTTTAACTTCTGGAGAAATTAGACACTGCAGAATGTCTAAAATCAGTAAAGCTTATACCATCTGGAGCTTCAGGTATGTTTTTCTAATTACAAATAAAGTTAAAAAAAATTGTCTTCATTGTTCATCAGAAGCTGATCAAAGTTGACTCAAGACTGGGCTTTCTGAAATTGCTGTATAAAACATCTAGTAGACTTACCAGAGTGCTCTAAGAGCCCTAGTTTTTGAATTAACTAATGGTTGTTTTAACAACCATAAGAGGGAGTTGCATGCTTAAATTATCTTTATCCATTAAATGTTAATTTTGATTGAAAGATGATTTAAAAGGTACTAAATATTTTTTCTACCTGTTATTTCTCTTTTTTTTCTGCTTTAGAGGGAAAAGTAGATAGGTAAGTTTAGAAAACTAAAGAAGTCAGTGTGTGATAGAGATGTCAACTGCATCACTAGTTTCCTTGTTAGAACTAGCGAATAAAAAAGCCTCCTTCCTGCAGTGTTCGCAACCTAGAAGTCTTGCCATATTTCAAAACATCAAATTTTACTAGGTGAAAAATATTAACACTAAACATTGAAGGAGACTTTAAAATAAATCTCAACTTCTTGTTCTATCAATATTTCTGTTTCTTGGACTTAGAATTTTACTCTACCATCCATTCAAAGTCAAATTGTTGTCATTGTTTTACATATATTAGGTATTTATCAAGTGCCTACGATTTGCAAGGTTTAATACTAGATACCAGGTGGTACAAACCTGAATTCAGTATTTACCCTCAGGGAACTTGAGGCTTAATTGAGAAATATACTTGATAATGAAAACTCTAAAATGCTGAATTTTTCCAAATATGAAATGAATTTATCTCTTAGTTTGATAATGATTTATAAATACAAATAATATGTAAGCTCTTGAGATAGTGGTTCAGTGCAAATAACCACAGATGAAATTGCAGCAGTCTTTACCCAGACCTCATTATGGTTTAAATACTTGCATATAATTGGATATTTTAATTTTATCAAGATATACATATTTGTATACATACATTTATATATGTTCTGTATACACAGTGTATACATTGCTTCTGTGTACAGACAATGATGTGTCTGGGTATGGATCTTTTTTAATGTCTTTGTTTCACCTCTGTGCACTCCTTCAGTTTGAAAGCTAATGTCTCTCTCCCTTCGACCCTGAAAATCCCATTCTGATTCCCAGTTTCTCCATTCTCTTTCTGTAACTTCTCTTATGCAGCCATTTCACATCCTGGGCCAACTTTTTGTTTATTTTGCATTGTCCTGTTTTTCAGTATATTCCACTGCCTTCTCTTTCCATTGTACAATTAATTTTTGTTCCAACGTATATATGAAATTTTAATTTCAGCAGTGGTGTTTTTTAATTCCAAGATCTAGTTCTCTGGTTCCTTTATTATAGCAGATTATTATTTTATGGGTGCATTACTGTCTCAAATCTGTTCATGATGTTTATTAGAATTTAAGTTCTTGGTTCTCTCCTGAATTATCTCCACTTAATCTGAGATTTAGTCTTTCTCTTTGTTTATCTAGATCTTTTTCTAGTCAGATATTCCTCAAATGTGTTGTAATCCTTATCTATTGGTTCATATTTAAGAATGAAAAAACTTTGGAGGCTAATTGAAAACCCTATATAAGAAATGAGATTTGTTACTTGGCAGACTGCTTTGTGTTGGATAAGTAGGAGCCAGCTGCTACAAGAGAACAGTCCACCATCACCACCTACCATTCTTCGTACACGGGGACCAGTGTTAGAAATGTGTTTGGGCACCTTACGGATGAACATACAGTTACTGGGTAGGGAGAGGTTGACTGTTCTATAAACAGACGGCCCATTAAGCCCCTGATTTCCAGCCCATTCCTCCCTCTACCTCCTGTTGTTTACCTGCGTTCTTGAAAGTCTGAAGCCTCCTTAGGTTCCTGCAGGGCAAGTTCTGCCTCTTTATGTTTAAGTGCTCTACTTGTCTGTGCCTCCTTCATTAGTCTATGCCATTTCATTCAGTCTCCCAGAAACTGGCTGAAATCTCTTGTCCATTAATTGCCTTCTTTCTTTTGTAATATTGGATTTTACCACTTTTATTCCTCTCATTTTCGTGGGGTTTCAGAAGGCATAAGAATATATATATATAAAAATGCGGTGCTCAGCCAACTATTAAACGAAAGTCCTAGCTAATATAATTGATTAATGATAGCTTGGCTTTTTAAGTCCATTTTAGTCTATGTGTAAATAACGGAATGGAGAAAATTTTTCCTTCAGCTGGAATCTGTAACAAATCACCCCTTCTATGTAAGTGCATATTACTAGATGTACATGGGCTTAATTCATGTGTATATGTGGTTGTTTGATTTTGTTTGTAACAGTTTATCCATATGCCAAAAGAAAGAAACAAAACCCAAAAAACCAGTCTAAGGGACTCCTTAAATTCCGGTTCACAGTCACTTCCCATAACAGGTAGAATTTTCTAGCCTCACCCCACGATTGCAGCCTTCATTTCTGTCAGCCCTCCCGAGTCTCTTGCCAGGCCTTCCCCTTTTTATCAACCCTGGAAATACACCTGTCTTGTTTCTCTTCTCGGTGGGCACCCAACTCTGTCATTTAATGGAAGCTGATCAGAGGACAATGTCTTCATAAATAAACACTATAATTACTCATTATGAGTCTAATGTTTCTTAATAGATATGTGTTCTATAATATTTTGTATGGTGAAGGTTTAAATTGCGAAAACTACAACTAGAGAAAAAAGTTTAGCTGAATTTTCATAGCAATTTTTAGAAAATTACCTTGACACTATTTTTTTTGTAATTTATTATTCTCATATTTCTATCTAAAAATCCCAAACCACAAATGAAAAGTGAACTTAGACACATAAAAATTTAGGCACTCAGAAGAAAGAATTGCTAAGAAATAGAGATCGTATCTCCTTCCTACTTTTTCAGAGCATCTTTAGCATGTTTATAATTAACAGGCATACTTAAGAAATCCCAAATAGTCTGTAAAGTAGATTTGCCATTTCTAAGTAATATAGTCATTATAACTCTTAAGATTTTGTTTTCATGAGAAATACCTCTGAAATTCTACAGCAGTGGATTTAGAGTATTTTGCTTTAGTGCTTCGGTTTAATCATAGGAGATACCTTGCCTTAATTCCAAAAGGCAGGCTGCATCTGTAGCCATTGCAAAAACTCCTTTCTTTGTGAATTCCCAGGGATGTAATTTTTTTTTTCTGTTTTAAAACTATTTTTTTAAGAATTCACTCTTTAACTTCGAAACATCCCCTATATAATACCTTCAACAACTGCAGCTGCTTCATTGCTCCTAAATCTTTTTTGAAGCAAATTTCTGCTACTTGCTGGAGGTTTACTATCCTGTTTTGATAGAAACATTAATATTGTATTGAGGATTCCTAATGAAGCTTTCTGCGACTAGGAGAATGTTTAGCCCTTGTCCTGGAATGTATGTTCTGAAATATGCCTTGGAATATTTCATAATTTCCTTGGTGTTGGAAAATAAATTAGAATACTCTTTATGGTTTTCCATAGAGAATGGGAGTTGTATGCTAGCATTATTTTTCTTTTATCATTAACTGAAGAACTTCTTTAAAGTCCATTTTTTTCCTTAAATGAATATTGCTACGCTGGCTTTATTTCATTTTTATATTTGTCTGGTATATAAATTGCATTATTTCTCTAGCTGCTTTCAAGATTTTCTATGTATCTTTGGTTTTTAACAGTTTGACTAATATGTCTAGGATTTATTTTGTTTTTATTATTATTACTATTTTGGTTTGGTTTTGTATTAATAGTTCTTGGAGATCTCTGGGCTCCTTCGATCTGTGGTTTATTGTCTTATATTAATTTTGGAAATGGTTTGGTCATTATCCCCTCCAGTATTTCTTCTGCCTTGTTTTTTCTTCTCCTTCACCAGTTACTTGTATTGGATTGTTTGATACTGTCCCACAATTCTTGGATGCTTTGTGCTTTCCTCCTCTTTTTTTCCTTTGTGATTTGGATAATTTCTGTCTTCAAGCTCAGTGATTCTTCTGTATCCACAGTGTTGGTAAGCCTGCATGTTGTCCATCTTTTTAAATAGTTGGGTTTTTTTTAACATACTGATGACAGGTTTAACTTCCCTATCAGGTAGTTCCAGCATTTGGGAACTACCTTTGAGTATGTTCTATTAATTGCTTCCTCTCTTGATGATAAGTTGGATTTTTCTCTTGCTTTTCTGTGTGTCTCATAATTCCTTATTGAATGCCAAATACTGTGGGGAGTCGGCAGGGGTGGGGGGTGGACAGAGGAGACTAAGATAAAGTATATTTACACCCAGCAATGAGAACACCTCTCTTTCTGTCAGGTTATTAGTATGAGTTGTGAGTCGATTTTGTCAGGAGTGGAGCTGGATTTGGGTTTTGTTGTTGCCTTCAGTGCACTGCGGTCTTTAAATACCTCCAGCAGTCGGTGTTCATATGTTGTGTCACAGTAGTTCCTAAAGTGCAAAATAGATATTTCACTTTAGACCTTTTACTCTTTACCTTTCTGTGCTGTGATGGGTCCCCATTTACTCATAGTCCTTGATACGGTCAGCAAGTCTCCATGTGATCTGATAAAGGGCCAGATAGGTAGTAAATTATGTAGGATTTTACAAGCCATTTCTGTCACAACTATTGAACTCTGCTATCATAACACAGAAACAGCTATAGCAACCGAGTAAACATGGCTGTATTCCATGCAGTGAGATACCTTTGGCCATACATACAGCTTGCTGACCCCTTGTTCAGAGCCTTGTTCTTGTACCAACACCAACCCCTACCTCTGTAATACAAGCTCTAGCAGGGCAGTGATGTTTGCCTGTTTTGCTCGTTGATTTCCCAGGTGCCTGCAACAGTGCTTGACACGTAGTACACTCTCAGTATATTAAGGAGTAGATTAGTGGATTATGTTTTAAGCATGTTTCTTACAAATAACTCAGCTGAATTTTTTAAATTGCTGCTTTGGTGTATCTTAACAGATATATTTAATTAGATTGTAGTTATTGTGAATACTGATACATTTGGAATTATTTCTGTCATTTTTGTTTGTTTGATTTTTTCCCCTTTTTTCTTTCCTTTTCTACCATCTGAGTTTAATCAAATTTTACTGATTTTCTTCTTGGTCTATCTTTTCATTTAGAAGCTGCATTCTATTTAGCATTCTCTAAATTAACATCCCTAAATCTATAACATGTATATTTGGTGTAACGATATTTGGGAGTATTCTTCCTGAATACTTTCAAAACCTTAGAATGCTTCTCCTTTGATCTTCAAATTTCTAATTTCTTTGTTATTCTTTTCTAATATCTTAGCTTTACTTTGTTTTAAACAGTCTGTACCACCCCACCCACTGCCATGGTCTTTTTCCCTTGTTTTATAATTAGAACTTTTTAAGAAAATAGACAGGGGGAGGGCAAGAATAATGTGGGAAAAGTAGAAGCTAAAGAATTTATGACACATGGACTTGAACTAAAGTGGGGAATGTGGGTGGGAGGGGGTGTGCAGGGTGGAGGGGAATGAAGGGGGAGAAATGGGACAACTGTAATAGCATAATCAATAAAATATATTTTTAAAAAAGATTTATTCATCCTATTTTTTCCTTTTGTATTAACTTCCTTCCTATTTTAAAAAAAATCTTTAGTAGCTCATTCAGCAGTAGTCTGTGACTGCTAAATTCCCCCAAACTTTATCTGAAAATGACTAATCATCCATACCTCCGTGATTTAGTTAGGTGGACAAATTATTCTCTTACCTTCTGGATTCTATTACTTCTTTTTTTCTTCAATTTTGGAAAATTTTCAGCAAGTCTCTTTTCCAGTTTTGCCTTTCCCCCATTCTTTCTGTTGTCTTTTTCTAGAACTCCTTTTTAGGTTTACATAACATCTTTTCTTTTTCATGTTTTCTATCATTGTATCTCTGTGTACTCTGGGAAATAATCTTAGAGCTATCTTCCAGGTCACTGACTGCATTTATGACTATCCAATCTAATTTTTCATCGACCTGACTTTTTCATTCCTGTGACTGTTTTTCATTTGACAGGGTTGTTTATGGTACTTTTCCAAATCTCTTGTATTATTCACGGTGTCATATCTTTGGTTATATTTTTGTCTCCTCTGGTGTTATTATAATCATTTTAAACAGATTTTTCCATAGTGTCTCTCAGACTATTATATAATCTTTAAGTTTGGGTGGCTCCTTTGGGCCATTGACTCTCATGATAGGTCATTTTCATGCTTAGTCAGAGTTTTTTCTTTTGAGGCTTTCTTTTCCTTTTTTTTTTTTTAATTCAAAAAGCAAAATATTTATTTTTTTTTATCAAGGGCAAAGTATATGTCCTTATTTTAAAATCAACTTAATTTTAATACATTTGAGGTTACCATGGCTTTCTTTAAATCTATTTTATGATATTTAAAATATTTGTGAAATTAACATATGTGATGAAAAGCATAAAATACCGGAAGACTGTAAATAAAGTGTTCTAAGATTCCAGTATTACTAATGATGTAGCAAAAATGTTTTATTAAAAATAATAAATCTACAAATGTATGTTTTAATATCTAAGGTAATGGATAAAAGAAAGATACAGAAAATACCATCATAAGTTAATAATGGGGAGACAGAAAAATCATAATAAAGCAACCTTGAATTCTTAGAGAACATAATATTATTTATCTCTGAGTATACAGCTGTAAGTGTACGGGTGGAAGGGGCGTACACATGTGTGCCTTTGTGCACGTGCATGAATGTGCTCCTAGTATTAGGATCCAGATAATGAAACTTTTATAAAATGAAATCAGCATTCCATCATTTTCTTTGATATCTAGGCTATATTATAATAATCAGGAGATATAATGAATAAAAAGTAAATTCCCTTAGACAGGTACCAAGCAGTGGGAATATGATTCAAGTATGGTTAAGCCTTCTCACATCTTATTATAAGAGGTTTTGGATAGAAGTATTTCCATGGAACACAGTTGATTTAATTTAAATTTAAATTCTTTTTTAAAAAATATATTTTATTGATTATGCTATTACAGTTGTCCCATTTCCCCCTTTTATTCTCCTCCTCCCTGTGCACCCCCCCACCCGCATTCCCCCCCTTTAGTTCATGTCCATGGGTCATAGTATAAGTTCTTTGGCTTCTACATTTCCTATACTATTCTTAACCTCCCCCTGTCTAACTTCTACCTACCATTTATGCCACTTATTCTCTGTACCTTTTCCTTCTCTCTCCCCACCCCCGATAACCCTCCGTGTGATCTCTATTTCTGTGATTCTGTTCCTGTTCTAGTTGTTCACTTAGTTTGTTTTTGTTCCTGTTTTAGGTTCAGTTGTTAATAACTGTGAATTGTCATTTTACTATTCACATTTTTTATTTTCTTTTTCTTAGATAAGTCCCTTTAATATTTTGTATAATAAGACCTTGGTGATGATGAACTCCTTTAGCTTGACCTTACCTGGGAAGAACTTTATCTGCCCTTCCATTCTAAATGATAGCTTTGCTGGATAGAGTAATGTAGGTTCTTGCCTTTCATAATTTTGAATACTTCTTTCCAGCCCATTCTTGCCTACATGGTTTCTTTTGAGAAATCAGCTCCTTTGCAGGTAACTGTCTTTCTCTCTTGTTGCTTTTAAGATTCTCTGTCTTTAATCTTGGGTAATGTAATTATGGTGTGCCTTGGTGTGTTCCTCCTTGGATCCAACTTCTTTGAAACTCTCTGAGCTTCCTGGACTTCCTGAAAGTCTAATTCCTTTGCCAGATTGGGAAAGTTCTCCTTCATTATTTTCTTCAATAAGTTTTCAGTTTCTTGCTGTTCCTCTTCTTCTGGTACCTCTACAATTCAGATGTTGGAACATTTAAAGTTGTCCCAGAGGTTCCTAAGCCTCTCTCCTCATTTTTTTGAATTCTTGTTTCTTCACTCTGTTCTGTTGAATGTTTCTTTCCTCCTCCTGGTCCAAACTGTTGATTTGAGTCCCAGTTTCCTTACCATCACTGTTGGTTCCCTGTACATTTTCCTTTATTTCACTTAGCGTAGCCTTCATTCTTTCATCTAATTTGCGACCATATTCAACCAATTCTGTGAGCATCCTGATTACCAGCGTTTTGAACTGTGCACCTGATAGGTAAGCTATCTCTTCATCACTTAGTTGTATTTTTTCTGGAGCTTTGATCTGTTCTTTCATTTGGGCCATTTTTTTTCTCTCAGTATGCCTGTTACTTAGTAGGGGGTGGAGCCTTAAGAGTTCACCAGGGCGGGGCAACCCACATGGCTGTGCTATGACGCTGTACGTGGGGGAGGGGTCTGAGAGGGAACAGTGCTGCTTGCTCAGTTCTCTGTGGGATTTCAGTCACTTGCCGGCTACCTACAAGCAAATTGGGCCCTTCTGGTGCTGATTTTCAGGTAGGTGGTTTTGCATGTGTTCTAGGACCCTGTAGGTCTCTCCAACAAACCCTCCAATGAGGCTGGGAGTTTCTCCTGCTGCCACCTCAACCCTCACAGGTGTTTTCAGTCGGAGGTTTGAGGCTTTATTTCCCCATGCTAGAACCCCTGGTTGCGTGGTCTGTCTAGCTCCCCAGTTTTTCCTTCTGGTTTATCTGCATGCGAATGTGGGACCGCCCACTCTGCCAGCTGCCACTTTGCAGGGTCCACCAGCCCACCACCTTGCTGTGAGTCCTCTCTGCCTGGCTGCCTGACTTTGCCACTCCTACCAGTCCGTATGAGTGTTTCTTCTTTAACTCCTTAGTTGTTGGACTTCCATACAGTTCTGTTTTCTGTCGGTTCTGGGCATTTTTTGCTTTTGTTTTTAAATTGTTGTTGTCCTTCTTTTGGTTGTGGGAGGAGGCACAGTGTGTCTACCGATGCCTCCATCTTGACCAGAAGTCTTAAGACCTTCTTTTCATTGAGTATTTTTCCTTTATGGATCCCATAAGTGGTAGCTCCCTGGTAGGGGAAGTGGATTGCCAGAGCAGTTTGCATTTGCTTCACCCTAACACCCCAAGGAAATCACCAGCCTGGGGCTAATTATAATAATTTAAAATCCCGAAGTCTCACTCTGCCCTATGGTATAAATTGTGACCACTCAAGTGTGGTAGAAACTGTATTTCGGTTTCTCAGGAAATCCATTCTCATCCCTTCTCCATGTATAATATTGAATGATCACACAAACGTGTATCTTATTTTCTAATTTCAGTATAAACAAACCATCTTTACTCGTTAGAACCACTAACTAAATGTGTTTAATTATTTTTTTTACAAATCTTCAGCATTTTAAGTTATGCTACCTTCAAATAAAATAATCATTAATTTAAACAAATGTCTATTGCCTCATGAGACATGTTGGTAGGTGGCTGGAGTTCAGAAATGAAGGAAAGTGTATAACCTTAGTTTGCCTTTCACTCCACTTCCTGCTTCCATCTTTTCCTCTCTTATTGTCCCATTCAAAAAAATAAAACCCACATCTTCATCTTCTTTTAGGACAGTAAACTCCAATGCAGTTCAAGTAAAATAAACCAAACTAATATAAGCTTGACCAAAAAAAGCTTAGGTAGGTGTGGATGTGCAAAGATGCAGCAAGTTTTTAACCAGGACTTTGTGTACCTTAAAAACACCTCCCTGCATTGCAGAATATATATTAAAGTGGCAGAGAAGGTACCAGGATTTTAGAGCTTATCAGAATTAGCCATGGTTTTTAAAACTTGAAATGCCCTCATATTTGTTTATTTCAAAAAGTAAGAAAGAAAAATTACAGAAGGAAACATCTGCAGATTATATTAGTGTCGAATTTTTCTTGGGAAAAATTATCAACTGAAATTGATTTTGAAGTCCTTGAGCCTAATAGGCTTCCCACCCCACACCCTAATTCTGATTCTGGAATAGACTACTAGCTTAAATGGCCTGAATGTACATTAATGTGCCTTAGCTTTTTCCTTATTTTTTAGATTCATAGAATTTTTGGTTTAGGTGAGGATGACTGTTCAACATTAATCTAATTGTTTTAATCTGCTTGACTTTTTATTTTAATTACTATTTTTCATTTGTAAAGCTTAGCTGTACTCTTCTAATTAGGCCTGCCTGTTTTCTCCTGGTGGAATCATCCCAGGCTGCCTTCTTAGAGAAGCAGATCCAAGCATCTGCACTTCCAGTTCAGCATCCTGAAAGCTGAGGCTCAGGTTGTCCAGGGATGGATCACAAGAACACGTGTCCATTTTTTATGGCTCCATAGGCTTCCCAAGCAGTTCGTCATTCGTGCTACAAGACTGGTTACTTATTTTCTTTTTAAAAAACCTTAGGGAAACATTTTCACAAAATATAATTAGAATATATGAAAACGTATGTGTTTGGTTTCTCTAAATAGTATAGATTTTACTCTGTAATTTCAACAGCTTAACATTTACATTCACATGGATTCAAATCATTCTGCTTTATTTGTTGCATACATCAAGATAGATTAAATCTAACCCACATTCCCTTCTAAAATATCTACAAAATGATTCTATTAGAATACTGTATGCATTATCCAAACATACTAGACTTTTTGGAGTAGAAGGGCTTATTTCAGAAAGTCAGATATGAATTCAATGGTAGTAAGTAGGTTATTTGACTAAACTAGAGCCTTTAGAGAAGGAATAGGATAAAAATGCTATCTTTGGCCATAAAATAGGTTTATGCAAACCCTGAAAAAAAATAATGAGTGACATTTGTCCACTTAAATAATTAAGATAATTTTCAAGTTAAAACTTTTGAAATTTCAAATGTTTACATTTACAATATTTTGTCTTAGTGTACCTTTGGGATTCCTGGCAAAACTCTTGTCACAAATATTCATTTGTTTTGTTTTCCCAAGGCTGCTTATGACTAAGCTGGTGAGTAGGTCCTCATGTTTACTAATATGTATTGCAGCTCTGTTGGTACACCAGAAGGCCAGAATGGAACGACTTCAAAGAGAACTTGAGATTCAAAAGAAAAAGCTGGATAAACTAAAATCTGAAGTCAATGAAATGGAAAATAATCTAACTCGAAGGCGTCTGAAAAGATCGAATTCCATATCCCAAATACCTTCAGTAAGTCTTTCTGTTAACTGTTGTGACCTCTCTGCTTTAACATGTGAATAAGCAATCTTACCAGAAGTATAAAAGCTTGATCTGGTTTTAAAAGCTCTTAATTCATACTTGTTTTTCTGATCTTACCTTCTCCTGCCAAACTTTTTTTTTCTTAACTAATAACATGAGAATTCAATGTAGATCCTTCTCACATGGAATTATCTTTCAGCTGGAAGAAATGCAGCAGTTGAGAAGTTGTAATAGACAACTCCAGATTGACATTGACTGCTTAACCAAAGAAATTGATCTTTTTCAAGCCCGAGGTAAACTTCAGTGCATACTCAGCAGAAATTCATTGTATAAATATACCTGCTCTTTTCCTGTGGCTCAAAACAGATTTATCAGTCATAATCTTATTGTCTCAGATTTGACTTTGGAGCCAGATAGTGCTAGAAAATTGTTGGGTTTTAATTTTCTCTCCCACCCTGCCCCCCAAAAAACATATATAATGTATTTAGTTGAGTAATTTGATACATTTTATATCCTTCAAATCTTCTTTAGTGACATGCTAAAGGAAGACAAGGATTAGTATCTTTAGCTGCGTTGTTAAAGTATTGCTATTATGTATTAATAGAATGTGTTACAATAATACTTAAGATTAAAATGTATGTATTCATACATCTTTTTTGTATTTCTGTTTTACATTTCAAGAATTATGCTTTTCAAAACATAATTGAAAAGGCATCCCCACCCTAATGGCCCTATTTTAATTGACAAAATAGAGAACAGAATAAATATATGGCTTACACATTTTTAGAGCAATGATAATTTCTTATACTTGAGCTATTACTTAGAAGTAATCATTGCTTATCATAGTAAAAAAAGTTTATAATTTAATTCAGTTCCATAGACAATTAAAAAGAAATTTATAACTTAAACCTAATTCTGAAGTTGGGGAAATAATAGAAATATATAAAATGGAAAAGATAGAAAAGGGAAGGAAACCAACAAAAAAAGAAGTCCTTCGGTCACACTTTTGACTGTGTGCCAGAGTCCATTAAACTGAAAGATGATTCATTTTATTTTCTTTTAAAATGTTAGTAAGCTGTTTTTATCTTGAAACATTCATAGAAAATGCCATAATTTAACTTTGGAAGAAAAAGAAAGTTAGGGCTTGTCTAGAAACTAATTTTGAACTTGTTCCTTTTGTTTAAAATGTGAACCATTGTATTACATCAGTGCAAAGTTTTTATACCTGTGACCAAACTGTTTAGTTGCGTAAGGCCACGTTGGGCCATTTAAAGTTACACATTTGCCCATGGAGCAGGGATCCGCTTCTCATCATGTCATTGTCTTGCTGGCATTAACGTGACTTCTTCCCCTGTTCACCACTCAGGCCACTGTCGTGAGTGCGATGTTGTTACACCTGCCTCAGCCATTTTGAACCCCTTACATATAATTTGAGATTAGAGGTACAAATAATTAAAAGGCATTTCTGTAATTATTTTTTAGAAATAAAATACTTGCTTTTTAAAAAAACAAAATATTTTTAACTATAAACATTGATATATTTACTTTTTATATATTTCAGGGCCACATTTTAATCCCAGCGCAATTCATAACTTTTATGACAATATTGGATTTGTAGGTCCTGTGCCACCAAAACCCAAAGGTTAGTGTATCCATTAAGTGTGAAAACTGTTACATTTTGAAAAGCAGTATTTTAAAAAAATACTATTTTTAGCAACCTTACACTCTAGAAATGCTTCAGACTTAGACATTCTTGGATGGGTTCATTAGGAATTCATTTGTTTTTTTTTTTTTATTTACGTGCTGGGGGTTGGGGAGGATGCAAAAGCTCTTAAAAAGTAGTAGATGTCCTTAGGGTGCATCATACACTCACAAAATAGCAAGTCCTGGTTTAAAAAAATGAGCTGAAAATTTTGTATTCTTTAAAATTTTAGGCAAATGAGGCAGATACCATAGGGAAGTAAGTTTATTTTTCGTGAGTAGACTGTTTTATCTAATTTATGCATAATTCTGTATAATCAAATGCTCACAATTCCAGATGAGTGATTTTTGAAAACTGTTACCTACTAGCATTTTACATCATTGATATTCACGGAATATATGTACTCCAAACCACAGAATGTCAAAATATATGTGTGAATTTTTTACTCCAGGCATAAAAATATGGGAATAGACTATGTTACTGGTTCTTTGGTTTGTTGCAAGAATTTCACCATTCTTATTCAGGAAGCTGTTGTCTTCATTTCCATATTTTTAAGTATAATTTAATTAGGCCTAGCTAATCGCGATATTATTTTTTCTTACTTAAATGTTTTTAGACACAGCTGGAATGTAGTTGAATTGTTACTACAGAGGAGCAAAGTGAGATTAGGGCATTTGGCCCTGTAGGCGAGTATTCATTCACGCACTGTGGATGCTCTTAGGTGCTAACTGAGTAAAGAAATAAAGAAAATTGTGGCATGACCTAGCTCCTTAAAATAAGAAAAGCAGGTATTTCAGACTCTGAATGAGTTGCCTCTATATATGGATTTTACCCTTTCAAAAACCAGAATTTTTCTCATAAAAATTTCCTGTTCTGTTTCAACATAGTTTAGTACTTTATGTGTTGAGGGTAGGAGAAAGGTGGAATATAGATAAAATAAGAAACATGAAGGTTTATTTTATCATTCTCTCTATTTTTGTTGTATGTGTTTGAAATTTTGTACAGTAAAAAAGAAAAAACTTCATTACCTGAAAGCAGTTTTTTACAAAATATGGAAGCTTGTATCCTGGCTGTTTTTAGAGAAATAACAAATCAATTAAATCAATTATTTTTGCCTTAAGGCTAAAATGAGGAGTTAGTTACTAGTTTTACTTACAGAGGTTTATTTAGTTCAAAATCAGATTTGCTTCACAATGCAGTTTTTGTTTTTGGTTTTTTTTTTGGGGGGGGGTAGATTTTATTTATTTATTTTCAGAGAAAGGGAAAGGGACCTGGCCCACAACCTAGACATGTGCCCTGACCAGGAATCAAACAGGTGACCTTTTGGTTCGCAGGCTGGTGCTCAGTGCACTGAGCCACAGCAGCCAGGGCAGTGAGTTTTTTTAAAGAGCTGAAATTACAAATCCTCTTTTTCATTGTAACTTCCTCTTTTTTCAATTCTGATGGTTTAGTTTCCAAATACCGCTAATAAAAAGATTCATAGCTTGGTAATTACCGAATGAAATTGTGCAGATGTAAGAAAACCATTGGAGACCTTTTATTTAAAAAAAAAAAATGTGGGTCCTCCATTGATCACCTTAGATATATTAAACGGTCAAGTAGATGCTGGTATTTAAAGGGACTGAAGTGTTACAGACTAAGTAGCGCCTACCACTGAAAAAGCCTTTGCAGTTAAACAACAAAGGACAGACAGTCTCACTGAAAGTGAGCCGGGTGAGGGTGTTTTCTGACTCTCCAGCGAGACCAGATTTCTAGTGAGCAGCAAGATGGACCCTCAGATTAGAACAGTCGTTCTGTAACATGTTTCCCACATATGGAATGTGAAATAAATTCAGATATAACTGTTTACTTTAATGAGTTTTAGGGGACACTAACTAGTATTACCAGACCCTTGATTTTTCAAATATTTTCCAAGTTGCTCATGCATGTGGCAAAAATTGTGAGGATGCCTAAAAATTGTGACCAGTGCCTGAAGTTGGAAATGTTGCAATAAAATGCTCTTGAAGATTAATCACTAAATAAGGTACTGCTAAAGGGGCCCATAGCACCAGACAGCACTTAAATATCTTAAATTTGTTATAAAACTTTCTATTTTAATCTAATAGTCTTTTAAAATAGCAGAAAGGATATCATTTAGTTACCATTTTAGTAACTGAATGATAGTAGATGAAATTTGCAAATTAATACACATTCTTTTAATAGTTTGAATCCTTAAATTATAAACTTTGGTAGGAAACATCATCCCAAAAATAATTTGCAGGAATACTATTCTAAATTTATAATGGTATTTCCCCCCCAAAAAAAGTTCTATTAATGTAATTTCATTTAGCTACAACCTTGAAAGAATGTAACCATTCTTCATATTTAAGATACTTCTATTTATTCAAACACGCTAGAACGCCTTTATCAGTAAGAACGATTAGACCTAGAGGCCGTGTGATACATCTCAGGTCAGAGAGCAGAGCAGTCAGGGGTTGGCAGCAGAGCCGGGTGCAGAACTCCGTTCTCACAGCCCTCAGTGTGGTGTTCTTTCTACTGTTGAAAAATAAATACGATTAAATTTTCTACTCTGATTAACTTCCCCAGGGTCTATTGGTAGTTACATAAGATTATGGAAATTAGTTCATCTTTATATTTTATTTGTATTCAAGGCTTACATTTTCAGCAGATAAAGAACATTTAACAGAAACTTTAATTCTTGGTAGAAAGCAGAACTATAAACACTACTTCGCTGGGACATGAAACTCGAACTTTAACGAGACACAAATTCGCTGTCAGTGTTGTATAGGGACACCCTTTCACGATCTTGGGTGGCACTGTGGGAATCTTTGCTGTCAGTTGCCATATGGGCTGCTTCCCCCTTTCTCCTGCTATAAATTGGGGAAACCATGCTCTTTTCTCCTTTAAGAAGATATTGAGTAACTGCATCATGTCCATGTTTGTATTCCCCAGCGGAGAAGTACCAGCTTGAAGGAAACGGGTGAGGACCAAGTGTGTGTGTGGGTTTCAGTTAGATGCTCCGTTTGGTTGACAACTGGCCTAGTGCTGTGCAGCACAAGCAGTGGTGGAGATGGCCAGTAGTTTATGACCTGGTGATTTTTGCTTCTAAAGTAATTCTTTTGCTTCCTTACAGATCAGCGGTCCACCATCAAAACACCAAAGACTCAAGATACAGAAGATGATGAGGGGGCTCAGTGGAATTGTACTGCCTGTACTTTCTTGAACCATCCCGCCTTAATCCGCTGTGAACAGTGTGAGATGCCAAGGCATTTCTGAGCCAGAAGGCCTCTGTCTTCTCCGGAACCGTACCTGAAGTTCAAGAAACCAGTCTGTCATCAGGGGAAAAGTTTCACTGCTACATAGGATTTTGTCAGATGGAAGGTGTGACAGGATGGTGGTGTGCTAACGTTAAATGTCAGCCCACGGAGCTAATGATACCTCAGTCTAATGTCATGGGCAGTTGAAATCCATCACATGAAAGGTAATCTGCTGAAAGACTCGGTTGCCCGCTGCCTAACCACGTTCAGTGTTACCAGTAGCCCATTACAGATAATTCTCAATGTGTTAATGCCTAGGTGTTCCCATACCTTTTCCCCTCGTGTCACTACTGAATTTTGACAGGAGGAAGGAATAAAATGATGGCTTTTTTTTTTTAAAGCTTTCAGCGAAACACTACAAACATGAAGAAATGGAACAAGGTTTAACTATTTAAAAACTTTGCTGCCGCATAGTGCCAACGGATAGGGGAAGAACTTCACAAATCTGTGGTACTCTTGGCCTTGTCTTTGTCTTCCCTGAAAACGTCTCCACTCTGAAGCCAGCATCTAAGTCTAAAGATGAAAAGGAAGCAGCATGCATTGTCTGTACAAACACGCAGTGAAGTATCCCAGAGCTTTCCCTACTGTACAGGTCTCTCAAGTCTGCTTGAAGCGATTTCTCTTCTCCTTTATTATTTTCTTATATTTCTATATGTATAGTGTAATAGTCTTTTGTTAACTGATTTTCTTGTTTCCTTTTAGTGATTAAGCACGAACATGTCCCTTTTTAAGCCTTACTCAAGAGAAACAATGCCTTAAAATAAAAAAGCATTAATGAAATGAAACTATGCACAAAATAACTTTCCTCTACTTATTCTGTACTTTGCCCTCGTGAGTGCCGACACTCTGTGAAGACATCCCAATGCCGTGCAGTGAGCTGCAAGACATGGAATTGCAAGACTTGTCTGTAGGTCACACTGTGTCCTGCCTTTAGCAGTGGGTGACACAGCGCAGTGCTTCGTCTTCCCCAGGGAAGTGTGAAGCGGAAGGTTCCTCACCCGCTGCCAGAGCAGCAAGGCCACACTTCCTCATCTGCCTGGTGTCCCACGGAACTTTCACAAGGGATTGCTGTTGGGAAAGTACAGTGTCCAAACCAGCAATAGCAGCAGCACCGACAGCCCTTTTATTTTTTATTTTTTTGGAGAGAGAGAGAGAGAGAAAGAAGTTTAAATGCTTTACTGTTGGGGCAATTCATTTCTAAAGCTGACTTGGTGGCAGTACCGTGTGTATTTATAAAACAAGGCTAGTCATATTTAGGACAACTGAAGAAAAGCTGGAAAAAAAACGAGCAAACTTGAACACTGAAGCAACCTCAAGCATCTCTTTATTTTGATGATATATTTTTATAAGGAAAATATTCAGATCAGGAATGTATATAACTAAATAAAATCAGAAAAAAATAACAGTATGCATTTAAAAAGACAGAATTATGAAATTATATATCAGTGCTTAGAATGGGGCCAACAGAAGTGCTGAAATATAGCAAAAGATAGGAGGTCATGTAGACTGTCACCCACTGTAAATGTTTGCAAATGGATATTTTTAAATAAACAGGATTATTACAGGTGATCTATATGAATGTCAGAGCCTCGACTTCCAGGCTTTGCGTTATGTATATGGGGAGAAATATGACAATCCTAGTTAATTAGACAGTAGACCCAAAGCCCTTACATTTGGTGCATTTTGCTTTAAAAATAGGCCTTGTTTTTCAGCTTCATCTGCAGTTCTATGTGAAGATTGATAAATCAGTTTTTACTTGTTTTATTAATAAAACGTAATTTGGATATCTTGAGTTGATGGTTTTGTGATTTAGCTGGGTAAACTATC
This sequence comes from Anoura caudifer, assembly GCA_004027475.1. NCBI lineage: Eukaryota > Metazoa > Chordata > Mammalia > Chiroptera > Phyllostomidae > Anoura > Anoura caudifer. The sequence goes on from PVKU01000395.1 coordinate 218,024, forward strand.
TTTGTAACAGATAAGTTATTTATAAAAATTAAAAAACTTATATTCTAATGTGGATTTTGTGACTTGTTTTTAAGGTTTGTGGGACAGGAGATAATTTATAGTTAATTGAAAACAGAAAACTCATTCTCTAGAGTCTTCTCATGACATCATGGCATTCAACTGCATTTCTTGGGTGGTTTTTATTAATTTCCCCAGGCTTTTGAACTGGTGAAAGAAACCATGTTTCAACTGAGAAAAAATGAATATACCTTCTTTTTTCATAATTTGTTATACCTTTTTCTTTCCTTTGTTTTAGGGCTTTTAAAGTTTACCCCATAGTTGAAAACGTGATTTCTTGGGTCATTTAGCCTTGGGTAGTCATTTAGTTAATATCTGCTCTTCTGTAATGTATAGGTGCTGAGGATGTGATACTTCTCTTGAAGAGAATCTTTATATGGAGTTTTCAAAAAATTATGAATTGGTCTTTCTGAGCTTGAAAAGAGCGAAGTAGCACTTACTGATCTCTCTGATGTAACTGTAGAAAGCCCTGCCTTGCCTTAACTGGTCTTTTCAACCTAGCGGGACGGAAATACTCTTTACTGGGGAGCGTGAGGCCTGGGCATGAGGTTGGACTGGAGACCACCTTTAAGGAACTGTTGTACTAAAATATAATTACAGGTACTAAAAACTTCAGATGGGAAGATGGACTTCTGTTTCTCATCCCTTTCTTTGGGTGCTAACATTCTCTGTATTTTAAGGGAAGGTGGATAGTTAGCAAGCAGTTCATGTAAACTGGATTTCTCAGGAAAAGCTTTATGTTAACGAAATGTTGACTAGCGTCTACTCTCATAACCAATGCATTTTACGAAGATGCATGTTACATTAGAAATTTTTGTGGAAAAAAAATTTTGTTTTCTTTTAAGATTTTCATTTTTTAAAATAATCTGGATCCATCTGCAGTCTAATTATATTCATAGACTTTACATTGGAGAAATAAAACCATGGTTTTCTGCATAGAAAACCATAGATGGTCCTAAACTTTAAACTTATATTTTAATCAAAGCATTTGTAAATAGCAAAATTAACTGGCATTTCAAAGTTTTCTCCTCCCCAATTTAATGTTGACAGGAAATTCTAGTGAGTAATGATAGGTCTAAGAAATGAACAGTGTAAGACAGGATATTCAGTCCATGAGTAATTGAAGTGGTCGGTATCACCTCAGGAAATACCAAATCTGTTGTGGCACCGAAGGCCATTCCAGGCTTAACACCTACATGCCGGGTATCGGTGTGGTTTCCCATACAACAAAGTACTTCTATTTCTCGATGACAAGTGAACATACTTTGGGCTCCAGTTTTCAGAAACTACAATTATATCCATTTCACTTGAAGATAAAATGGCTCAGGGCTACATTTCAATTTTCATTGCTTCCATCTGAAAATACAATTAGGCAACTGAGAGAAAAGAAAGGACATTTTCTAAAGAAAACACAATTTTGTAGCTTTAGATTTGTTGAGATGAGTTCCCCCCCTCTGTATGTAGCAAGCTGTTTGGATTTCCGTGTTTTGACGAAGTATAGTTAATCATAAAAAATGTTTGGGCCCTGGCTGGTGTGGCTCAGTGGATTGAGTGCTGACCTGCAAGGCAAGGGTTCGCTGGTTCCATTCCTAGTTGGGGCACGTGCCTGGGTTGCAGGCCCAGTACCCGGTAGGGGGTGCATGAGAGGCAACCTCACATTGTTGTCTCTCTCCCTCTTCCTCTCTCAAAATAAAATCTTTTTAAAAAAGTGCTTGGGCCCTGGCCAGTGTGGCTCAGTGGGATAGCATTGTCTGGTGACTGAAAGGTTACAGGCTCAATTCCCAGTCAGGGCACACACCGAGGCTGAGGGTTCACTCATCCATCTGAGCACGTGTGACCCCCAGCCTTGGCACGCATGGTCCAGGGCCATGTACGTGTGGGAGGCAGCCCATCAGTGTTTCTCTTCCTCTAAAAAGCAAAACAAAAAATGGCCTCAGGTGAGGATTTAAAAAATGCTTGGTAATGCATTGTATTTGTAACTATAAATTCCATCCTATATTACTGGTTCAAAAATAGAATTGCCATGTTCTAGTATAATAGTTTATTGATTCACCTAGTTGCTTGGAAAGGTTACGTGGCACATTGCTCCCCAGATAGACCTCACAAATCTCGAAAGGACAGTTGGGGTTCAATTCTGGTATCTCTCCAGATTTACTCTATAACCCTGTGATACTTTCTTTCTCTGCATGTTAAACCCACCTCACGGGGTGTTAGGGGACTAATGTAAGCTACCGGAGCCAACCCCTTCTCTCGTGAGGAACTGGATTATCTTAGAACGGTAGGTCATGTTCTTGCATAAAGGGGTTTTCGGGCATGTTTTCAGCAGCATTCATGAACAAAGCAGTAAGTTTGCTATTTCTCTGAATTGGTCTAGGGCTATCTCAAGGGCTCAGAATTTAATGTTTGAGTTACTGGAATTGAATTCTTTACCTTATCAAAAGGTTGCTTGCTTTGCAAAGGCAAAATCACGCTGACCTGAAGATCAAGTGCGTTCATACTTCTGTTACATGTCCAGCTATCTAAAGAATGTATATTTTATGATGAAGCATAGCAATATATTTCTCCAGGAAAATAAACACCTTCTTCAAAGGACTTACTCCAATGTTTGCACAACTGTATGTTTGTTTTAAGCCTAAAATTGACCCAAGATATACTTCATTCTAGCTTGTCTCTCTGTAGCTGTTCTTTACCTCCTTTTTCTTCCTTTTCTGAGGGCAGGAACACATTCTTCCTCTGACCCATCCTCATAACAGAACCGTTACAACTCACTGACGCTGCGTTCTAGAAGTGTTTATCAATCCTCGTTGCACAGTGAACAAATACTGCAGCATCTTCACTGCGGAACCGCTTTCCAGAAGGACTTTCACTCCCACCTGTGAGCCCACTCATCCGTTCTCCGTAGGCTTAGTGCCTTTTCACACCCTAATCTAGTTGGCTTTCCTCCCTCCAGCTGGCTCATACCTCAGCACCCTGCAGCTAGAATAAAGAGGTAACACAACTAAGTCCACACTCTCCTGTTCAGGAATCTTCGTTGTTTTCCCACTGCTGCCTGGCTTGTAAGACTATAGTCTGATCCTTCCCTGCCTCTCCAGGATGGTTTGTTGCTTTCCAACAGAATAATCTTACACTAAATTAGCCTAGTCACTTCCCTTAATCTTGCACATTCCCATTAATGTACTTTTGTCCGTCCATCCCCTTTCCCCTATCTCTGCTGAAGCCAAGGGGCAAGATTATGAGACCTTTCCAAACCACCTCCTCGTAGCACTTGATGTATTTTCTGCCCACTTGACATTTGTTGCTACTTTGACGTCCCCATTTATATAGTGACATGGTAGGTGTTATGACACACCCCTTCATGTCCCTCACAGTAAATACCCTTAGGCATAGTGAGAGGTCAGTAAGTGGTGAGGGCCAAGTTAGGGGGTACAGCCATTTTGAACTTGGTATGTATTTCCCCATAGAACCAATACTACAACAGGTTTCCGGGCCAACCCGCTGATTCGTGGAAATGCTCTACATCTGAAATACGGAAATAAGGTACAGTACCGTTGGGATGTGCAGCTGTAACTGTGAGCTGAGAATGTCTCTTGTCTTCCGTGGCATTCCAGAAGAGGGTAGAAGCATAGAGACCTTCATAGATATTCTGAAAAGTTCAGAAATTGGCATTTGAAATTGAGGTTCCTGATTCTGTTAACATCCGATACTACTTCAAAGCCTAAATTTTGCCTTTTCTGGTGTACATTTGTCTGAGTGGCTACTTGTTCCTAAACAAGATGAATCTTTTTCCCCCCTCAAAATTAAAGCAGAGAGGGATGGGGATTATTTTTCTGAGAGAATTGGTCAAGGAAAGAAGAAAATTGAATGCAAAATGTGTAATAACCCTTTCCTTCCCTTTCCCAGGAAAGATGTGAAAAGACAGGCTTCCGACGAAAGGAGGCATAGAAAGCAGGGACTCTCTGTGTACCTGTGAATTGGCTATGGATAGCCACGTCACGTATGGCAGCTGCCATGAGAGAAGTGTACACTGTATTTTTTGGCTTGAAGTCTTAATCATAACCTTTTGGGGTTTTAACAGAATGGTTTCACACACCCTTTTGCCGAAGTGCCAGATTCTTTACATAGTAGGACAGTCCACACCTCTATGAACGCTCGTTTACTAACCCAGGCAACCAAACTCTGCTCAGCTACTGACAGAAGCGGTTTCATTCCAGTGAATGGTAACAGGTGATTTCTGCTAAGATTGTGAAGCATAGTTATAAGCATAATTATATGCTATAATTATATTTCCTATCAAATGACAAAAACAGCAGTTTTTAAAATTTGCCATCTGTATCCTATTAACCACAAACTTTCTTTTCTACTGTTTTATGACAGTTAAGATGCCACAGTTAAATGCAATGGCTTCACATTATATGAAACAAATGACCCCATGTTCTAAGACAAGTGAAACAAAGAATAAGGACTCACTGAAAACAAACTGCCATTTTTTCCCCTCTGAGCTCATATGCTTAGCATCCAGATTTGCTACAGCACAGAAATCTTGACTTCTGACCAAGATGGAGGCATAGGTAGATACACTCTGCCTCCTTGCACAACCAGAAGAAGGACAACAACAAATTTAAAAACAAAAAACAACCAGAACTGCCAGAAAAATCTAACTATGGAAGTCCAACAACCAAGTAGTTAAAGAAGAAAGTCATCCAGACCGGTAGTAGGAGCGGAACTGGGGAGCCAGGCAGAGAGGGTTCATGAAGAGGCAGCAGCTGGCAGACCAGGGGGTCCCACATTCACATGCAGATAAACCAGTAGGAACAACTGGGGAGACAGACTGCACAACCCAGTGCCCCATCACAGGGAAATAAAGCCTCCAAACCTCTGACTAAAAACACCTGTGGGGGTTGAGGCAGTGGGAGAAACTCCCAGCTTCACTGGAGGGTTCATTGGAGAGACCCACAGGGTCCTAGAACACATGCAAAAACACCTACCTGGAAATCAGCACCAGAAGGGCCCAATTTGCTTGTGGGTAATGGGGGAAGTGACTGAAAACCAGCAGAGAGCTGAGCAAGTGGCACTGTTCCCACTCGGACCCCTCCCAAAGAGGGAACATACGACGTCACAATGCAGCGACGTGAGTTGCCCTGTCCTGCTGAACACCTAAGGCTCCGCCCCTTACTACGTAATGGGTGCACCAAGACCAAAAAAAAAACGTGGCCCAGATGAACAGATCAAAGCTTCAGAACAGAAAAAATACTACTAAGTGATGAAGAGATAGTCAACCTATCAGATACAGAGTTCAAAACACTGGTAATCAGGATGCTCACAGAATTGGTTGAATATGGTTGCAAATTAGATGAAAAAATGAAGGCTATGAAAAGTGAAATAAAGGCAAATGTACAGGGAACCAACAGTGATGGGAAGGAAACCGGGACTCAAATCAATGGTTTGGACCAGAAGAAAGAAATAAACATTCATCTAGAACAGAATGAAGAAACAAGAATTCAAAAAAATGAGGAGAGGCTTAGGAACCTCTGAGACAACTTTAAATGTTCCAACATCTAAATCATAGGGGTGCCAGAAGGAAAAGAGGAAGAACAAGAAATTGGAAACTTATTTGGAAAAAATAATGGAGAACTTCCCCAATCTGGCAAAGGAAATAGACTTCCAGGAAGTCCAGGAAGCTCAGAGACTCCCAAGGAAGTTGGACCCAAGGAAGAACACACCAAGGCACATCATAATTACATTACCCAAGATTAAGCATAATGAGAGAATCTTAAAAGCAAGAGAAAAAGACACACTCACCCACAAAGGAGTTCCCATAAGACCATCAGCTGATTTCTAAAAAGAAATCTTACAGGCAAGAAGAGGCTAGAAAGAAGTATTCGCAGTCATGAAAGGCAAGGACCCACATCCAAGATTACTCTATCCAGCAAAGCTCTCATTTACAATGGAATTGCGGATAAAATGCTTCCCAGATAAGGTCAAGTTAAAGGAGTTCATCATTATATGAAGTGTTAAAAGGACTTATCTAAGAAAAAGATCAAAACTATGAACAGTAAAATGACAACAAATTCACAACTATCAACAACTGAACCTAAAATTAAAAAACAAAAACAAACTCAACAAACTAGAACAGGAACAGAATCAGAGAAATGGACATCATAAAGAGGGATTTCAGTGAGGAAGGGGAAGGAAGGAATGGGGGGAAGGTACAGGGAAGAAGAAGCATAATTGATAGGCATAAAATAGATGGGGAGATATCAAAAATGGTATAAGAAACAGAGAACTAAGAACTTATATGTACAACCCATGGACATGAACTAAGGGGGTGAATGCTGGAGGGTTGGGTGGGTGCAGGGTGGAGGAGGGATAAAAGGGGGAAAATTGGGAAAATGTAATAGCATAATCAATAAAATATACTTTAAAAATAATAAAAATTTAAAAAACAGTAATATGTAACCAAATGACCAAACTCCATACTCTCAAAACATCACATAATATTACTTTTGTAATGAAAGCTATTATTTTCAGTGTCAAATAAATATGTGAGGTAAAGGGGAAAAAAATCTTGAATCACCCCCCCTTAGAGTTGTATAAGGGTTTTGTCTTGTTGTTGTTGTTTTGTTTTGGGGGTTTTGTTTTGGGTTGTTTTTTTTTTTTTAGATTTTATCTATTTTTACAAAGAGGAGAAGGGAGGGAGGCAGAGAAACATTAATGTGTGGTTGCCTCTTGTGGGCCCTCCACTGGGGTCCTGGCCCAAAACCCAGGCATGTGCCCTGACTGGGAATTGAACTGGTGACCCTTTGGTTCGCAGGCCGGTGCTCAGTCCACTGAGCCACACCAGCCAGGGCTGGGCTTTCATTTTCATAGCAATTTAACACAATTATCAGTTTTTTACAGGCATGAGGGGGGAAATCCCCTTATTTTCATAGCATTTTGACACAATTATCAGTTTTTTACAGGCATGATGGGGGAAATCCCCAGTCATTCTCGGGGCAAGTAACACTTCAGCTTTTTCTTCTCAAGATAGAATAAATATCTTCAGTCTTTCTTCATACAATCTATTTCCTTTAGGGGCATACCACATTTTATGAATTATGATTGGACATTGGACCTTTGGCCTCCTGATTCATTCAGAAAATGGGCTGAAGGCTTGTTTTCTGGCTCTTGCATGCCATGTGCTTTTGATTACGTGTTAGGGGCATACTGGAAGCTTCCCACTGTGGCGTCATTCATCACAGCCGACCTTAGAATTGCGCAATCCCATCCCTCCCTCTGGTTTCTACTTTTGTTGTGTGTGTTTTTTTTTAATCCACCAGTGATTTTAATTCATGGACTTCATGCTACTTTTATAGAGCCATTTTTTTCTAATGTACATTATTTAAGCTTGAATTTCTTTTTTATTGTCAATAGTCCATTCTAAGTTAATCCTTCTCTACATATCTGAGCAGTTTCTCAGGAGGTCTGTATGTCACCCACCGAGGAACTGAGCAGAATGGCCACGGCGATGCCTAGCCCCGAGACCAGCTATTCGGGCCTGCGGTAAGCGTCAGGCCATCTCTACCCAGCACATCCTCACACGAGGCTGCTCACCTACGTGGGTAAGACTGCATTCCCCGGCCGAGCGATGAGAGTGCCAAGTAGAAGGAGCTACCTCTCATTCCGCTTACCTCTTTCTCTCAGAGATAATCAGATTGATCTGACAAGATTTGGTATATAATCTTTTGAAATATAATTAACATGCGTATTACCGTACTAGGCACTGTTCGCAATGCTTTACAAATATTCCCATGTAATTCTCCTAACAACCCTGAGGGAGATAGCATGATGTCCCCAGTGTTCAGAGGAGGGATGGGGGCAAGGCGAGGTTAAGGAACTCACTGGGGGTGACACAGCTTATTGGACCCAGGGCCGAATTCAAGATGGAGCAGCGTGACTCCACTACGACCTGCTTTTAACCACTGTGATGCGTGGCCTTCAGCCTCTCCTCTCAGCTGCAAATTGATATTTATTTCTATTTATTCCAAGGTAGCTTGCATATGTTATCACCTCTCAGTCTCCAACATTATCCACCTTTCAAGTTCTGCTACTTCCTCCTTTTGCCCGTCTTCCTAATTGTATTTTTAGGTATGAGGACAGGGTCTCTGAGTTTGTTCTCCACTGTACGTCCTGCTCCCAGCGCAGGCTCAGCACGTGGGAGGTACACAACAAATTTCAAGTCATAATGTGGTAATCTAGTGTAACTTTATTTTCCTATCATCTCCCCCCAAGTGCTTCTCAGTATCACTGCCTCCCAGAGGCCAGGCAGTGTGGCAGACAACGTGGGAGAAACAGCAAGCACCTTGGCGAGTTTACAGAAGGGAAGGCAGTACCAGCACGTGCCAGCAGCTGCGTTATTCTCGGATTCTGTGGTTTGCCAGTTTGTCTCCTCACTGTGGTCATTCTTCACTCTGCCTTCTTGTTTCAGCTCCTTCTGATACAAGTTCCCTTTATGGTCTGTGTAGTGCCCCGTGTTCGGTTTGGGAGGTTTGGTTTTTTGGGTGTTTTTTTTTTTTTTTTTTTTTTTTTTTTTTTTTTTTTTTTTTTTTTTTTTTTTTTTTTTTTTTTTTTTGCATCTTTGTGCTTTTTTGTTGGTGATTTTGCTGTTTAAAATGACCCCAGGCATAGTGCTGAAGGGCTGTCTAGCATTCTGAAGTTCAAGGAGCGTGGGATGTGCCTTCAGAGAAAGTGGGTGTGTGAGATTAACTTCATCTGGGCGTGAGGCAGAGTGTTGCCTGTGAGTTCCAAGTGTTAGTGAGTCAACAGTATGTATCAAACAAGTAGTGTCTACACAGAAACATAGAAAAACAAGGTCATACAATGATTGGTTAATGAAAATATAACCCAAGGGTTGTGGGAAGCTGGCCCTGTATTTTCCTAGGAGTAATAGTTTAGTATTTGCTAATTCAGTGTCTGTGGAGACTTTATAGAACATATCTACTATAAAAAATGACAATCAATGGAAATTAGAACATAAGGCAAGTGCTGTACACAGAGATACAGAGCTCAGTGAAGGAAGAGATGACTTCCACTGGTTGAGTCAGGGACACCCTGTGAAAGGGAGGCATTGGCGCTGGGACCTAAATGGTGAGACCTGATAGGTGTGGGAAGCTATCCCAAAGGCAGAACACAAGGAGCCACGGTGGGTCTAGGAACTATGGGGCTCTTCAGAGACATGCAGGTAACGTGCTTGGCTGAAAAGTGAATACACATCAGGAAGATAAGCAGGGAAGGTAATTTCGTGGGAGACAATTAAGAGTGCACTTAATTTGATAGGCAAATATGAGCCATGAAAATAATTTGAGGGAAATGAAAATGTAAGTCTACATCAAGATTTGAACATGACTGTTGAAAGCAGCTGTATTCAAAGTAGCCCAAAACTAGGACAACCTGACCACCCGCCAGTCGGTGAAGGGATAGACTGGTCTGTCTATACATTGGAGTACTATTCAGCATTTTAATGGAACGAATACAGCAATACTGACGAATCTCAAATGCATTGTGGTGAGTGAAAGAAACCAGATATGGGAGTGCATGCTCTATGGTTTTGTTTACATGAAATTGTAGAAAGGAAAAAATAAATCAATAGTGGCAGAAAACAGGGAGTGGTAGAATAGGATTCACTAAAAACAGCATATAAGGGAATTTTCTCGGGAGATGGATATATTTCATCTTGATTGTGGCAGTTTATGTAGGCATAGCCATTTGTCAAAACTCATTTAAAATGGACGCATTTTGCATTAAAATGATGCAATTTATAAATCTATTTATATAAATTAAATAATAAATTTGTTTTACAAGAAGGTTTAGGGGAGGAGACATCTGATATGATTTGATACATATCCCCATCCTGATGAACAAACTCACATGATCAAGGTAAATAAGAGAGAAGCAGAAAGAAAGCAAGTCACCAACTGGATTCTTAGTAATGATCAGATAATGTCTTATCTAAAGCCAAATACTCATAGACTGTGGGGGAGCTTTGTCCAGCAGAGCCCCCCAGCCATTGTGGATGAAAGTAAGTCTGCCAAGACCTGATCTGCTTGGGGAGGAATGGTGCCGGATCTCTCAGAGGAGAAGGGCCAGGAGCCTGTTCCTCAAAGGACTTTTATTGGGTTCAATTTGCACAGGAATACAGGTAAAGTTCATCAATCATTGTCAGGCAGTAATGATCAAACAATAGATAACATTCAAAGAACTATGAGGGCTTATTCTGAGTCAGGGTCAGTTAGCTAAAAGGCCATAAAACCTTGGGAGACATGCTTGGACCCTTATCAGAAAATTGAGGACATTCTTAGCAAAGCAGGTTTCACAGGGTTTTATGCATTCTTTCTTAGGCCTGATTGCCCCAGGGAACCACCCATTCCTGCCCAGGGCTGCACCGCCCTCTGGCATTATTTCAGGCTTAAGTGAAGCAGGGGAAGGAAGGCAGCCAAAAAATTAGGAAACTTCTCGTAGACAGAATGAGGACTCAGGCTATGTCAAAGCTAAGGGGTGAGGGTTCATCACCCCCTTTTTCTATTGCCCTCCAACTCTTTCCCTGAGGGCTCCTTCATGACCATGCCTGTCTTAAGTTGTCCTTCTGTTACAGAACAGATTGGGGGGGGGGTGATGATATACTATTACCAAATGGACCCACCCTTGTGCTCCGGGGGTCCCCCCCACCATACCAGGTTTGCCTTGCCCGCTGCCAGGGAAAGACGTCTGTCAATGCCAGAGATTGGTGAAAAGGAAAGGGATTATTTATTTAAAAAGTTATACAGACTTAGAGTAACGACTTAATGTCTTCATTAAAAATACTAAAGTCCTTTAAAATAGCCACAAACGCACAGTCCTTCCTTCTCCCCTTTGCCCAGTCCGGGGTATCATATCTCAGGAAAAATACTGAAAGTCCGTGGTTCAGGCAGCCCCTCAGTTGTGGCACCATCAGCTGTGTCGCTGCTGCAATCTCCAGTTAATCCAAAACCATGCGGCACCTTCTCATGGCCCACCAGCAAGAATCCTTTCACCCCTTCTTTTCCAGGCAAAGTCTCTCTTGCTTCCTAAGCCATGTGGCAAAAGAGGCGTACCCTAAAGCTGCACAGTCCCAACTTTCACCAAAGCTGCATGGTCCCAAAAAGCCCCTGCATGGCTGCCACGCCTGGGTTTTAAATCCCTGTGCCAAACTTCCTCTGCAGCACCATTTCCAACTCCTCCCACAATCAGTGACACCTGCCAGCATTCCTGTATTTGTTCAGCTTTACTGGGCTGCCGTAGTAAGTCCCGGCAGGTGTGACCCTGTGGCATGGAGCCAATCATCTCCAACCTTTCACGCAGGCGCTGTAACTAGGGGGAGTTGCCTTCCAGTTCCATCTTGGGTTGAAGTCACTGCCATCCCCCTGGCTCAAAGCGTGGCCTCAGCTATTTAACATATCTATGCAACCAGTTAAAGGTCATAGATATGTTAAATGACCATTCTAAAGGTTATCTGCAAAACTGTTGCTATTCAAAACAACTCTCAGTGGCCCTGCTCCATGCATCCCATCCCCCAGCTCAGACTTGTGGGGGTGAGGACATCCTGTGTATATATTTTTCTAATATTTTCTGGACACCCTGAATTCTGGACCCCATTACAAATCCCCATTTGGGGGTCCCCCCTTTGGCTGCATCCTGTTACACCTCCCTTGAGGAATCTTACCCGTCATTAGCTAACCAGTCACCCACACACGGCCAAGTAGAGTGAAGTAAAGAGGCAGCACCTTCACCAAGAAGACAAGCTTTGTCTCCTTAGTGGCTTAGGGTCCCAAGGTCTTTTTACTCAGCCTTAGCCATGGGGGGGTTAAAGCTTCTGAAACCAGGCAGGGCGATTCCCACCAATAGACATCATTCCATCTGAGAATTCCCTTGTCTATACTGTTGCTAACCTGTGTTTTATTTACAATTTCATATTAGTGGTATATACACTGTCCAGCACTAATAACGCCCCTTTTTATTACAAAATCATAAGCGCGTAATTCTCTAACATAACAATACCACACTCAAGCATGCCATAAGACATTTCAGGTGAAACGTTCAAATTAAAACTATAAATTATTACACCCCTATTATTACCCTACCAACCACACTGAAGCAGGCCTCACTTCTGCCGGACCCTGTATACCAATTCCTCTATAATGTATCACCAGTTTATATCCGGGACCAACATACCTGGTCGGTGTTCTTCCCCAACCACAGCCCTATCGAATGAATGCCAAGAAGGGTAACTGGATGAGGCCACCCTGTGTTTAGGAGCATCATGTTGTCATCTTCTTCTTCTGGGGAGCGCAGCGTGGGATGGGCGCACGTCAGTACACTGTGAGGTGGCCGGGCCAGCTGTGCCAGACGTCCGCCACGACCGGCACTATCGTAGTGCTTTGGTTCTTCCGGCCCTTCCAAAGGATGGCGCTTTCTTAGGCAATATATTATATTATTTATATAATATAAATACAGCTCTGGTTACAGCCACCATGTAGTATCTTCTGCGGTCCGACAAATCCCAAACACAGATGTTTCTACTTTCTAGAGTTAAACCTGAATTTAGAAATTTCTTTGTGATTCATTCAAAAAAATGCAGTCGTATGTGCCGAGTGTCCCTCCAGATCCTGGGGACACGACAGTGAGGAGGACCCAGTGGCAGCCTTGTGCTCGCCCGTCCCCAGGGTCGCTCATGGCCCTGGCCTGTCATACCACCCACCTCGTCACTGTCCTTCTCTGTGCGCTGCCTGACAGCTTTGAGAGTGGTCTAGCCATTCAGTATCTCGGTCTCAGATTCCGATGCTCAAATTCAAAAGAATAAATTTCTAAATGTGAGCAGACTGTGCTTTTCTGACTTCTGCTTTTCTGGTACATACAGTAAAGAACCTCTCTGGTCAAGGGGTGTTGCTAAATGCACAAAAAAGTAGCCTCTCATCACTTCAGAACTGAGTTATGACATGAGTCGTGAAGCTGCTGAGGTGGGGTGGGAAGGGGAATGGGCAAGCAAACAAGGTTTGGGGTGACCGCGCCCTAAAGGCTGGTAAACTTTGCTCTAGACAGGGCCCTGGGTGCATCTCACACGTGGGCTGCGCTTAGCGGCTTCAGATTTTTGTTAAGTGGGAGGGATTTCTGAGTCTGACATCACTTTTTGTTTCAACTGTTCTCTGTAATAAGGAAGAGAGCTTATCTCAAAAAGATGATTCCTGTTCACCTTAAACGCTGCGGTGGGCAGCAAACAGCACCCATGTGGTATCTTTCCTTGGGTTCCACTTTCCTGCTTTCTAAGCAGCATGAGAACAAACGTCTTCCACCTGCCGAACCCGGACACCGAACTGCTGAATCAACAGAATGGAAGTCGAGCAAACGAATACCATGGATACACACAGAGGCATAATTACAAGGGGCATTTTCAAGTTGAAAATATTGTTTGCCCAGAAAAAAACTTTACAAAGAAAAGTTTAAGCTGTTTTCAGTTTTCCAATCAAAAATATTTTCTTACAGAGTTCATATTTCCATAGTTCAAACAAAACTCTTCCAGCTGAGGATGAAAGTTTTGATTGATTTCAAAACATAGCACAACGCGGTCCCACAGGCTCCAAAGCACCTGCCACTGCTGGTAGGACACGAACACCATGGGGGTGGGGGTTCGGGTCCAGAGGGAGCGTCAGCATCCGGACCCCCCACACTCACCTCTCAACTCCATCCCAGGAGGGACAGAAAATGCGTGTGAAGCTGCCACCTCTACTGGGTGGACCTTTACCAACCCACGTTGGCTGTGTTACCAGGTTTAAACTTGGATAAGGCCATCCCTACCATCTTCACAAAGCACTAATGGAAAAAACACGCGGAAGCTATTGTAACCTGCGCAAACTTCCTGTGCCGATCTCACGGCAGAGCCCCGCTGTGCGGAGGAAGCCAGGCCAGCCCAGCAGGCTGACTTCTACACCTGCTGTCCCCAAATGGCAAGCTTCAAACTTGTCCCAATTCATAACCGAGTTTTTCAGTGATCTGTGACCAAAAAAGAAAAATGAGAACAATGTGCTCAATTTTCATAAAACAAACTAGATTTCATTTTAAAGGCTGCCTTTTAGTCTAGTATTTTAAACTTCTTTATAGACCGTCCCCACCTTGGGAAATCACTTTAACATCCGAAGATCATCTCTGTAATTCCCACCCTGTAGGATTAAAGAGGCAGGAGGGGAGAGGGTGGGTGGGGAGAAGTCGGGAAAGTCTACAGAACACCAGGCAGCTCTGACCCTGGGAAGGAGAGGGAGGGAGGAACTGGGGGGCAGATCTCAGACCGAGCACAGATCTAAGAAGGTTGCAGCCCGCGCCCTGGGGAGTCATACTCCAGCAGTCAGAGAGGCACTGTGTCTTTGTGGGATGGGTCTGAATTAGCACCCAGCTTGGTGCCCTGGCTGGGAGTTGTACCCGGCCTGCAGGAAATCCTCAGTGCAAGCGCGATGGGTCCGCAGGGGCCTCAGATGGGGCTGACTACCCTCCCACAGCAGGACAGAGGGCGGGACACTCGTGGCTGCCCCAGTCCAGCCATGCCTGCCGGATTTCCGCTAGCCACCAGGTTTGGCAGCAACGCCACAGTTCCCATTGGCCTCTTCCTGAGGAGGGAGGTTGGTGGGTCTCACCCAGCAGGTGGCCTCCGGGCCACCCATGGTACTCCCCTTCTCCCTCCTCCACTACCCATTCCGAGTTCCCCTCACCCTCAGCCCTCCCCCAGCGGGTCTCCAGGCATCCTTGGCAACCACAGCCCTCTCGGCCAGGGGCTGCAAACATCTATGAACAATTACAACGAGGCACAAGGATTCCACACACATTCCTCCCTGGCCCCATTTTTTAAAAAGCAGCCCTGCCTCTTCCCACTGATGGTGATGATGACCCTTCCCCTGCTAGTTGCTGGAGACAAGGCGTCGAGAGCCTGCTGCTGCAGGACCTGTAGTTCAGTGGGACTTGCTGTGCATTCTGGCCAGACTGCACCCCCTTTCTGGGCTAGGGCCTGCAACCTCACAGAGGCCAAGGTGGGGGAAAGAGACACACAGGCTCCTCGAAGAGGGGCCCTTGGGGGTCAAGGTAAGTGGAGCCACCTCTGTCAGCCCTTTGTTTCCCAGCTCTACGTGCTCTTCCCGGGGACCCAGAGCCACAGAGACACTGCTCTGATTTACCACCTGAACTCCTCCCCAAAGGAAGGCGCCTCGTCTCTCCTGCACGTTACTGCTGAGCTGGCCCAGCAGCTGTGCAGGTAGGACGTTTCGGTGCTTTGCGAAGCTAGTTGCTTCTGGACAGTGCAGCATGTGATACCACCGACGGATCTCACGATCAAGGACGCGCCCTGCCTGTCTTTCTCTGTGAAGGTGACCCCTTGCCTTGTGGTGTGCTGTGCTGGGTTCGGTGCCCCTGGATAGGCATGCAGGAAGCCCCCATTGGGTGCTGCCTGAAGCTCTGCAGGCAGGAAGGCAAACCCACAGCAAGAATGCATGTCTCTCCTTCTGGGGAAGAGCCACCGGCCCTTCCAGGACAGAATGGGCCAAGGGTAGCTGGCTTGCTCCCGAGGGGTTGTTTGTTTTCCTTGAGGAAAAGGACCATATCAGGAGCTCGGCATTGGCCTTGAGCAGACAGGTTGGAAAGTCAGCAGCAGTAAGTAGCTAGACTGGCCTTGGTTAGTGAGAGTCCAGACTAGGCATGCCCATTGCCACCTCACTGCCCCCATGGCACTCCATTCATGTGCCAGTTCTAGGGGCCGATAACTTCATCTGACCAATGTTAACTAGCTGAGTCCTTTTGTCGAGGTGGTTCTCAATGCCTTCCCTTCTCCACCATCAGCTGCAAGGACCGTGGACCCTCAGAGACGAGCAGGCTCAGACAGCTCCCACCGCAGGTGTTTCACCATGGGGCGGAGACAGGATGCTCTTCCTGGCCAGCGGCAAGCCAGGTGACTCATTCCGGAGCAGGTCGAAGTGAGTTAAGGCAGAGAAAGACAAATACTGTGTGATCTCACTTATGTGCTGAATCTAAAAGAAGCCAGACTCAGAAACCGAGTGGAATGGTGGCAGAAGGGCCACGGCTGGGGATGGGGGTGGGGAAACAGAATGCTGGTCAGAGGGCGCCAACTTCCAGGGACGAGATGAACGAGCTCCGGGCACCGAATGCACGGACGGCGTGGTGGCAGCAGTTTACAACACCCGACTGTACACGTGAAAGTTGCTGAGAGAGTAGATCTCAGGTGTTCTCACCACACGCACACACACACAAAGGTAAACATGGGAGGTGATGGAGGTGTGAACTTACCCTGTTGTGGTAATCACACTGTGCACCTCACACTCACACAGTGTTCGAGCAGCTCAGTAAAGCCAGGGTGGGGGTGGGGGCGGGGATCCGAGCAGGTCAGCAAAGCCCCCCCTCGCAGGCCCTGTGGGCCCAGCACCAATCAGGCAGCACCCGGCTGGTTCGCACCGTTGTGGAGCCGCAGGGCATGTGCGAGATTAACTCGCAGCCTGAGAAAGGCCTTCGCCAGCCCTAAAGGAGCATGACTTGTACGACAGCGTTCAGTGAGGTGGATCCTCGGACAGCTTTGGTGCAAATGTTCATCGTCACGTATGTTTTTAAACCTTGTAAGAGCGTGCAGCCCTGACATATTTAGATACTCTCTTTTCTTCCCAGCTCTCGTCTGTTTTTATCCAGCCAGGGCCAGAGGGCATGGGGCAGATGTGGCTGGAGCTCACCGAGGGGCGGCGAGAGTGGAGACTCCACTCCAGGTGACACTGGAGGCATCTCAGCTCATGGGCTCAGCCACAGGACGCCGGTCAGCCCTGTGCATCGGTCTGGGTGGTTTTGCGACGGCTTTAACTGCAGCTATGCCCGCGCTGTCTGAGTGCTCCATAAATCACGTTCCGCTGGGGAAGGAAAGACCGGCTTCCTGAGAAGCACAGAATAAAATTGGTTGGGTGAGTTTTCGTGGAAATGTTCTAGATCCAGAGAAAGCTGCAGAGGCAGCTGTGGTGTCGGCAAAGGGAGAGAGTTTTGAGAAAGTCATCTAACCCCTGTCTGCCTTAGTGTGCCAGCCATGGAATCCACTTTATGATTGGTTTCGAGGCTGTAAGGATAATAATGCAGAAAAAGCGTGGCACGGTGCCTGCGCTGGAAGGACGGTTCCACAGAGACAGCAAACGCCAGCCTCTTCGCCCATTTTCTGTGGTGTGCTCATTAAGACTCTCTTCCTGACCTCCCACCTTCCTGAGTCTCCCCATTGTCGGCTGAGACTGTGCCCCACTCTTCCTTACTCCCGATCTGCCCGTGCTGCCGGCAGCCCCAAGGCAAAGGGGCCCTCCAGAGTCCGACCCCTCCCTGCACAACGGAGACGCCACCTCCTTGGCAGGCAGACTGGCCATCAGAACACAAAACCACTCTGGGAAGACCCTGCCCCTCTGTCAAGGGCTTCACTGATAGAAGCTTGTTGTGAGCAGGCAGGGGACTGGTGGCCAGTGTGGCCCAAAGCAGTGCTTTTCTATACACTTGTAGCAACCGAACTTTTTCCAAACAAAACCCCTAAAGTACAAAGCAGATACAAAGTAAATTTGCTGCAGTTGAAGTGAATGCGGGAGTGGGGGGCACTCCTCACCCCCCCACCGGAGGAAACCCTTCCACAAGGAAAGGTAAGGGCCCTTTATTCATGAAGTAAATGCGTCCTACGAAGCCTAAGGCAAGTCGGCCAGGCAGCCTTACACACGTCATGTATATGCTCCAAGCCTCAGTTTCTTCCTCAGTCAACGTTCATGCCTCAGACTGTGCCAGACTCTGTGGACACAGCCAGGCAGAGGCCCGGGACTCCAGGGGAGCTGTGTGGCTCCGAGAAGGAGAGGCTGCTGTCAGCGTGCAGACCAGGCTCAGGAGGCCTCTCTGGGGCAGGGACCTGAGGTACTATCCTGGCCTGGGCTTGGAGAGTTTCAGGAGCTGGGAGGGGAGGTGGGCAGAGATAACTGAGACTCAAAGACCCTGTGCCCGGAGAGAGCCCGGCAACGAACAAAAACATCCAGGCAGCCTGGCGTGCAGAGAGACGAATGGTGTGTGGCCTGAACGGGGTGGGGGGCAGCCCTGGAAGGTAACGGCGGGAAGGTGCAAGTCCCAAGCGACTTACGAAGCTGGGGCCTGGAGCATCCAGGGGTGTTAACAGAGCAGGTGCCTGTCGGAGCTGCCTGTCCCAGAAGCTCCCTTGGGCGACAAGTATAGAGAATGAAAGAGAGCGAGCAAGAGGCGACTGTAGGGACAGCAGTCCCAACAGGCGCAGCACAGCGGAGGCGGCCCCACAGCTAAGGTGCGAGGGCAACAACGCTGAGCTGCGCTTGTAAACAGGAAGGTGCAAGCTGAAACCACAGTGCAATGAGATTCACACCCATCGAGTCAGCAACAGTGGAAAGGCTGCCAGCGCCCTTTTTGGGGAGGAGGTGGAAAAACAAGCTCTGAAACCCTGCGGGAGGGCAGGTGGGCAGAATCCAGTGACACCGAGGATGTTGTCTGCTCAGCAACCCTGCTTCTAGGAAGGGGCCCCACGGACACTGGTCCACGCGCCGGAGAAGACACGGTCTGTGATGCGGGACACAAGGCAGCATGGCAGGGGATCATCTACCTGTCCTCCACCAAGAGGGAACTAGATGTGTGAATTGGGTATGTTGGTACCCTGGAATCTATACAGCGATTAAAATAAACTTGAGCCACCTGTGCTAACAGAGCCACGTCCCAAAATATAAAGTGAAAAAAGCACATTGCAGGCAGAAGGATCACATGGCATTTGGTACCAATTACATAACATTTTAAATGCAAAGTAGCATGCGTTTTCAGCCTGGCGTGGACGTGGTAGAAGGATAGAAGGCGGAAGGGGTGATGACCACCGGCTTCAGCGGTCATCGCCGGGGAGGGAAGGGCACACCAGGACTTCGAGGGGCAGGAAGGAATTCAACTCTACCTACCCTAGTCTCCCCCTTTGAAAATGATAATGGCTCACTAGCTTTTATAAAATCAGGATTGTACAGCAGATGCATATAACATTTTCTGCACTTTTGTATGTTTACATTTTTTTAATTAAGAAAGTTTGGCCCTGACTGGTGTGGCTCAGTTGGCTGGGTGTTGTCCTGCAAGGTGAGGGGTTGCTGGTTCGTTTGATTCCCAGCTGGGGCACATGCCTGGGTTGCATTTCGTTCCCCAGGTCCCGGCACCTGGGTTTCGGGTTTTGTCCCCAGTCGTGACACAGGCAGGGGCGAGAGGCACCCAACGCGACCGATCTACGTTTCTCCCTGCATTAATGTTTCTCTCCCTCTCTCTCCCTTTCTTCCCTTCCCTCTAAAAGTAAATCAGTAATTTTTTTTTTTTTTTTTAAGGAAAAAGAACCTTTTTTCCTTAAAAGGAAAGAACCTTTTGGGAGGTTGGAGGAGATAACCCTGGAGAGAATTCCTCAGGAGTAATCACAGCGGAGATGAAGAAAGGACAAGGCAGGAGCAGGATGAACTAGGCATTTGATGTCATCAGGTGGAGAAGGGGGTGTCTCCCAGCTTCGGGCAGCCAGGTGGATGGTGGAGATGGGGCGCGGATAGAGGGGGCTTGGGAAGGAACTTCAGGACCTCAGTTTGAGCGTGTTGAGTCCCAGGCACCAGTGAGTCACCCAAACAGAGCTGTCAGAGGGCGTTGAACCCCGGAGTGTGCTCCAGGCTGGGGAGGCAGCCTGCCTTCAATGACGTCCAATCCGGGAGGCACAGGGCCCTTGGAAAGGAAAGGCATGCTGGACCAGCGCTCCTGCACTCCGCGGTCAAGCAGAGCCAAAGAGAGGGGCAGGAAAAGGAGACCTCGAACTATCTGTGTATCAAAACAGCCACATGTTGTAAAGCAAACAGAGGGCAATGTTCACAACAAATAAAGACAAAAGAATACTATTTTCAGCGTGTGTAGCGTTCTTACAGTGAATAAATAGAGAGCCGTGCTAACCAAGTAGGTGAAATGCTTGCACAGACAGGTAATTCACCAAAGAAGAATCAAACGTGTTAACAACCACATGGAAAAATGTTCATCAAAGATGGGGAAGTTTCAACTGCCCTCCTATCAAATCGCTGGTGTGGCACTGCTGATGGTGGTTTGGGGCTTTGATTTTAACAAATCCGTGCTGGTGGGGAGGTGAGAAAGCGCCGGGCCTCGCACATCACTGGTGAGAGTATAAATTTACATGCCTTTTTGGAAAGCAGTTTGGCAATAGGCTTCAGAGGCCTTAAAATATCAGTTATTTTGCTTGCATCCAGTAATTTCACTTTGGGTAATTCCGAAATGGTGCAAAAGCTTTACGTCAAAGATATTTATATTTATAATAGCAATAAATAAATGATGTTCAAAAAATTAAATAAATTGTAGCTCTTCAGTGTGAAAAATATTACATAGTTCCAAAAGATAATGTTTACAAAGTTTATAATAAGATGAGGAAGTGCTCATGTTATAATTTTTAAAATGTCATTTTTTGTTATATCTGGAGAATGATTTCAACCATACATCTGCAAACCAACAACAACAAAAATTACATATTGAAAGTGTATCAGAGGAAATACACCAAAAATATTAAGTGGTTGATTTTTTCCTTGTCTTTTTTCTGTATCACTTGTGTTTTTTATAATGAGTATCATTTCTTTAATAATGGAATATACCACACACAAAAAGCAATAAAGATCTAAAGTGAAATGTACAATTTTAAACCTTTGAACAGAAACTATAGAGGGAATATCCTTGTGACACTGAGCTGAGGAAATATTTCTTATAAGACATAAAATCACAAACTGTTAAGAAATTGTTGATTACTTAACTACATAAAAATTTACACCTTCTGTTCAGCAGAAGTCCCTCCAGTTTAAATAAACCACAGATTGGGAGAAGATATTTCCAAAGCAAGTTACTGGGAAAAAACATTATGCAGTATGTAACTGACTACTACAAATCAACAGGAAAAGGACAATGCATTGGAAGATGAGCAAACAATATAAATAGATAATTCACAGAAGACGACACTCAGAAAGTGAATACACACCAAAAGGCATAAATTAGAAAATGCAAATTACAGCAATAGAATGACACAAATCATATTGGCAAAGAAAGGAATGAAATTAAAGAAAAAGACAGGAAATATATCAATAATGTGGCCTAAGGACCGTTGGTAAAACATGAGAATTAAAACGTACATGCTCACGGCCTCTGAAATTTCACTCTTAGGCAGAGAAACTGTTGCACAGAGACCTGTGTGAGAACAGCCATTGCACAGAGGCCGACTGGGAGTTGTCTGGCTGGGCTGGGAATTCCTTGTCAGCGGGCACCGGATCGTACCAACGTGCTGAAAAGGGTTGAAACCTGATTTGGTCATGGTCGCATGACTTGGTAAATTTACTGAAATTCACTGAACTGTATACAAAATGGGTGGACTACATATGTGCTATGTAAGTTATAACTAAAGTTTCAAAACTGTCTGCAGCTTTATCTGCAACAATAAAAAATTAGAAACAGCCAATAATTTTCTAAATTGATTGCTATAGAGATTCAATTGAATATAATACAGTGGTCCAAATAAATAAACCGGGCTACTTATACCAACATGAATAAACCTCGAAAATGAAAAAGAACAGCTGAGGTAGTAGAACAACTTGCAAAAGACAACATTTACGTAAAATTTGAAAACATGCAGAATGATGCTATATACTATTTATTACATATAAATATAGTGAGGGCATACAAAAATACAGGAATAAACACCCAATTCAAGATAGTGATTCTCTGGAGAGCAAGCAATAGAGAGAAATTGTTATTGCAATGTTTCTTTTCTTTAAAACAAAACGATGAAGCAAACATGGCAGTTGTTAAAATGCAACTCAAGTGTCTGTTATAATATTCTCCGTGTCTGTATGTTCAAAATAGAATTTGAAAATGTGACATAAAAATTTTTTTTTTATTTGCCTTTCCAGTCACAAGTGATACCCACTGCTTTAACATCTTCCATCACAAAGAGCTGGAGTTACCGAGTGCAAGTATAGGTGAGTTTTACAATACCTGTATTTTATAATCATCTTCAACTGTTTACTAGTTATTGGACTCAGGCTGGGCATGGCTAGGCTTGTGGGAACCCCATAGTGATGCAGAAAGTCAAGGGCAGATAAACCCAGGTCGATACATGTCATGTACAACAGTGACACCTAACGGTTAGTATAGGTACTTACAGGCGCTCCTGTGTCTGAAGGGCTGGGAAGCGGAGCGGAGCACTGCCTGCGATGCCCTTCCAACCGCAGCTCTTACGTGGAAAAAAAAGAAAGATCCCGGACTGGAGTGGATTATAGTTGATGAGCTCCCGTCCAGTTTGGCTAAAGCAGACGAACGCCCCTGGAAGATCTAAATTAGTTCTGAGAATTCCAGGAGTTAAGTGAGCCTAACTTTGCATCCTGAACTTTTCTCCTAGCATGTTCCACAAGCCCAAGTCAGTGTCTAAAGCCCTTAAAAAAATAATGCCTCAAACCCACATTTGAAGTGAGGTTTCAGGGGAAAAAATATTTCTGTGGCTGGGTAGGTAAGACTGTATATACTTCGTTCCATTCCAAAGCAAGTTGTTTACACTTGTTGTGTAAATGTCAGGGGGGTGAGGATTGTGGTAAAAATCATAGAATATCAGGGCCACACAAGACCTTAGCGTTCATACTGACCATTCCCCACAAGCATTTGGTGTCTTGAAATGTCTGAGAATGTACATGCAACTAAGAACAACACTGACTTGAGAATGCTAGATTTCTAGCACTGTACACAGGACAAGTGAACTGTGCGCATGCATTTCCAAACAGGCAACACACTGTGAGGTGAGCAGGCCTTTCTCCTTCCACAGCCGTTCCTAAATTCTCTACGTCTGCACAATAACAAGCCACTAACAGAACTGCTCGCTTGCTCCAACACAGATACAAATCATCACCAGCCTGGGTCTTTCCAAGTTACTGACAACCAACATCTTTATTTGAAAGTCATTAAGTGAGTTAGTGCAAGGAGAGAGCTCAATTCCTTTAGGCTGTCCAGGAAGTATCCAGCCATGTACTATGAAAAATAGAGACCTTTGTGTATTGAAGAAGATACGAGATACAAGAAACACGGTACATAGGACAATGACATCTCAGTGTCCTTCAAATTTGGCACCTTGGGGCCCCACGGTTCTCCCAGAGTCTCTTCCACTGTTCAAAAACACTCTGCAAAATCCTCTGTTGGAATTACCATCATCTGCCCCATCATATTTTCCTGAATCTACAATCTGAAATCTCTTCCCTTTCAAAGGTGATTTTAGTTTGGGGAAAAGCCAGCAGTCTCAGGGCACCAAATCTAGTCTGGAGGGGGCTGAGTCACCTGCGTAATTTGATGTTTCACCAAAAACTCTCCATGAGACATGATGGATGAGCAGGCGTGTTGTCGTGATGAAGCTGCCAACCACCAGTTGTCCATAGCTGTGGCCTTCTGAATCATCCAAATAGTTTTCACAGAGGAATGTTCAAACTTAATGTAAAATTGGAGGCAGACTTGTTGCTCTACTTGCTTATTTTGAATGTGATGACCACACAGCACACATGCTCACTCAACAGTGTCTACCACCCCCACCAACTACTACAGTGAAGTCATCATTGTTCACACATGCGCATTCCAGTCCACTATCCTTACCAGGTTACATCAATGTGGGGCAAACCGTTCTCATTATATTAACGATGGCTAGACTTTGTCCAGACAGACCTCCTAGTAGGATTCTCCAGAGAAACAGAAAAATGAGAGAGGGGGAGAGAGAGAGAGAAACATTGCACAGAACTGGCTGTCATGATTCTGGGGCTGGGAAGCCTCAAGATCTGCAGAATGAGTCAGCAAGCTAGAGACCCAGGAGAGCTGACGGCTTAGTTCCTGTCCAGGGGTCAGAAGGCTTGATACCCAGGAAGAGCTGGTGTTTCCGTTTGAAAACAATCAGGCAGGAAGAACTCCCTGTAGCTGAGAGGGCCCCAAGCCACACTGAGGAGAGCAATCTGCTTTACTCAGTCTATCAATTCACATGTTAATCATCCACAGACACCATCACAGACAGCCGGAATAATATTTGACCGAATATTTGGGCACCCTGGGGCCCAGTCAAGTTGACATGTGAAAATTAACCATCACAGTGAGGGACACTTAACCTCCTCGAGGGTGAGGGCAGACGCTGAGGAAGGCAAGGGTCCGCTGGGCCCCACGGGTGGCTCTGTTCCGTGGACCCCTCCCCAGACCTCACAGTGACCACACTGCCGTGGCCAAGGGCCTGATTCCCAACAGTCTGGCTTCTCACTGTTTCGTGTTCCTGGAAAATGGGTTGCCAGGCTCACAGCTAGGCTGCTTTTCCTCCCCTCTCCAGGAGATGCTCCAGTCACTGTAGATATTAGAGCAGAAGGAGGGTGGAAGCCAGTTCTTGCAGCCTTCCAGCAGTCTCTCGGCTTGGCTGTGTGCCTTCAGAAGGTGGTGAGGAACCAGGGGACCGGCGGTCCAGTGGCCCAGGACTGCAGGGTTTCCCAGGGATGTGGGACTTTCAATGTTGTATTTGAGCAACCTGGACCATTGTCATCCAAGGGTCCCTGCCCTGTCTGAAGGGCTTCGAGTGGCCCAGTTTCTTTGCCTCCCTCCCCGTAGATACCAAGTCAGCCCAGACTTACAAGTGCCCTACCGTCTCATGGCGGAACGACTCTGAGGCCAGGGTCGGCTGCGACTTTGGATCCCAAAGGTTCTTCTCCATGGTGTGGCAACTATGGATTTGGAGCAGCTGCTTTGGAAAACTGCGTCTGCGGCCCTGAGGTGGCCACCGCACTGTTGTGAAGCACAGCTCCCACAACCCACGGCCAAGCTCAGGTGATGGCCGACAAGGTGCCCCGCCTGGGCCGGACAGGCTGTGCCCGCTCTGCCTCCGCCAGACAGCGGGCTGCTGCTGACTTACGGTGGAAAGCTGAGCACAGTCAGTTCCCTCCCAAGGCAGCCCACTGGCCCCGCCCACCTCTCACCTGCGGTGGAGCTCTAACAAGAGCCCTGAGATGCTGCGACTGGAAGGGACAGGGAAGCCGAGTGTCCCCATAGCCTGGCCATTGCCCCACTGAGAGGTGTGGGGAAGATTCAGCTTTCTTTCTTTTCTTTTTCTTGTTCGCATTTGTAACAGCTTTATTGATGTACGATTCACCCATTTAAAGTGCACAATTCAATGGGTTTTTTGTTTTAAACATTTTATTTATTTATCTTTAGAGGGGAAGGGAAGGAGAGAGGGAGAGAAACATCAATGTAATCAATGTATGGTTGCCTCTTGTGCATCCCTTGCCGGGAACTGGCCTGCAACCCAGGCATGTGCCCTGACTGGGAATCGAACCGAGATCCTTTGGTTCACAGGCCCGTGCTCAATCCACTGAGCTACACCAGCCAGGGAACGATTCAATGGTTTTTAATACATTCATAGAGTTGTACCACCAAAACCACGATCAAATCTAGAACATTTTTATCACTCCCAAAAGAAATCCCATAAGCTTTACTCATCATTTCTTTTCTTCTCTCAGCAACCCCACCCCCCAGCCGTAGGAAACCACTAATCCACTTTCTGACTCTTTACAAATAGCTTCTACCACTTACTTATTTTAACGTGTGCTGGGGGAAATATAGCTAACATATGCACCCAGCACTTCTCAGATACTACTAGTTGGAAAGTGCTGGGTCAAAATGGGTAGGTATAAAATGAGTTAAGGAGAAATGGCAAGCAAACCCGAGGAGGACGGGCCGGCAGTCCCCTGAACAGCCCACAGCCCACCAGGAAGGGGGTGCTTCCCTGTGCTGCTGCATTGTTCCCGGCACTTCTTTAGGGGGCTGTCTGTGTTTCCTCCTTGCCTCTCCCCTAAACATCCTCCAGGGGCCTCTGGGAGCTAGGAGTGAACTGGGAGGGGGCTGCCACACTCTGGGATTCCCCACTCCCCCTGGGTGTCTGTGACAGGGCAGGGATGAAGGCCTCAGATACCAGGGCAGGGCCTGGATCAAGTCAGCAGCCTAACTGTGAAGCCCAGCCACGAGAGGACCCACCGCAAGGCAGGGGACAGCCAGCACAGCCCCAGGGTCTCTCCACAAGCCTCCCCACACCTTCCCCTGAGGCCCACCCCACACTAGGGCAGCACACTGGATGGGGACACACAGGGCAGGGACACCTCCTGCTGGGCTTGGTATGGGACAGAATGGTGTCAGGGAGAAGCTGGGACCTAGCTCACAGGACTCACAGTGAAAGCACATCCACATCAAACCCTCTGAGTTAGTTGTTCTGGGAGCACATTTTTCATGCAGGCTTTTTCTTCTTCTTCTAAAGAGCTTTACTAAGATATAATTGACCACTATAAACTGCACATATTTAAAAGGTACAAATGATGAGTTTTGACATCTGCATACACCATGAAACTACCGCTGTAACTGGGATGCTGATATATTTATCTGCCCAAGCTTCCTCCTGCCCCTTGGAAACCCCCCTCCTGCCCCTTCCCACTTCCTTACCTCCCTGCAACCTCTCATCTGCTCTCTGGCACTAGAGACATGCTCACGTTTACTAGAGATTTAGACCAATGGAATCATACAGTCTGTTCAAACTTGGGGTTGACTGGATTCTTTCATTCTGAGATTCACTCCTGTTGCACACACAGTAGTTCCTCCCTTTACACTGCAGGTCTGGCTGTGCTCGACTCCGCTAACCCGTCAGAATCACCATTAATAATCCAGCGGTCTCTGCCTCGGGCCACCCCCCATCCCCCTCCCCCACCCTTGCAACAAAGGAGCAGGAGCCCTAAGAGAGGCAGGCAGCAGTCAGTGAGACAGGCCCTCCCTGGGGGCTTCTTAAAAGGGTTTCAAGCCAGACATGTGAGTGACGTGGTCCAGGGCATCCAAGGGATAACTGCCAATCTGTGTAAAATAAGAAGCTAGGCGACCAGGGCGTGAGCCCTGAGGGCAGGGATCATGAGGGCAGGTTCTGGGGCGGAAGGAATAGGGAGACCTTCTTGGCCCTGCTGCTCCTAAATCATGCTGGGTAAACAAGCAAAGGAAAACCTCCCCAGGGCCTGGCCATGCTTTGCCAACCAACCAAAAGGCAGCAGAATCATAAATCAATTGCATCTGCACCAAACAGATCGTGAAGAGTTATTTTGAACATGACTTGACCCGAAAAAAAAAAATTCTCTGGAACTGAATCAACTTAAGAACATAAACAGAGAATAGGGAAATGTTCATTTCCCTCCTCTCCTGAGTGATAAGGTGGAGAAGATGAGGCCCCAGGGCTGGGGTGTCCCCAGGGAGGGCTGCCTCGTTCCCCCGCCCCATGGTGATGATGGCCAGCAGTCATGGAGGGGGGCGGCGGAGGGGGGGGCTCCCAGGATCCTCCAACCTGCCCAGGAACCAGGGCCTGCGCAGGCTTTCTTTCTGGCACTGGAACCAGCGTGATGCTCACATGCGTGGACCGTGAGGCCGCTGAGTCAGCCCCGGCCGGAGAGGTTCTCTTTCAGTGATAAACGCCGGCATCTACGCAAAGAGGTCCTGAGGGTCTGCGCTTTGGAGTGACCAGATATCAATGCAAGGGGCCTGAATTTTCAGAATCTTTTTTAATGCATGTATATTTTATAATGTTTAAAAGGCAACATTGTCTAGCAAATAATTTTTTTCTTGCTACCAATGTTATTAACTGTAGAAGATTTAGAAAAATAGAGAGAGCCCAAAAGGGGGAGAGGCTCACCTGGAATTATAATGCCACCACCCACTATATCCTGTTGATCTTTTGGAGAATTTCCTCTGGTTCTACTTTGCAAATATAAAATGCATTCTTTAACAAAAAAGATTATATGATGCATTCTATTCTATAATCTACTTTTATACTTCATAATATGCACTCAACATCTGCATGCCACTCACATCCTCCTGCAAGGTCATTGTAATAGCTCACAGGATTCTGGTACACAAATGAACCATGCTTCAAGTGATTCATTCCTTCCTTCCAGGTTTTCAATCAATAAATATCTCTCGCTAGTCCACCACAGGCAGGTTATCATACTGCCATCCTCCCAAGACGCCTGCCCTGTGCAGACACACAGTAGGACTGCACTTTCTTGTCCCTGAGGAGTTAGGTAGTGCCATGTCACTTGTTTTCACCAATGGAATGTGAGCACGGATGATATCCACGCAGAAGCTTTAAGAGCCAATGGCATTTGAGAACATTCTCTTTTCCTGCATCAGCCCACAGGGAAGCTGGAGACAGAGCCTCCCGCAGCCCGGTCTCTGCCAGCCCAGCCCCAGCCAACCTACAATGGGCATGTGGCACAATGGGGCAGCCAACTCTGGTCTCAGCCATTGGGATGGGGCACTGCTTGGTTTCTGTGACTGCAGTGTGATGGACTGGCCTCAGGGTTGATGGAGAAGCAAGGTTAAAGAGTCCCACCCATGTGTGGAATCTGATGAACAAAATAAAGTAACAATCAAAATAGGAACAGACTCATAGAGAGCAGACTGACAGCTGTCAGAAGGGAAGTGGGTAGAGGGACTGGGTGAAAAAGATGAAGAGAGTAAGCAAAAAAAAAAAAAAAATTCATAGACACAGACAATAGTGTGGTGATTACCAAAGGGAAAGGGAAAGGGGGAAAGGAACTGAACACACAATACAATATAGAAACATGTACTATAGAATTATACACCTAAAGTCTATATAATTTTGTTAACCAAAGTCACCCCAATACATTCAATTAGAAAAAAAAGAGTCCCAATCCTCCAAGTGTGTGCGGTCTTAAACAGAAGCCTAAACACAAGGAAAGCGTCCAATAAGGAGCAGCAAATTGGCATTCAGAGCAGAGCTATTTCCAGGGTGCATGGAGAGTGGACAGGTCCGGCCCTCACAGGCCGGCACTGAGAAGGACAGCCTGAGCAGAAGGACGGCGCATGGGCACTGGAGTGGCCCGGGCGGACTTCCTGGAGGAGGACTGACCAGGAGGCCTTTGAAGGCTGGGGGCATTTGAGGGCAGGGATGGGAACAAGAGATCCAGGAAGGTAGGAGAGCAAAGGCCTTACGAACAAGCAAAATGGGGAGCCCAGAGGACTGCTGAGTAGGGGATTTTGTGTGAAGCAGGGGTTTGGAGAGAGTGAGAGCTGGAGGCAGGCTCGGAGAGGGAGAAAGGGGGCAGGCTGGGAGGAACCACCACCGCAAGGAGAGGAACCTCACCTCCACCCTGGGCCCGCCCTTCCTGTGGGGGAAGATGCCTCTGCAAGCCGCCTGGTCAGGAGTGGCATCGCTGAAACTGCCTCTGGAGGCCGAATGCGCCTTGTTTCAATCGTGCGTATGCTGTTTTCAGGAGCGGGTCTGACTTCAGATAAAGTCAGAACTCTTGCGGTTTGCTGATCCGGCTTGAGCAACCACTCCCAGCAGCTACAGGTGTAGGCCACACTTTCAGCCTCCGCAGGCCTGCAGGCGGCCTGCCCGGTCTGTCAGTCCGGTAGCTAGTCAGGAAGCAAGCACAGCACTGAGCTGCTCCTTTCCGTTCATTCCCCAGCACCCGTCCTGCGTCTGCACTCTGAGGTAGGCGTGTCGTTCCTGCAGGAGGACAGACAGGTGATGTCGTTGCCTCAGGAACTCAGAACAAAGCGATGGCTAAGCTGGGTCGGGCCCTTGGCCCTCACTTCAGCTGCGCTGTCAGCTGCCAGGCTGGGCTGCAGGATCTGGGAGCTTCTGAGCTCTAGAGGACATCAGTTCAGAAGTGAGTCAAAGGAAATACGGTCACTTGTGACTCTGAAGAGACACGCCGCCCCCCAGGGGGTTGTGTCAGCCTCACACCAAGTGCTGGTCTGGGCACAAGCTCAGCCCTGACAAGACTCCCACAGGGATACCTCGGGCCCTGCAGCCGCAGGCCCTTCCAACCGCCTCCGGGGGAAAGCTCTGTTGCCTTTGCGTGGGCAATGCAGGCTTTTTCCTAAGGGAAAAAGAGAATAAACACAGAAGCAGTTTTCTCAGGTAGAACCACAGTTGGGCGTGGGGGTGGGTGAGGCCATCCTTAACCCTGGTGCGTCCCCAGATTTGAACATTACTGTGGCCATTTGTTTTGTCTGCCTAGAGACTGTCCCCACTTCTTTGAAGGAACTGCTCTCCATCCTCATCAAGCCCTGAACCCCCACCAACTCTGGGGGTCAGGGGGAAGCTGACAGTCACAGTGTATACCCTCATACTGCCAGAGGCCTGGGCACCAGACCCGGCTAGACCAAGGGTAGCACCTCACAGCGATTGGTCCAGGAGTGGGCACATGACCCAAGCCAGCCAATCAGAATTCTCCCCGGGATTTTTCTGAAGCTGCTTCTTGAGTCCTTCAGCTAGAAGGACCTGTGCCTAGGCCTGCCCACCTTTGAAAGAGAATAATCCCACACGCAGAAGAAAACAGAAGAGAGAGTCCTGACAGAGTTCTAGCCCTTAATTGCAGCCAGCCCTGCAGCGGCCTCCACTCCTCACCCCTGGCCTCCTGCCACCTGGTTTGTAACCTGAGCGCCTCGCCTAATACAAACCAGTGTACTTGTTGCCTGGTTAGAGCTACCCCTACCGACATCTTGTAGCCATTTGGAAGTGGCCGACTCAGTGTGTGGTTTGCCCAAGCCCCTTGGCTTCCCCTTTTTAGCTTCTTTCATCAGAGGTGGGCAGGAAAAACCAGGAGGCCCACTCAGTCCTCAACAGATGCAGTGGGCAGTCCCTGAAGGTGAGGCCCAGGGGCCAGCATCTGCTGTAAAGTGGACGCAGCTCCTCTGGGGCTCCGACCCCTTTCCCTCAGTGTTTGTTACGAACACACGCTCCTAACGGGGAAGGGTCCTGCTTGTCCCACTGGGCGGCTCCACGGGCTATGACCTGTGCAGTTAGTCACTCAGGGCCCTGCACTTAGAAAGACCTCACAGCTTGTTGAAAGCCCTGCTGTCACCGTCTTGAAATTTTCAATCACTTCTGAACGAGGGGCTTTCCATTCTAATTTTGCACAGGGTCCACACGTCATAGGTTCTGGCTCTGTGCATTCCCTCATGGTGACATTTGTGATTCCAATTTATCGCTCCATTTCCCAGAGCCCCCTCCCCCATGCCCCATCCCTTAACGTCTGGTTAAGAACAACTCTTCTTCCCCACGGGGGCCTTTTCTCCCAAAGGCAGGGAGACAGTCACGCAGGCAGCCAGCTGGCAGTCAGCTCCCAGCTCCCTCTGAGTGCTCTGTAAAATCCTGGGAACTGGGATTCATTTTATCTGGAACGACGCCCACACAAGTGGCTTCTCTGGCTTCTACCCCTCAACCCCCAACCTTCTGCAGTTCTGCCTAGAACCGCCTTCCCCAGGGCCGTGGAGAAGCAGCTCCAGCGTAAACGTGGCAGCCCCAGCTCCCCAGACCTGAGCAGTCAGGGACCGCTGCAGGCTCACACAGGAGGAGCGTCGTTCTGTGATGAAGACACAGCTGAGCAGCCTATGTCCTGGGAAGCAGCCTGCAGAACAGCCAGCAGAGGCATGTCCTTGCCTTGGGCCCTGCTGCTTCTCCTAGAAAAGGCGGATTCCAGCCTCCTCCCCACCCCCCAGGGGTGGAGTAACACTGAATAAAGCAGCCATAAAATAACCTCAGTCTTCACACCCACAATATTGAACACGAAGAACCAGCCTGGGGGAAAAGGCGACTTGGGAGGAACTGGTATGCAGTTTGATGGTGAAGAGTCCAGGTGTGGGTAAAAGTGATTTATTTCTGGAGCACAGAAACAGCTATGCAACTTAGAACATTTCATTCACCCGTCCCATCCATGCTTTTTGTTTTTTAAAGATTTTATTTATTAATTTTTAGACAGAGGGGAAGGGGGGAGAAAGAGAAGGGGAGAAACATCAGTGGTTGCCTCTCATGTGCCCCCTACTGGGGACCTGGCCCGCAACCCAGGAATGTGCCCTGCATGGGAATTGAACTGGTGACCCTTTGGTTCACAGTCTGGCAATCAATCCACTGAGCCACACTAGCCAGGGCCCATCCATGTTTTGTGTCACAAAGACATACCAAGACTTTGGAAAAAATTCCAAAGGGGATTACATTCAAATGTGCTGTTTCTTCACTTGTTTTTGTGCTTTTCTTAATCACAGCAAACCAAATAAAATAGCTTTACAGCTTACTAAAACTCAAACTTGTCCTCCCAGGAAGGAGTTTAAACGTTTCCACCTGTAAATCAGCAATGCAATGAGTCCACATCAGGAGACAGACTCAGGAGACAAACGCAGCTCTAAAATAAAGCTTGTCATGTCAAAAGAAAAAATATTAAAAAGAAACACCAAAAACAATAAAGTAAAATAAAATAAAAGCCATTGCCAAAAGAAAGAAAGACCAAGAGGGAAATCCAATTTCTCTAGAGAGAGTGGTGGCCCCTCTTCAGGCCTGAGACCCCCAGATAACAAGGCAGAGTTTGGGCGGGGGGAGAGGCGCAGGACAGATCTGTCTGAGGCCATGCTATGAATCCGGTTTAAAAGGGTGAACGGGCTCACAGACAGACACCACATCACCATATGTCCAACGGCAGCAATGACCATGAATCAGAGGGCCAGGAGCGGATTCTTCACCAACAGTGCAGCCCAGTGACACACCAAGAAGAGCTTCCCCTGTTCTTGCCAGTCTGCAGGAAGCTTGCGGGAGTCGGAGCTGGTTTTCCGCTGGGAGGTGCCTTACCGTCTCTGCCATAGCCTAGCCACCACGTTCCGTCATGAACAAACCAGCTGAGACCTGCAGAGCTGGACTCGTAACCCAGAACGAACGGGCGGACGCCGCTCAGAGATGCCCGAGGACACGGGGTCCGTGCTCTGGCAACATCACGTGCAACAGTAATTTCATGTCCCCTGCGCATGGGTGAATCACTTCTCCCAAAAACTCGAAGAAGCAGCTGCTGGAAAAAAAACAGTAACGGTGCGAGGTGGCAGTAGGCCTCCATGGCTGAGACTCATCCCAGCTCGCCTCTAATCAACCTGGAGGTTTCTCAGCAAAAGGGTCTGGGTTGTGAGGTGTGGTTCAGAAGCCTCCGCCAGTAGAGGGTCTGTGCTGGACCCCCTATCCCTGAGTCAGAGGGCCTGTGCTGGACCCCCTATCCCTGAGTCAGACGGGGTGTCCGGCTGTGTCCGTGTGTGTATGCTGTGTGCAGGGGGTGAAGGCTGTGCCAGCAGGACCTCAGGACGACATGCCCCTGCCACACCTCCACAGACCAGCGCAGGCACATCACAGTGGCAAGTGGAGCCCACACATCGAGGCTGGAACTCTCTGCTGCCCGCATGATGCTGTAAGGGAAACAGGTCACATGGAGACCGCAAATGCCAAAGCCTCCACTGGCCAACTGACTACCTGTTTCAAACATGACTTGATGCAATGAAATTCAAGACTGCTTATCCGGATTTCTCAAACTTTTGCCTATGACCCACATTATATTCACATGGGTACACTGGCACACACACGTAACTAACAAACGAGTTTCATATGGACTTAGCCTGATCGTGTGGTGTATGCTCCGAGACTTCCTGCTCCACCGCATTTCTGGCGTGACCCACTACACTGATGCAGGGACCCGTCTGTGGATCCCAACTGCAGCCTGACAGAAACAGCCGTGGAGTGGTCCAGACAGCCCTGGGAGCCTGGTGGGACCTGAAGTTTTCTGGCAGGCAGGAGAAATCACTCCCTCCACAGAAATAGCCAAGTTTCCTCTGCAGGTCACAGAACTCCAGCAGCGCCCTATGTCGTCAATGAGTCACCAAGTGCCACTTCGAGCATGGGTGACGGTGAAGAAGCTGGCTTCCCTGACCATCCTTGAAGAAAAGGCCGCCCACCACAGGTGGGACAACCCAAGTGTTAAGCGGGCAACCACCGGCCAGGTTGGGACATCACTGACGGCGGCTTGGATTCACGCCTTAGGGGTTTCCCACAGGCGAACCAGACTGCTGGCCCCTCTGGATGAGGGCAATGAGCCTGGTGACGTCGGAGACAGCGGGGAACAGGGCCATGACGCTGTCCACTTGGTGGGGTGGGAAGATGCTGCAGAGCACTGTGCGTGCACGCGCGTGTGAGTCCCGCTCGCTGGCCAGGGCCCCTGTTGCTGACCCCAAGGGCCCCCACAAGGCACCTTCACCCCAACCTAACTGGGCCCAGCCTGAGCGTCCCGGGAACCGGGTGGCCCCATGCGGGAGGGCCCATGGGTCAGTAGGCCCCCTTGGCTGGGACAGCAGGTCACTCTGTGGGTCCCCAGCCTGCACCTGGACCGGCGGGCCTGACTGGCTCTTGGGATTCAGTAGGCCGGGTGGGGCTGGTAGGGACAAAGAAGGCCTGGGGGCCACCCAGTCAGGACAGCGTGACCTGGGTGCGAGGCCACAGCTGGGGCCTGGCGAGGGCGCCCCAAGGATTCCCAGGTCATCGCTGAAGGCGAGCCGTGAGAGGCCGTCCTCGATGCCCGCCACGTCAGCAGGCCGCCTGGCCAGCGGTAGGCTGCGTGTGCCGGGCTCCCGGGGGCCAGGCCAGGCGGCGGCGGGGACGCCCTGGTGCTCCGTCCAGTCCCTTGGCCGCTCCTCGGCGCCCGTGCCCCGCCAGGTCCGAGTCTGGGCACGAAGCTCGTCAGCCACTGCCAGCTGCGCATGGTGCGGCCTCTCGGGGTGGTAGAACTTGCACTTGATGCCGTAGGTGCATTTTTTGCCTAGAAGGGGCAGGGCGGAGAGAGGGCTCTGAGTGAGACCCCAGGTGGGAGAGGCTGTGCAGCCTGGTGCGGTGGGCCCTGTGGCCTTTCTTCTCCGAGATGGTGGGTGCAGGTAAAGCTCCCAGGCCTCAGAGTTATCAGGATTGGGCAGGACGGGGTGGGGGAAAGTGAGCTGGGCGCAGGGGGGATGCACCAGGGTGCAGCGCCCACCTCTTGAGGTATGGGGTGCTGGGCGCAGTGACTCTGGTGTCAGCTGGGCGAGTGTTAGTCTGGGAAATCCCTTTGGCCAGGGACTGAGACCGGTGTCTCAATCCAATGGCCACTGCCTGCACTCTCCTGGGAACCTGTGGATAAGGCCAAGCTTGGGGTAGAGGAGGAAGGGGCCAGCGGGTACTTATGGCATAGGATGGTGTCTCCAGTGCTGCCTCAGTTTCCCTGTTTGTCCACATCCCTGTGCAGACTATTGCCCGCTCCCTACAGACCTAATAGGTGATCACACAATTATCATCACAACCTGGGCACCTTTGAGAGTGAAAGGGAGGAGGATGCGCAGACCTAAATGTGTGTCACCTTAATTCTAACATGAAGTGAGTCTACCTATCACCTACAGCTTTTTGAACTTCTATGGACACAGAAGCCAAGACCTGGGGACATTAGGTAACTTGCCAAAACAAGTTCGTGAGAGCTGCCGAGATGGCTGGCTCCTTGGAGGACTCTGGAAAAAAGCCCTAACTCTTAACAGAAAGCACTGACCTACGTCCACAAGGGGCAGGGTGGGGGATGGAGCTGGATGGGGCACAATGTGCCAGGGTGAAGGGACCGAGAAAGGGGAGCTTGGGGGAGCACAAAGCCTCCCTGCTTCCCAGACAGGCTTTGCGCTGTGCATGACCCCTGTATCCCGTCTCCCACAAATACTTCCATGCAACAGGCATGGAAGGATGTCAGTCCATCCTTACAATAACCCTGCCAGGAAACTGCCATTGAGACACAAGTCCCTGAACGGGGCCCACGAGGCGCAGGGTGTCACCCACCATAGGGGCAGTGCTGCCAGGACGGCTCTGGGGGCTTTGGCTTCCGGCTCAGGAAGTTGCTCAGGGTTGGTCCCCGGCGGCCCAGGGGGTCATCAGGAGGCATGAACCTGGAAAACAAGCACAGAGGGGCCACTGCAAGACCAACAGGGACTCAACAATTCTACTTGTGTGGTGAGCACCCAGCAAGGGAGTGGCAGCACGAGGCATAGCCTCAGGCAGGCTCCCTGCCAGGGCTCTTCCTGCACCCAGGGGTGTCATGGCGTGCTAAAGCAGCACGACCCTTCCTCTCACCGAACACATGCAGAGTGTGCAC
The DNA here is from genome assembly GCA_004027475.1 of Anoura caudifer. Taxonomy (NCBI): domain Eukaryota; kingdom Metazoa; phylum Chordata; class Mammalia; order Chiroptera; family Phyllostomidae; genus Anoura; species Anoura caudifer. The sequence goes on from PVKU01000395.1 coordinate 254,212, forward strand.
AGATCTCAGGACAGCAGCCCCTGGGCCTCCTCCAAGACTTCAGGATCACCTAGCAAGTCCTTTTCAAATGCAGGTCCCTGGCTTCCTACCAGACCCGCCTACTCAGAATCTTGAGTCCTTCAGGAATCTGCATGTCAACAATGCCCATGTAATTTTTATCTTCTCAAATTGAGGCATAATTGCTCCAGGTCCCCTGGGTCATAGTCTGAAAGTGACTCTGAGCTGCTTCCCCTTGTCCTCAACAGAGCAAATTAGAGACCTCTGACGAGCTACCAACAGCCCTTGTCCTCTGAGCCCCTGAAGGCTCAAATCCCATTTCTGCAGTGTCGCCCCCACAGCTCTGGCACATACAGGGTGGGGATCACTATTTACAGAGAGCTTGGAACACCCTCCACAAGTCAGCAGAGCTGCAAATCCCAGCCCCCAGGCAGGCCCAAGCCTCCTTTGCAAAGCTGGGGCTCTGGGTGGGTTAGGCCTCAGCTCCCTGCCACCTGACCTGGGCCATGATCTCTGACCCACCCTGCCCCTGCCTGCCTCTTCCCTCTGCCCTGGCATTAGTCTAACAAGGAAGGGAGCGCATCTTCAAGGGGCTCACAGCCCAAAGGGGAAAACAACATTCCTGAGGAGGAAAACTCCCCTGGCTTAGTGCCGTCCACTTTTTATATGAATACTTTTGTTCCCAGCGGACACTCCCAGGTCACAAACAGGCTCTGCTAGAGGGGTTGTGGATTCTAAACGGAGGGCCTATGTTTACAAGTTTCTGTCCCCCCTAGGGTCCCACCCTGCAGACCCCGTCCACCAGGCAGGCCCAGAGCTGGGCAATCCCGGGCAGCCTCTGCAACTCAGATCCCAGCTACACAGCTGGCTTCTCAGAGTTGGGCCCCAACCAAGAATCTGGGGAGCCGCCCACTGCGGTTATTAAAAGTTCCCAAAGGCTTCACCTCCTGCTCTCTCCCGGCCTCGCAGCTGCCAGCCGGGTTAAGAGGGCCCTATGGATGTGCCCAAGGCGCTGGGGTAGGCATCCTCGCCCACAGGCAGGCAGGCGGGCTCTGCCTCTGGCAGCCAGGCGACCTTTTGGCAGACCCTCAGCAGAGGCCTGTGCGTCAAAAAAACCTTGGCCTGGGCCCCAGGCTGTCAGCAGGCCAGCGGCAGCCATGATCTCTCAGACCTCAGTGAGGGTTTGCTGGAACCCACAGTCACCAGACTTGCCAGATTCCTCCAGGCCTGAGCCAGAGAGAGGGAGCCGCCAGCCAGTGTATGTAGAAATGACCACGGGGGCCACCACAGGGTAGCTGCCACAAGCATCAGCCTGGGGCTCAGGGAGTCCTCCACCTCTACGACTGTGGGCCCCGGGGTAGTGGGGGCCACAGCACCCCCTGGAGGCCTGTTTCCTGGCCTAGCCTGAGAAAGTACAATTCTCTCTCAACCCCACAGCCATCTCAGACATATGATTAATCCAAGTACGGTTAATGCAGTATAAAGAATATTCAGCTCAGTGAGGCTGAGTGATTTCCCCATGACACAGAGCCAGTAAATGGCAGAGCTTCAGTCTGAAGCCTCACCTCCTGCCTCCCAACACCCCAGCTCTTTCCACCACGCCAGGCTGCCTCCAGGGCTTCTGGGTTGGGGGCTGGTCTGCCATGTGCAAGTGGCCCAACCCAGCTGACATGTTGCCTCCTCCCTCCCCACTCTCCCTTCCCCAGACTGCAGCCACTCCCTCATCTACCACTAGCTACTGAGTGCCCATGATATGCCAACCATGCACAGGCCATGGCACATGAGGTACAGTGCCTGCCTTCACAGAGTCGGGGAGCTTGTCTCAAACCACATTCCCAAAAGCCAGTGGGAGAGCCCAGAATGAGGACCAAGCCCTCACAGCCTGGGACAGAAATAAGGTGGGAGGAAAGTCCCAACTTGCTGTGCCCGCCCCACCTCATCCCACCCTGTGCTGGTCTCAGACCCGCACTGCCCTTGCAAGCCCCTGGCCCGTGTGCCTGAGCAAACGTGCTCCATGTGCCTGAGCACGTTTGCAGGGGACCAGCCATTGCTTCCTCCCCAGCTTAGCTCAGTCTAGGGGCCCTCGCCCAGCATCTGCTAAGGCGTTTGTGCCTTGCGACTCTCAAGTAGCTGGTGAGTCCAGGATGGCCCAGACCCGAGGGAACCAACCTAGGAGTCAGGTGCACCAAGCAGATTCTCTTGAAAATTTCAACCAAGAGGTATTGAAACAGAGTCAGTTCCAAGATCCTCACAGCCCCAAAGAGGATGCTGCCTACTGTACTCTAAAATTCAAAACTTAAAGAAAAAAAAGGAAAACAAAAACAGTGGGGAAAAGTACAACAAAATTCAGATTTCCCCCCTAATATGTGTTCCAGTCCTTTTATTTGAAGTATTAGATCCTTTCAAGATAAAAACAAAAAGTTTATTGTGTCCCCAAGACCATCCTTGGCCCACCTGCTGGACACCTCTATGCAGGGCCAGCTAGATGTGGACATGGGAGCAGAAAGGTCACGGACAGCTGGGGCAACACAGCCTTGTTGGAGAAAGCTGGTCGCAGAAGAGAAGAGGTGCAGAGACACAGAGACTGTGCAGCCTGGGGGAGCAGAGAGGGTGACCTCAGACCTGCTGTCCCCGGGGCTGGGCATCCTCTGCTTCCAGCATGGTGTGCCTGTGACTGCCACCCCACAGGACCTCGGCTAGGTGAAGTGGTTTTCTTCCCGTCACCCCCTACCCAAGCCGTGCCAGGCCCCCTAAGCCACCACGTACCGGTCGTTGACGAAGGAGAACATGAGCAGCCTCTGCTCAATGAACCACTTCCACTCGGGGTTCTCGCTCTGCAGGTCACGGTAGTTGTCGTTGGAGACGATGATGCCATCCCATTCGTAGGCCACCTTCACGATGTAGCGGTCATCGTAGCAGACCACGCGCTTGCCGTTCACCTTGCGAGATGGCGTGTACACAAGCACCTCCTGCCTCTCCAACTCCTCTAACACGTGCTGCTCTGGGGGCCACAGGGTGGGGGACAGCATGTAGTGGCTTTCCCAAAAGACTCCCCACCCCTAAGGGTCATCATAAGACCTCAGAGCACATTTGGTAACTAGGAGATCCCCTCTGAGCCAACTCCCGCCTCCCCTGCCCTATAACTCAACGCATCAGAAGAGTGGGGAGGTCTTCAGCAGAATAAGCCAGCTGCCGCAGGTCAAGAGAGCTCTTGGCTTCTCTCTGCCTCGGTCATTTAACACTGTGTCGGTGAGGTTTGGCCACAGTGATATGGTCACTGCTGTCAGCTTTGCACGTAAGTCTCTGCGTGTAGAAATACAAGGGTTTCTCTAGGGTATCACTCTGGGAGTGATATGGCTGAGTGATGGGGAAAGGTGCTTTACAAGATAATGCCAGGTGGTTTTCCAAAGTGGTTACATCGGGTTCTACCCAACAGCCCAACACAGCATCAAGACCACCTTGTCAACACTAGGCATTCTCAGGTTTTTTAATTTTAGCCAACTTGGTGGGTGTAGTGGCCTCTTGTTGTGGTTTTATTTTGCATTTCTATAGTTACCAAGGAGATTGAGCATCTTTTCATGTTTATTGGCCAATTTATGTTTTCTCTGAAAGACCTATTCATGCATTTTGCTCATCTTTCTATTGGTCCTTTGTCTTTGTCTTATTAATACGGAGGCATTCTCTAACATTCTCCATCAATTCTGGACAGTCATCCTTCATCAGGAATATGTGCTGTCTAGCATCTCCAGTTTGAGGCTCGCCTTTTCATTTTACTGTTCTTGTGGTAACACTAATGAACAGAAGCTTTTATTTTAACGTAGTCAAATTTATGAATCTTTCTCCCACACATTTGCACTTGCTGTGGCTTGTTTAAAAATTCCTTCCCTACCCCAAAATGATTTCCCCACTCTTCGCCCACACCAAATTTAAATATTGCACAGCTGCTGACAGCTGCTCAGACCATACAGAATAATCTCCATGTTCAGACCATACAGAATAGTCTGGGGTGACCAGTTCATGATGGAGAACTGGACACAAGTACTCATATCCTGCTTCTCATAATCCCACTGAAATGGCAGTAAAAAAGTACAAAGCGGGAGGGGACCCTTAATCACATTAAAAATGAGCTTGGGAGTTCTGACTGGCGTGGCTCAATCGGTTGGGTCTCATTCCACAAAGCAAAAAGTCACCAGTTCAATTCCCAGTCAGGGCAAATGCCTGGGTTGTGGGTTCAATCCCTGTACGGGACGTGTGCAAAAGACAACCTATTAATGTTTCTCTCCCTCTTTTTCTCCCTCTTTTCTCCTCTCTCTAAAAATAATTACATAAAATCTTTGTTTAATGGGCTCGGGGACAGTAGCAAACCCAGAATTTGGACACATTTTTGGAAGACAGAAAGCAGATTGGATGGTATTGACCCTGCAGTGCAAAGGGAGCCACAGACCAGAATGTGCGCAGAAGGTTGAAGAGGAGCTGAAGCCGTTTTCTCTGAAAAGCCCCAGGGCTCCAGGCACCATGGCGAGGGAAGGGAGTCAGCAAAGCCAGGATGGGGCTACCTGAAGGGCTACCCACAGGGCAGCTGCACCCCCCCCTTTCCCTATCCCCGGGGAAAAGGGAAGCAGGGCTCTAACTTGCAAGAGGAGGTTCCCAGGTGGCCTTTGACCACCTAGAGCAATAATTTTCGACCAATGGGCTGCAAGAATTTTTCAAACATGCATGTGCCACAACACGTTAGATGACTAGTGGGTGTCAGGTATGGCATGCTTTAAAACTTCTTGCGGCACACTGGTTGAAAATCACTGTCCTAGAGCAAAACCGTCATCATCATGGCACCAGAAGGTGTGGTGGCCGAAGGTGCCCAGCTGCCTGCCCGCCCCTGTACCACCAGCGGTCTGCGCTGCCATCAGGGAAAGGTCCACATGGCAACCACATAGATATGTATATATACAAATAGTTAGTTAACCAATCTGATTTTTTATTCACAAGTAAAAACTGGCAACCAAAAAGATCACCAGATTTTTGAGAGAAGACACAATGGCACAAAAAAGAAAGAGCTAGAAGTAGGGGTGAACAAAGAGAACTGACCAGAGAAAAAATAAACATAATTTGTGGAACTTAAGATAATTTGTGAAAGTCTAAAGAAATAGTAAGGAATTATTATAGAAATAGTGAAAAAGATACTGCATCCATAAGACAGGAATAGCATTTTATCTAAAAAACAGAGAATCCAAAAGAGAAATAGAAGCAATTGGTAACCGTTTATGGTATTAAAAACAAAAATTTTTGGTAAAAAGGCTGGAAGACAAAGCCAAAGAAATCTCCCAGAATCATCAGGTCAACCCTCCCCTCATTGACTTGGCTGAAACAAGGCTAATGACACAGCATCTGATTTCTTGTTATATAGTTTTAAATAATTCTATCTAAGAATTAAAAATAAAGAATTCCCTGGATCTCTGTCTCACCCCTTTTTTTTAAATGAAGAGACTGGACTATGGAGTCAATAAATAAATATGGTATCACCAGGCCAAATGAATGTCTCCTTCAGATCCTGTATCCTATGAGGGGTAGATACAGATCCGATCTTTCTGCAGTGTTAACTGTTGTAAAACATAATTAGTTTTGAAACTTAAATTCTAATTAAAAGATAAAGTAATTTGCTCATTCATCTATTCAACAACTATGTATTGAGCACCTACTCGATGCCAGGTGTTATGCTAGGTGAGCACACAGCCCATGCCTTCACGGAGCTCCTAGAACAGTGAGGAAGATAGACATCAGCAAAGGAACAGCCACATGGAAAACAGACTGTAAATGACTGTCAGGAGTACTACTGAGGAAAGGTGACTAGCACCTCGTGAGCATGTATCTGCCCCCGCATACCTCGAATAGGGGCATCTGCTCTTGGTGGTTCCTTCCTCCAGGACGGGACAAAAACTTTGATGTAGGTGTGTCCTCTTTCCCTGAACCAGTCCACAGCCAGCTGGATGCCCCGGCAAGAGAAGGCTTCTTTATTTCCATGGCTACAAGGGGAAAACAAAGAATCTGTAGAGACATAGAAAGGGTTTCTAGAGAGTGATTTCCCCCAGGAATATCCTGAATCATAGTCTCATAATCAATGAGAATCAGACAAAGCTACATTTTTAAAAATAGTTAATTCTTTGCACAAAATACATCTCTTAACTGGAACCACAAAACTTCTGATAGTTTGTAGAGGGTCTCACGCTCCAGGATGAGAGCATTCCAAGGATTAATTGACCAGATTCCCTTATTAACTGAAGCTAATAAGAATCAACATAAAATGGATGTGAGTAGTCATCTGCAGAATACTCTCACACAAAGAGAGGGTTATAACTATGTTATTGGTCTTCCCAAGTCCAAGCAAGGAGGTCAATGCACCCCATAAATTCCACCAAAGACATCAATGATGGCAGGAAGGAGGGAGGGGTGTGAGAGGAGGCTCAAGACCAGGCACAGCCTTGTGAGCCTTATTGAAGACTTTGTTTGCTCCTAAGAGGAATGAGAATTCATAGAAGAGCTTTAACATTGGGGGTACATGTGATACGATATGATGTGATCCAATGTATGTTTCAAAAAGTTCAACCTGGCAGCACAGAAGACAGTAAGTTAGAAGGGAGCAAGAATGGGCGTGGGGTACCAGTTAAGAAGCTGTTGTATTCATCAAGGCAAAAACGGGTGGTGCCGAGTGTGTGTTGGTATATAAGGGTGTAGGTGAACTTGAAAGATATTTAAAAGGTAAAATCTCCAGAACGTGGTGATTGGAGGTAGACATCTGGCTTGTGTAACTGGACAGTGGACTTTGCACTGAGACAGGGAATTCTGGAGGAGGATAGGGTTTAGAGGGAAAGATCCCAAGTTTGGTGGTGGACAAATACTGAGTTGGAGACAAGTGTGGGTACAGCAGCAGTTGAAGCTGCCACATGGAAAGAATTGCATGGAAATAGAGTGGAAGGCCTAGAGCTGGCCCTGGAGAAACTCTAGAACTCAACAGCTGGTTACAGGTGGAGGAGGACAATCTTGCAGAAAGAGAGAAAGGATGTGAACCAGAAGAGTGCTGCATTGCGGGAGCCACGGGAAGGAGGCAGCCAAACGCTGCTGCAAAGGACGGATGAGGCCTGAAAACAAGCCTCGGACTTAGTCAGTGGAGGTCAGCGGTGTTCTGCTGGATTGATATGAGTGACTGAGAATGCAGAGTCAATTGGACTTAGCTGTGGAAGGGACACAGCCTGGCCTCAAGATGAGATCACTAGGTGCTCACTGCCTCTAGTTCAGCCACCTGCACCTCGTCCGGACCTCGTCCTGTCCCTGCACCTTCCTCCACTCCCCCCACAGAGCCACCCCGCCAGCCTGTCCTCTCCTCTCAGCCAGTCCATCCCTCTCCTCCCTCAGACCTCAGCTTCATCTCCACGTTCTCTGGAAGGTGTCTCCCCAACTCTAAAGCCTGTCGGATTCCCTATTATGAGTCCTCCTAGCACCAGACTCCTTTCTGGTGCTCATTACACTGGATGGTCACAATCACCAGGTGAGTAAACAAGTCTTGCCCTCCTTAAGTCACACGTTCCTCTGGTCCCCATTGAGTTCCCAGCGCCTAGCACAGGGCCTGACAATTGGTACAGACTGAATAAAAACGTATTGAATAAATAAATGACTGAGAAGAAGCTGGTCTTGTGAGCAACTGGAGGAGAAACCGCCCAGGCAAAGGAAGAGCTGGCTGGAAAGCCTGATGCAGGCAAGACTTGGCATATTTGGGGACCAAAAAGGGAACAGTGTGACTGGGGCCTGTGGAGTGAGCAAAGGGGACAGTCGCAAGAGGTGAGATGGGAGAGGCAGGGTAGGTATGTGGAGAGCCAGGGGTCACCAGGACCCTCATACACTCCCGAGAGGCCTGGCCTGCAGAAACAGCCCATGTCCAGATGAGGATGACTTTCTTTTCTGTGCTTTCTTTTGTCCGTGGCCTCTCCTGTTTCCTCAGAGGGGATTAGGGCAGGTCCAGGTTTGTAAAGAGGAAAAGGGAGTATTTGGGAACATGACCAAATAGTGCTGGAAATCAGGCTCGATGGAGACACAGAATTCTAAGTTCCTTCAGCTCCAGGAGATCAGGAACCAGGCCTGGCCGCCTACGTCTGTTGTGTCTTCCAGTTTAGAGAAAACAGCGCTTTGGCCTTTGAGGCTGAGCTGTGAGGCTTATGCAAACAGTAAGGAGAAAACATCAGTGGAGCTGTCTCTGCTGTTAAAAAATAAAATAAAATAAAAAGAGGAAGTGGGAGGCTAGCCCCTTCCTCCCAGCGGAAGTTGAAAAAAGAAGGACTTGGAGAGAGAAGGAGGACGGGTCATACACGGGTCCTCAGCCCTGAATCCCCCCGGCCTGCTCCCCCCGACTGGGCCACAAGGGAAGGGGAGATGGTGGAACATCAGGATGGGTGTGAAGAGGAGGCTGAAGGCTCGTGCCTCAGCACAGCCTGGGCAGGACGCAAGCCTCTCAGAAATCGTGGTCTCAGTGGGCACGGTACCCCACAGGGCCACGGGCTGTCTTGGAGGACAGTGGCTGACAGGTGATCAGGAAGCAACACACCTGCTCCCTTGCACGCCCCCAGACCTGGTGGGGTGCCTGAGGCTTGGCGATGGACAAAGAGGCCCATGGGAGGGACAGCCCTTTATGCCAATGTGACTTAAAAGCTACCTGGAAGCCAGGCCAGCCCCATCACTCCGCAACAGAGCCCAGGGGGGCCCCCAGACCCCCTCTCCCGGCCAACACCGGGTCTCAAAGCCCCCAGATGCCATTTGGGAGGGCACAAGGGGAGGGAGAGGAAACACAGAGCCTGAGTCTCCCAAAATTCAGAGACACTGAGACATCCCAAACTGGCAAATTTAAAAAGTTTGCCCCTCCCCACTATCTAAAAGGTGGGGAAGAGATTATATCTGTCCTAGAAAATAGGATCTATTACCTGAGCACACGGAAGCAGTAATGTGAACTGATGCCCCCCACCCTGAAACACCCTGAAACACATGCATCTCTGGCTGCGGGGAAGCCTGTCCTCAGTTGGTTCTCAAGTAAACATGTCACTACCATGATTTCTTTCAAAAATTCCTTCTTGATTGTTCTCTATTCTGTGACTACACCATTGAAAAGCCCACTTTCCTTCCCTAATACCTTTGATGGGCATGTGGTTGGGGGGCAGGGAGAGAAACTGACCCCAATCCCTGTGAGGAGGCAGAGGTGAGCAGGTGTGGGTTCTGGAGACTCTGGTCAGGACCCCAGCGGGCAGCAGCCAGCAGGGAGCATGTAGGCGGGAGGGGTTCGGAGGTTCAGAAGTTCAAGAGTTCAGGAAGCGTTGCCCCCATCAGCCTCACAAAGCAAGCACCAGCCCATGGCCTCTCTGACACTAGACTCCAAGATGCGGACCCTCAGCCAACAGTCTCCAAGGGGCAGATGAGTTGCACTAAGACCAGGGGAAGTGCAACCGTGGCCCATCACAGCCTGCTCTTCCCTAGTTTCCTAGGACGTGTCCTCTCCTCCAGCTTTGATTCCAGGCACGGGAGAGTCCGAGCTGACCCTCCGGCCCCTTTAATTAGTTTGTGAGGAATAGAAGGTTTTTGTTCAGGTCCATTGTTCTGCAGGACTGAATTCCCACATACCCAACCCTCTGGTCTCCTTTCAGATGGGAAGATGGTCTATTCCATGCTTGCCACATTTTCTTTCTTTTCACCAACCTCAAAACCCTATTATGGCTACCCTATTTCTGGCCACAGAAAGCTCTGGGCAATTGCCAACTTGATGCCCTAAGCAGGAGCCAGCTTCTCACCACATGGGGGTCCGTCTCTAAGAGAAGCCAGCAAAGGCCCCGGTCAAGCAATAACGCTTGTGGCCACCCCAGGAGCCCACTCCCCGCATACAGAGAAATACCCAACCCAAAGGCAGACCTCCATTTGTGCTTCCCCCACGCACCCCAAGTCCATTTGTGCACATCTACCTCACATGGCTCTGGGAAGGGCACTCAGAGAGCAGTGAATGAGATAGGACCCACCCCTGCTTCTTGGAGCTCATCCTTAATATTCGCAGAGAGCCCTGTGTACCTGGCCACTTTGCGCATGATCCTCACTTAATCATTACAATGAGCCCTTGAGGAAGTGACCTTCATCCCATTTCACCCCTGAGGAAACTGAAGCAAAGAATGTGCCCAGCTCGCTGATCTGGCAGCAGACCTCGGAGCCTCATTCACGGGGCTGCAAATGCTTGCTCCCCTGCCTGCATGGATTCCACTTATCCCTGCCCCTCCCCGGTCTCTGCTTCAGTGACCCAGGCAGCAGCTTCCTGGAAGCCTAAGTTTAGTTGCTGCTCAAAGGCCTGGGCTTGGGGAGGGAGCTCAGTGCTCATTACTAGTCCCTATGAACCAGTTTATCAGGCAACAGGCTGAGAGCCAGGTCCTGGGAAAAGGAAACAGGAGTGGCAGGTTTTGAACAGAGGGAGGGCGGTAAGGGGAAGTGGGGTGGTGCCTGAGACAAATTTTGCCTACATGACAATCGTGTGCAGGATAGCCACAATCAGGGTGTCGCCATTTACAGTAACCAAACAACCTAATTGGGACACCGCTGTGTCCTCAACTATTGCCCAAGAAGTCTCTGCAGAAGTTAGCAAGCAGCTCATGGAACAGGCCCTTCGAGGCATGACATGGAAGGGACCCCACTTTCTGTTTCTTATTTGGGGTTAAGTTGTAAGCACTCTGCACCTGGAGTGAAGGCCCTTCTCACCAAGAGATCTCCCCCCACCCAGGTCAGAAGGAAGAGACAGGGCCAGTGGGAGCTGCTGTGAGCACCCTCCTCCTACAAACAGAGGGCTGGGTGCAGACTTAGGTCAGAGGCCAAAGCCAGCGTTGATCAGAGGGAACTGGCCCCCAGCCTAGGAGCACACCGGTGCTCGGGAACCCACTGAGAGGGGCCTGACCCAGACCTCCCACGGTGGGTCTGTGTCTCCCACAGAAGATTCCTCCCTCCCAAAGAAGCCAGATTCTACTGAGTTTAGAAACATAACAACAGCACCCCAAACAAATGAACAAAAAAACCCTCTATCCCAAATGAGGACACATTCAAATGAAACCCTTGCCCGGGGTAGTAAGAGGATGTGAAATTATCAGGTGGACTTCCCCCACACTGATCCTTCAAATCATGCCTCTCCTAAATTTGCCTACAGAATGTGCAACACTTGTGAGCCTGCCTGCTCCATGCACAGAAAGGCTGGTGACAGCTGTCACGTGAGAACCAGTGTCCTTCCCAGTCACCGTGATGAGGCTTTTAATGTGCTTTCAATGAAAGGCACCTTATTTTTAAAACCTGCCGGTCATTTTTCTAAAGTCCAGGTATACAGTGGCTCAGGTATTCAGCTCAATCTCTCTCTGTCATGCAGACACACACACACACGCACGTGTACACACCCTGAAGGTGTGGGGATTGTACTTGGAAGCCAGTCTGTGTGATGCTAGCTGCTCAGAGCCACCATGCAATGCACCCTGATGCCCCAAGGGTCCCCAGAAGGTGGGCAATGGCAGGCGAGGCATCCTGGGTGCCAGTCCTGCAGATGGCCCCTGGGCCCTGGTGAAGGATGGGACACTTAGCTCATCCTGTCAGCAGCAGGCAAGTCCAAGTCCAGGCAGGGGTCACCATGGGCAGGCTCTGGCCCCAGGATGAATGCATGTGGGGGTCAGGGTCCCCCACCTGGATGAGAACCTTTCCAGGGCTGGACATGAGGAAAGCCAGAGGTACACAGTGCTGCAGGAAATGCAGGACTTTGGAAACAAGCAAGAAATCCAGAGCCCATACTTAGTGCTCTGTGACCTTGGCCCTGTTACTTACTCTCTCTGAAGCTCTGTCAAAGGACAAAAATGCATTCATTTCTGTCAAGCCATGCATAAAATAATCACCTTAATTCCTAGAATGTTAGAGATGAAAAACCACTTAAGATTATTAGTATTTAGTCTGACCCCATAATCACATAAACAGGGCTCAAAAAAGGCAAGTCACACACGGCCACGTGGCTGGTAAGCTGAAAAGCTAGCGCTGCTCAATAGGCACTCCCCACATGAGGCTATTTGCACTTCATTTCAAATTAATTCAAAAAATGAAAACTCATCTATCCAGTCACACCAGCCACACTGCAGGTGCTAGGGAGTCACATCCGACAAGTGGCCACCGTAATGAGCAGCGCAGGTATAGAGCTTCCGGTCACCACAGGGACCTTCAAGGGACAGCCCCAAGCTTGGGGGCAGAACTCAGGGTCTTCCCACTCTCAGCCCACTGCTCCGCCCCCTGCTCCACCCCCTGCCTCTGACCTGACTCTCTACATGAAACACGAGAGATTCATCAAAACTATGGGGCAGGCAGAAGGTCTGGCTTCCCGGGTGCCCGTCTGTGTACTCCCGACACTGCAACTTAGAATTGTCACTGAAGCTGACCCATCCTTTCTGAAATGACAAATGAAGCCACCAGTCCTTCTGATCAGAGCCGGATAGACTCCCTCTGCTGTTACAGTGAGGAGATGGAAGGTTTTTTAGTTTGGCAGTATGGTTCTATTTAAATGACTTAACGACAGTATGCATTGCATAAAGCAGGCCTGTTCATGTGCTCCAAACACAAAAACTCCCACCTCTTTTACAAGGCACTTGGCCAGTGACCCAGCTGCCAAGCAGTCACCCCAGGCCCACTGGGTTCAGCCACTACCAACAGCCTCAGGCTGCGCATTCTGAAGCTCTGAGGAGAAAAGCCCATGGAAGCTTCTACACAAGGTGGGATGGAGGCCAGGACCTGATGGAGCCAGTGATGACCTTGGCCAAGCCCATCTAGTCCCTTCCTGATCTACTTCCTCACTCAGCCGAAAAGGTCAGGTGTCCAAGCTTTAACATTCTCTGTGCCAATAGAGGACCTGTGGCTTAGTGCCTCCCATAAAGCATGACGTTATCTGTAATTTCTCATTCTGCATCAGTGGTTCTTCTCATGTGAGACATCCCAAGACCCTTTAAGTACCTACTGAAAGCTGTGGATCTTTTCCCCAGAGAAATACATACATGAACACACATACCACATTTGTGTACCATTTCAGGACCCTGCTGGCTTTGGCAATAAAAGGGGTCACAAGCCAAGGAATGCAGACAGCCTCTAGAAGCTGGGAAAAGCAAGAAGCTTCCAGAGGGAACATGGCTCTTGATTTCAGCCCACAGAGGCCTATGCTGGACTTCTGAGAACACACTACAAATGCATGTGTTCTGGCTGATTGAGGAGACTTGCAGGCGGCAGGTGTGTGACAGATCTTTGATAATATCCTGAGTGATGATTTTCATTTGTACCTCGCACAGGCTGAGCTGGAAGGGACCAAACTGATTACGATCATGGGAGCTGTGAGAATGGGACCAAGTGGATGCGACGAGGACATGGCGTGCTCATGTGCAAATAGAGGATGTGGTTGCCATTTGAATCCAAGCAGCAACAGAGACTTTCATCAAAAGGAAACCCTCCACCACCACCCTAGCACAGCAATTCCTAAAAAACGTCTGGTCCCCAGAGAGAAGGCCTACACTTTCCTGAAGCACCTGAAGGAGCCTTTTCATCCTACAGCCATTCTACTCCTCTGATCTGGAATCTCAGAGCCTCTAAAAACTCTGGCCTGGAAGGATGTTCGGTTTCAGCGATATCATCTTACATTTCTATCGATGCCCAGAGGGAGCTGTGCCAGATCAGACAGCGGCCAGGGCCCCTCCCACAACCTTTACACCTTCTATCTAGGGCCTTCAAAACCTACTGGATTCTTAAAAGCTCCGTATCTCCCCCAGAAATCTTGAGTAAAACAGGACCTCACAGGCTGGCTGAGGGCCTGTGGTTGAAGGTTCAGAGACCCCTGAGGACCAGCTTCTACGCCCTGGAGAAGGAAGGGCTCATTACCTCCTCTGACCTAACCAAGCCCAGGGGGCCCCAGCTTGCTGAAGCTGACCTCACACACACCAGGCAGGGCGTACAGGAGCAGCCCCTGAGGCTGAGCCATCTTGGGGTGAGCCATTCCAAACTTGGGTCCTGCCGTGACAAATGCTAAGTGCGACCAAATCCCCAGGGAAAACCACCCAGCCAGTGAGCCAAAGGGTGCCCTCTTGACACATTCAGTGCTGCCGATAACACTGTTTTTCTCGATTCCCACCCACAGCTCAGCTTTTGAAAAGGGAAGCGTATCTATCTGCAGCTGTGAGTGACCAATTTCCTACGGCTTTGCCCTTCGCCCCGCTGTCACTAAGCCAAGTAGTAGAATAATGCACTTGTCTGGGCGATGCCTCCTCCTCACCCAACAGGGAGCGTGGGGGAGGCTGCAGAGATTCTCTCACAGCTGAACTGGGCCTCCAGGAAAGACAACAAGGCAGGGCACGACCTTCTCATCACCGAAACACACAACTATTAACCACCAAGTCTGCAGCCTCCAGCCCTGAGCTCACCTCTCCAACCTAGCTAAGAAACCACACCACCACTCCCTCTCACATAACCCCAGTGGAGGGCTTCCAACGAAGTTCAAGTACATTTTGCCATCTGATTCTCACACCCTCGAAGGAAGCAGAAGTCCTATCTAGTGGCCTGTGTCTCAGAACCGGAAACTTAAGAAACACAGCTTTCCCAGAACCACAGAGCTGGTCAGGGACAGAATCCAGACAAGAAGTCACTCCTCCCCAACTATCCACTGCCTTCCGCACAAAAGGGCCTCTCTCAGGGTTAATATGATAACAGCTACCACTTACTGAACCCTTGCTATGTGGCAGGTACTGTCCTAGGCATGTTGGGCAGCTCCCTTCTAGGGGGGCTTTATACCAATAGTACCTGATGGAAAGAAAAAGGGGGGCTCCGACAGGTTAAGTGACTGACTTAAGGCCACACAGCTGCTAAGAGGTGGAAGAGGGATTCGAAGCCCCATCCACCGGCCCCAAGTTGTTTGGACCAAACCACTGAAAAGAGGGGCAGTTCTCCCACCCCTCCACTACGGCATGAAGAAAGCTACCTCATGGCCACGTTGCTGCCATCAATCACGATGGGTCTCAAGGAACTGGCTGGGTCTCTGCAGTCTTCCTCGGGGTCAGTCCCCAGTCCACGCTGGGCGGAGTCCGGGGTCCCGCAGGAGCCCCGGGGAACGAGCAGGGGCACAGGGCTGCCATGGTGGGCCCTGGGGCGGCTGCCTGTCTGGATCAGCTCCTGCAGCACGTCGTTGACCAGGGCGCCCTCGCCCAGTTTGTCCAGCACCCTGATCACATCCTCCTGGTTGTAGCCTAGCTTCAGGAAAAACTCCATCTTGCTTGAGTGCTCCATGCTGGGCCAGCCAGGCCCCCGGCAAGGGTCCTGCCACCGGCTTCCTCCTGGCAGAGCTCCACCGGCATGAGCTAAAAAGAAAGAGCATCCATCAGGTATTTTCTGGGCAGCCTGGCTGTCAGGTTACTGAGGGCAATCGATCTGTGCTCCCTCCACGCCTTATCTGTCAGGAAATCGTGTTGAGGACGCCTGGTCCCCTTGGGGATTTTCAGTTGCTCAGTGTGGTTGGGCATGCAGTCACGCTGCTTTTACTAGCGCGCTCTCTCCCAGGCCTTCACCCCACACAGCACAGCCCCCCCATCATGGCCAGAGGCACCAAGGGCCTCTGAGAAGGCCACCCAGGGCTCGGGACACTTGTACACAGGCCAAAGAAAGGTTTCTGAGGCTCTGTTATAGGGTGACTTGTGTCCACCCCAATTCATATTCTGAAGCCCCAACTTCTAATGCCTGAGAATGTGACTATACTTGGAGATGGGGTCTTTAAAGAGGTAATTAAGTTAAAATGAGGTCATTAAGGTGGGCCCTGATCCAACATGACTGGTGTCCTTGTAAGAGGAGGAGATTTGGACACAGGTGGGTACAGAGGGAGGACCAAGTGCAGACACAAGGAGAAGGCAGCCGTCTACAAGCTAAGGAGAGAGGCCTCAGAAGAAACTGACCCTGCCCGCACCTTGGTCTCAGACTTCTAGCCTCCAGAACTGTGATACAATAATAATAACAAATAAAATATTATCATAGAATAGTATATATTATTATATAAAATACCATATATATCTCTCCAAGATAACCAAGTTTGCAGTGTTTTGTTATGGCAGCCCTAGTAAACTAATATAGCTCCTTGGCTTAAACAGGGAAAAATGCCCCCTAGTAAATTCTATTCCCAGAAAATGCACCCGAATTCAGCTCTGTGTACTGGCTCAGCTCTCCCTAGCAATTCATTCAGACCATACTGAACCACTAGAATGAGAGGTCCTAACCCAAATGTGATCCTTTCTCCCAGGCATCACGGCCTGGCCTACACATTTCGGGGAGCAGGGGAGTTGTGCAGGCGGGGCACAAAATGTTTACAAAAAGATGTTTACAAAAAGATGATTAAACCAATAGGAACACTGTGGACACACTGGGTCCACTTCTTACCTACTCACAAAGAGCTACATCTTTCAAAAACCATTTTAAAAATTCAGAAATAATCATGAAAGTAAATTTACTGTGAAAACCGGAAACAATGCAGAAGTGTAAGAATAAAGAGACATACTGTCTCCCCGTATACACCCCAATCCCACCCGCCCCTCCTGCTGAGTGCTTGTCCGCACCCCTCCCAGCATTGTTTCTATGCATTTCCTTGCATATGTAACAGATACACACATATATTATTTAGGGGGATTGTTTTTACATAAACAGTGTCATACTGTATGTAATGTTGAGCAACTTGCTTTTCTTAATAAAAATGAGTTTTGGAACTCTTTCCAGGCCTGCTTATCTGTGCTGCAGTCCCTGTATCTCCAGCATTTAGAACAGAGGCCTGGAACACCCGAACTTCAATGTACTTATTGGATGGATGGATGGAGTTTAATCACATGCCAAATGATGAAAATTCAGATTGTCCTCCATTTTCCCTGATTACAAACCATGCTCCATGGAACATTTGTACCCATCGATCTTGGTCTTGACCTTCAGTTCCTAGTCTCCCACTGGAGCCCTCTGCTCCCATCTCTCCTCTAGGTTCCCAGCTCAGCTTCTCATCCTCAGGCCGAACCTCCCCCTACAGTGCTAGCTCCCAAAGAGAACCAACAGGGACAGGGGCTGGCAGGTGAAGAGAATTTCTCAGCCAACCTCCTAGACAGAGAGGCCTCTGCTGCCCCCATTTGCCAACCCCCCACTCTGCCTGGGCCCACTGACTACTGGAACCCCCAAATGGCCATCCAGGGTCACAAGTGACCCCCTCCCTGCCAACTCCAACAGCAGCTACCCATTCCTCACCTTATCCAACGTCTCCATTGCTTTTGACACTGTGGACCATACCCTACCTTGTTATTTTAAATTAAAAATGTTTGGAAAACCTCCTGCTTGAAACTCTCTCTTCTCCCTTCGGTTGTACAACTTGTCCCGAGTCTCTTCCTAAATCTTTCCAGCTCTTTCCTTGGCTTCTGCTCACTTGTTCAATGGTGAGGTCCTGCCCAGGCCTCTTCTCTTCTCCCTCATGCCTCCCCAGCCCCTACATAAATGAGCCCACAACTGCTCTTCTGGCTCAGGTCCCTTGCTAAGCACCAGGCACACACAGTTATGAGTCTGTGAAATAAGTGCCACACATGTTATTTGAATCAAGTGCTATGGGGACTCAGAACACTGTAATTCACCAGACATTTGCGGAGTCTACTTCAGTGTGTTTCTCAAAGTAGGTCCAGGGAAACCAGGGTAGGGGGGACCCAGGACCCTTTCAGGGAATTTGCAAAGTTAAAAACTGTTTTCATAATAATGCTCTCCTCTCGTGAGTACACCATGAAGTATTCCAGAGACTACACATCGTGTGATACTCCAATAGTCTGATGCAGAAGCGGTTATGAGATTCTAGGTCTCTTCTATTAGGCCAGATATTAAAGAGATTTGCAATATCTCTTTAATGATGCACATTGGTATCAGCCTTCTTACAAATTTTTTGTTTTTGGAAAATAGTTATTTTTTCACAAAAATATGCCATTTATATTAATGTAATTGGTTTATTATTTTAAAATGAATGAATATTTTTAGTTTCTTAGTTTAGTTTCTAATAATGGATAGATTAGACAGATAGAGAGATGGATAGACAGACAGATAGATGAACCCACATAAACAAAAACTCTTTGGGGTCCTTAATAATTTTTAAGAGTGAAAGGTTGATTGAAAACTAAAAAGACTTTTCTTTGGTCCAGAGTTTTCCAGTAAGTATTTCCACATAGATAGGTCCACGTGGGTGGCCTAAAGATGTGTCACCCAGGGCCCAGGACAAAGGCCCAATGTCCTCCCTCCCTGAGTCTGGCCCCTGTTGTACTCATCTCCCACTGCCCACCTGCCCCACCTGAGCCTCAGTCTCACCTTCTTCATCCCATGCACAGTGCCTGGCAGCCACCTCCAAAGGGCTCCCTTCTGAAATCCCATCTGGTGCCGCCCCCATTTGTAGCCAGCACTGTATTTCTAGAACAAGTTTGACCATGTCACCCACTGCTTAGAAATACCCTCTGAGCCCGTGCTGACAGGAAAGGCACCAGTTCCTGAGCAGGCTGCTGAGCTGTCCCAAAGCAGCGCAGGTCCCTGTCCACCTCACCGCCCACCACTGGCCCACCCGCTCTTTCTAGAGCCATGCTGAATCCCTCCCTGCTACCCAAGTATTCCAGAACATTCTCACCACTGTGCTTCTGTTTATGCTTTCCTCTCTACCTGGAATGTGCTCTGGTTCGGCAAACTTCAAGATTCAGCTCAAATGCAACTCAAAGTGGTCACTGCTAACTCCACAGACAGAATGAGTTACTCACAACTCCACCGGCCACTCTGCTCACACCTGTTATGACTAAGTGAATTGTCATTTATCTAAATATTTTTCAAGAACCTATGAACTGCATTCTGATTTACTTGCCTCAGAATCACTAATGTCTCCCATAGTGCCTAGTCTAGCTGAGGAGTTTAACAGATTTTTCTTTCATAAATGTCCAAAGCTGAAATTATCTTTTATTCTCATATATTTTTTCCCTTGGGTTCTGAATCTCATTGAATGGCATCTCCCAGAGGCCCAGCGAAGAAATCTGTCACCTTTGACTCTTCCTTTCTCTCACTTCTACATCCAATTGGCCATTCTACTTCCTAGACATTTTCCATAACCATCCATCCTCTCCTTTACACTCACAGCACCACCACCCTAGTTTGTTCATTCATTCATTCATTCATTAGCTCATTCATGTAACAAATACTGATCACCCAGGAGGCACCCAGCACTGAGCTGAAAACCAGTTCTATAAAAACCAAATAACACAGTCTCGTTTCAATTCATTTACAATCTATTTGGGAAAACAGAAAAAAACGTAAAAAGTAAGCCATAAGTCATGATGATAGGCACAATAGTTCTAATATAAAAACGTGTTTTCGAAACACAGGTGAGGAATGACTTATCTTCCTTTGAGGGAAAGGAGAGACCAGAAGGGCCCTCATAGACCTGGACAGCATAGGAGGAAGTGGCCCTTCGCAGTCCCAGCAGCACCGTATCCTCTCTCCAAGGGTTCCCGGAGGGCCCCCTTACCCAGCGCTCACCCACATTTCCAGTAAAGTTAGTGCACTGATCAAAGACATCTGTATCGTCTCCAAAACGTCCATGTGCCTCCATCCTCTGCAGAGTGCAGGTCAACACTGGGCAGCGAGAGAGCAAGGCCCGCCACCACTGGACCAGGCTCCCTTTCCAACCTCCTTGGTCACATACCTCCAGTCCAATCTCTCCTTATTCTCTTAACTAGTGACCAGTCCCTTCTCAGAACACTGTTCCTTTGGGCTGGGGTCCAGCTGGGGTCCAATCTCCATGGAGGAAGAGGACACTCCCCTGGTCCGGCGGCCCAGCCTCACTTAAGGAGTTGCTCACTGTCCCTGAAAGGCCCGTGGTCTCGCGGCTCTTCCTCGGCCTGGAGCACCAGCCCTCCTCCCCTCGGCCTGCGCCCCCTGCCCGCCCACTGCCCTGTCTTCCCTGGAGCCTTCCCAGTCTCCAAAGCTCCCGCCCCGCCCCCCTAACGCATGCGTGGAAGCACTTATTTTGGTTGGGAAGAATGAGAGAGAAGGGAGTAGAAAGGAAGACGGGGAGAAAAAAAGAAAAGGAAGAAGGAACGGAAGTCAGAGAGAAGGAAGGAGCAGGAAGACAGAAGCCGGCAGCACGCACAGAAACGCTCGTTTCATTCACATGGTCTCTCATTGCTGCCACGTCGTCGCTCTCCCGCGGAGACTCTTCCTTGGACTTCCGGGATCTCGGGGGGTGAAGGAGCCGGGGCTCGGAGCGCGCAGGGTGCAGGCCGCGGAGCTACCGGGGGTGAGTACGCGCCGAAAGCCACGTGTGGCCGTGAGCCGCGTTCCGGCCGGAGGCCACGTCTGCTACCGCAGGGCTGGAAAATGCTCAGCGTGACCGGCCCGGGCGACTACTCTGTGGTCACCAGTAGCCACGACGCGAGTCCGTGTCAGTTTTGTCACTTTGCGTTCCGGTAGGACAGAAGCCTGAACATTTTCAAAATAAAATACATTTTTAAAAAACTGGTAGTTTCACCTGGGGGTGGGGTGGGGAGCACGTGGCCTCGTGAGGCCCGGTCATCAGGTCATCAGCGCTCAGCCCCGGAGCCCTCGGCTTCCAACAGGGCTGCTTTGTTGAAGAGAATTAACTGAAAAAAAATCCTCCCACTTCAGAGGCTTTTTCTCCCCTTGACACATTGAAAACAATTTCGTTTCCTTTTCAAACTTCTTCTAAATAAGGGAGAAACCTGGGGCTGGTCTGAAGAGCGTGCCAGGCCCTCGGGTACGACAGCCCGCCCACCCCCGGACCTGCGGGTCTTCAGTGTTTGAGCAGCGGCTTCTTTTTCCTTTCTATTTTTAAGACCTGAAAGTATGAGCAAGTTCATTTTGGTTTTCTTCCCCAATCTTGACTGGAAGTCACAGACAGCACCGATGATGGGTGACACGTTGCAAGTCTTCAAAGTCCCCTCGCAAGCTCTCCCTGCGGTCCGCATCCGCCTCGACGCTTCCCCAGGGTCCGCCCCCCAGGCGACACGTTTGACTGCAAGCCGGAGGTAGAGGTGACCTAACCGAACAGCGTGGAAGGAAGGCAGGGACCGAGAGGGAGTAAAGTGGAACCTCACAGTGTGGAACGGTGGGAACCGGGCCAGACCTGTTCCTTCCAGAATCAACCAGTCCAGACCAAAGGCCTGTAAACGCTGACTGCGAGACCCCCCTGCCCCCAGGAAAAGAATAAAAGACACAGAAGAAGGAGGAAGTGAGAGAATGAGAACTGTGGAGGGCCAGTAACTCAACATGTGCACAGGATTTCATCATTACAAGGTGCTTCCTTACAGGTTATCCTTGGAAATCCTAATGTCCCTGCGAGGTAGGAAGAGCTACCTCATTACTCCTGCTGCAGGTGAGAAAACTGAGGAAAAGAGGTTTTGCTGGCTTACCCTGGATCCCACAGCCGATGAATGGG
The DNA here is from genome assembly GCA_004027475.1 of Anoura caudifer. Classification (NCBI taxonomy): domain Eukaryota; kingdom Metazoa; phylum Chordata; class Mammalia; order Chiroptera; family Phyllostomidae; genus Anoura; species Anoura caudifer. The sequence continues at coordinate 275,747 of PVKU01000395.1, forward strand.
AGAGACTAGACTCCCAAGAGCAGTGATTCCACCTTCTCCCAGGTCCAAGGGCTACCAAGGGCACCTCAGGGCCACAGGGCAGGGTGAACCCAGACATCAGCCCCAGAATGAGCACATTCAACACACAGCCCTGGGCCCCCTCTGCCAGCTCCAGAGAAATCCACCACACATGGCTTCCAGAGTTCACCCAGTGTGATGCAGGGGAAGTTCTTCTAAATAGAGTCCAAGCAGAAGTTTTGTGGTTCAGCTCAGCTCTGGAGCCTCTCCATGGACTCAGTTGGATTTGGGGGAGGTCCCAGAGAGGCAAAGACTTCAGCCCATGCCTGTGCTTTTATTTTATTTTTTAAGGGAATGAACAATTTTTTTAAATTGTGGTAAAATGTACATGACAAAATTTACCATTTTAACTATTTGTAAGGGTGCAGCTCAGTGGCATTAAGTAACCATCAGTACCAGCCATCTCCAGAACTTCATTTTTCCCCAGTGGAAACTCCATACAAATTAAATACTAATTCTCCATTTCCTCTCCCTCATCCCCTGGCAACCATCATTCTACTTTCTGTCTCTCGTGGAATCATACAGTATCTGTCCTTCTGTAACTGGCTTATTTCACTCAGCACCATGTCTTCAAGATTCACCTTTGTTGTAGCAGGTGTCAGAATATCCTTCCATTTTAAGGTTGAATAATATTCCATTACGTGTATTGTATATACCACATTTTGTCCATTCATCCGATGATGAATGGACACTTGGGTTGCTGCCATCTTTGCACTTTTATGAATAACACAGCTATGAGTGTGGGTGGACTGGCCTGGCCTTTTGTTTTCGCCTCAGACTTGCCCCCTGCTCTTCCGTGGCGCTATGGGCTACTCCAGGTGCACACATGAGAATTTACAACCCTGATCCATAGCCCTGGGCAACTCTAAACCAAAGTTTTTAAAAAACCAGAACCCTCTACTATATTCCACTCCCAACCTATTCACATGTTGGCACCCCTGAGTTGGCATCACCGGGCCTTGAAGAAGAGTTTATGACTTGGGGGGTATGGCTGAGGTTTTCAATGGTAGCAGAGAACTAGCCAAAAGGGTCTTCACAGCCATCAGATGAAGATTCATTTCACTGTGCTCATATGCCTTCTCGAAGCCTACTGAGCCAGCCTCTAGAGGAGACAGTGTCTGGAGCTGCTGCCCTGTGTTCCTGGTCTGCTGGGAGACTGGGTACCCCCATGTCAATCTCTAGCCTAGAAGATGCTTTCAGGAGTATGGAGACAGGCTTCAAATGTGCCTGAGATCCTATGCTTTCTGATTTCATAAAATTAAAACCCCTTCAAAGACTACAGCAGAATTTCTTACTTAAACCAAGGAGCTTCCTCTGATTAATCTTTTTCCCACAAAAGCCATCTTGAAATTAAAGATAAGTTTGCTAAAACAAACAAGGATCTCACCTAAAGGAAATTTAAAGTGCTTACTATTTTTTTATCTGAGCACTTACAATTTAAGGTGTGGGAAATCAGAGTCCCCATCCAAGAACTCTCCAACCTTCATGCCCCTCCCTGCCAGTATTCTGTCTCCACACAAGTCTGTGCAGTGTTTGTGACAGACTGATGGGGACGTGCACTCACCAGCAGGGTGTGTTGCTCCGGTCCTCACAGCGAAGTGACTCCGGTGCTCCCCTCAGCTCACCCAGCTGCTGCAGTGCCCCTCTCCGTCCAGCTGGCCAAGTGTCACTAAAGCCAGGGGAGCACCCAGCTGGGCCACATGGCTGTTAGAAGAAACTTTATGCCACAACCGCACTTCCTGGATGCCAGAGTCACGTTCAGCTGCAAAGGTACTTTTGCTTTGGCTTGAAAAAAAAAAAAAAGGAAAAGGAAGAAAGCAATCAAATGAGGGAGGGAGACTTCAAGCCTGAGCCCCAGCATGAGTCACTGAATCAAAGTTTAATAACCACATGCAAAAGGGACTCTCAGTGAGGGCACTGGCTGGCTGCACAACAAAGCTAGGAGAGACTCACGAAGCACAAGCCATGAGCAGTCTGAGGGTGGAAACTTTGGTTCCAAGGTCCCACTTGGGCCTCCAGCTAAGAGCCACTGATCCCTGATACTCCTAAGGGGGGTCAGGGCTCACAACTAACTTTATAAGAAAAATACAGCATGCAAGAGTGAAGAGTGTCAGCAAGGGAGAGACCAGAAATGGATGTGTAGATAAATGTGCACAGAGTCCCAAGAAAGTCACCAAGTCCTTTGGGCTGGGGGACCAGGACACTTGCCTCTGTCAGGGCTATGACCCTGGGCTCCCCTCGCTGTAGCCCTGCATGGGGTGGGCGGCTGCTCTGTCACTGTGCCCAAGGATCCTGACCCCAGACCCACCTGACCACAGCATTCTACAGCCTGGCCTGCCACTAGCCTCTGTGGGTATGGGCAACAGACCCCAATCTCTGTATTTATTTCCTGCACTTGAGGATGCCCATCAGGGGTCTGGATAAGACAAAGAACACAATCAAATCATACAGCAGCCCGCCTCCCAACAAATGACAATGTCTCTGAAGTGACTGTTGGGAAAATTTCCCAGGGCCCAGGAACCAAGAAAGAGGCTGACTATTCCATCGCTGCATCAAGGTTTTATCCAGGGAACTTACAAGGCTCATCTTGGCAAGATGAAGTAATATCCTCCTCCCCTCGTGGCAGGTGCTGAAGAATGATATAGAACAGAGCGGTGGGTAGGAGTCCTGGGTGTGCCCCACCCCTGATACAGGGGAAACACCTGACAGACTTGTTGGGGTTAGGGCCATGGGCTGTTCCAGGAACTGGGAACCAGCACACCTACGGCACAGGCCAGGGGTCTATCAGGCTGTTTCCGAGGGGATTTGCAGGAAGCAGTCTCTGTTTTGGCTTGGATCTAGCTGAGGGTCCATGGTCAGTCACATCATGGAACTGTCTCTCCTCCACAGAGACTAGTCCAAGGACACGCATCAGCCAGTTGGCTGGGCTGAGTTTAGAACCTGGAGCTGGTGCTGAGGAAATAAGAAAGGCACACGTGAACTGGAATGTGTTCCTCTTCTTTCTTTATTCCCTGTCTGTCTCCCACAGAAGAGTTGAGGCCACCTGGAATGCAGAATGGGATAGTTGACATAAAAATTTAAAGTACAATCTGAAATCATTAGAAAAAAGAAGAGCTTCCAGTCCCAGGCGCTTCAGGAGCTGTGGGCTTTGGTGAAGACAAGACCAAGTCTAAGAACCATACCATGCACAACCCAGTCCCCAAAATGGCAGAGAAATGGCATTAAGAAACCATGGTCATGAAGATACGAACCTCTCAAGGGGGCAGACCCCAAGTTCCTGAGGAGCATTCACTTTTCCAAGAAGCACAACAAGAAGGGCCTGAAGAAGATGCCAGCCAACAATGTCAAGGCCATGAGTACATATGCCAAGGCTGTCAAGGCTCTGGTAAAGCGCAAGGAGCTCAGGCCTAAGATCCCAAAGGGCAGCAGCCGCAAGCTCAGTTGGCCCCAAGCTTGGGAAATATGCTTGTGTCTGCACTGTCAAGGATCTCCAGCTCTGCTGCTCAAAGGCCAAGGCCAAGGCTCAAACCAAGGCCCAGGCTACAGATGTGGTGGTGGCTCAGCCTCCAGCTCAGGCTCTGGCTCCCAAAGTGCCCAGGCCCCCACGAAGGCTCCACAGTAGAGGCCTCTGTCTGCTGACAAGGACGGAAGGACTGGTTGACCCCTTGGCTCTGTCTGCATGGAGCTGTTGACCTCCTGTGCTGTTTGTGCAAATAAACCTGAGGCTGTTTGTGCAAATAAAGCTGAGGCAGGACCTGTCCAAAATAAAGAAAGAAAGAAAAGGAAAAAAAAGAAAAGAAAAGAAGACTATTTTACTAGAAACCTATGTTAAAACTGTCACTTTGAGTACTAATTTGAACTTTGATGGATTTTCTAATAACAGGTACTATTCGTCAGCACCTCCATTCCATCAAAGTCTCCTAATCCCCCAGGAAGCATAGGAATTATTTTCATTTTTGAGGTAGGTCTTTGGGGCTGAGAAAAAGAAACTAAACTGCCCGAGTTCACCCCAAGGCAGGATAGAAACCCAGGACCAGCCAGCGGGCTCCAAAATATACTCTTTATACCAGCACAGGGCCTCTCAGCTTCCAAACCCCTCACAGAGCATGCTGGGCTGTTAGGAGAAATCCTGGTATTAAATTTTAGTAAAAATCTACAATTGAATAACATACCAGACAATACCTTCAGCTCCAATCCTACAGGTGATGGGGGTGGGGGGCAGTTCTTCAAATGCCCATTCTTCACCAGAAGGCTCAGTGAAAGCTGAGCTGTTACACCTCAACTTGGGGAAGGTGTTTCTATGGGGAAACGTACTATAATGTAGTCCAGGAGACTTGTTCTCCGATCATCTGGCTGATAAAACAACAGTTTAGAGACACGATTGCCAGTGGGTTCTTTGGATGGTCTCTTCAAATGCCACATGACTGAGTCCCATATTTTTTAGTCCCACGCTAGTGAGGAAGGAATTCTGAGGAGAGTGCCAAGGGCCACCATGCTGTACATTCAATAAAAGATGGACCCGGGCAATGAAACTCAAGAATCCTGACTTATATTCAACCCAGGTGATGGGCACATCTGTAACAGGACAGACACTGTGGTGGCTGCTTTGCAAAGACACATTTGAACCCACTCAACGATCAGACAAGCAAGTATTTGGCAGAGGCCTCAGAATTCTGTGTCTGAAATCTTGGAGACGCTACATTGACCAGAAAAAGTTGTTGCTCAGCTTTCCGCATAAGAATCAACATATGGTGCCTTTATGGTAGGTGATTTAGAGAAACCCCATCGTGATTCCACTACAGCTAAAATGACTTAGCCACCATGACTCTGTGAAGCCAAACATGATAGACAATGATTTGGGCTACTTATGTCCAAATGAACAAGAAATAAGGTCTGCCAGAGGTAAAAATTTTACTTAAAATATCACTGGCCCAGAACTGGAATCTGCCACTGAGAGGGTCAAGAGACGGCAGCAGCTTCCCACGTGCAGGGGAAGGGTCTGCCTACGCAGCTGTAAAAGCGGTTAGAGGGAGGCGAGTGGAGTGAGTGGGGTGGGACAACACCCTTCTACTTGGTGTAAGAAGTGGCCTTGAGTCTACCCCGGGGCTGTTTCTGCCCCTCAGGCCTTTGTGGGTGAGGCAGAGGTCTGTGCTCTCAGAAAGCGGCCTGGAGGTGCTGAGACCGTGAATCCTAAATGCCAGAGTTCAGACCCGCCCCCCCCACCCCCCCCCCGGAGGAGGAGTACACAGACTCACAGATAGGTGGCACACGACGCCTTTTCAGTGGTTCATGGTGCCCTGGAAGCCCATGGATGGTCCCAGGCCAGGACCCCTGGCTTGGCCACCTTCTCTCCATAATGAGTACCAGGAATAGTCTCTCCTGGTACAATTCACTTTCTCAGGGAGCTAAACAGAACAAAGGCATTCACATCGGTGGCACAGGCCCACAAAGTTTGGCCCTCTTGGATACCACCAGAGTCTCTGGCTGCTCCCCAGAGACTCTTCCAGCAGCAGCCCGGGGGATGCTATTCTTGTTTCTGTCTCCTCACTGACCTTTGGGAGTGGGAGACACTCTGCTTTTTGCCTATGTGATGTGGAAGAAATGGTGCGCCATTTCTCATGGGTATTTTAACTTTCATTTCCCTGATTGCTAGTGAACTGAGGATTGTTTCATATGTTGAATGGCCACGCAATTGTCCTCTTTTTTTTTCCCTCCTCTACTCACCTTCCTATTGGATAGTGTTTTTCTTATTGATCAATATTAATTTTTATACCTCTTTCATAGTGATCCTTTACTCTTTGTGCATGCCAGGCTATCCACTCCAGGTCTAATACTTATCTGCCGGTTTGTTTACAATGGTCTAGGACTGCAGGTGTGTTTACTTCTGTGTAGTCAAAACTATTGGATTTTCCCCCTTGATAGACAAGTGGGTAAAAAAGTTGCAGTGCATATATACAATGGAATACTGGTTGGCCATAAAAAGAATGAGATCTTAGCCTTACCATTCATGATAACATGGATGGACCTAGAGGGTATCATGCTAAGTGAAATTAGTCAAAGACAGACAACATGATTTCACATACATGTGGAATCTAAAGAACAAAATAAACAAAATAGAAAAAAAAATATTTATTTTCCTTCATCACTTAATGCTGTTTGAATTTTGTTTAAGAAATTCTTCCCTATCCTGAGATTTTAAGACAGCTTCCCATATTTTCTATAAAGTTGAAGTTTTTATTTTTTATAACCAGGTTTTTAATCATGATCTGAAATTTATTTTGCTGAATCATATGAGAAAGTATTGTCAGGTGAGGGGGAAATTCTAAGTTCTTATTTCTTGTTGGCTGGTCTAACAATTGAATTGACACAAGATAGTAATCGGAGAAAAACAACAAATTAAATTCATACGTGCAGAGGTCTCGTGAAAACAGGATCCCCAAAGTGGCTAAAGCAGGCTATTTATACACCATTTTTAGACAAAGACACCATTATTTGTGAAGATGGGACAAAACAAATGGGTTTATTTTGGGGTAGCAAACTAATGAGGAAGTAGCAAAGCTTGTTCATACAGCTTTCTCAGTCTTGAGTTCCCAACTCTGGTGACAAGAATGCCTTCCATCCTCCTGGTACAGGGAGGACATTTTCACAGGGAAGATTTATTTCCCACTTTCAGGAGGAAGTTTGGGGGAAAGGGTGGTCAGCATGCTGATGCCATAGTGGCGTATTTCGGGGTGGCCTGACTGGAACCCCAAGAGGATCTAAGGTAATTATGACAGGCAATTTGGTGTCATAAACTCAAATTAGCCTGTCCTGTCACTTACTCGCTGCGTAACCTTGAGCAAATCATTTAACCTCTCTGTGCCTCCGTGTCCTCATATGTGAAATAGGAATAATAATCATATCTATCTCATGAGGATATTTTAAGAATTATATTAATTAATGCAAATAAAGTGCTTAGAACAGTGCCTGGCATATATATTAAGTGCTCCACAGGTGGCCATTATTATTATAAACACAATTTTATGAGGATAGAACTATTAGAACTTACTGTGGCAATGTTTCACACCCAGGAAACACTAAAAAAAATGTCAGAGGGCCACAGGGACAAGTGAAACAACCCTCTTGGTCATTGCTAGGAATGTGTGTGTCCACGATCCACAGAGAAAAACAAGTAGAGAAGCAGTCATCACTGCTACACTGGCTTAGCCAATAATCCAATTGCCATTGTTGGGCTGGCTTAGCCCAACAATCTAATGTAAAACACTTTTACCTTATTAAATAAAATCTGTGTGTCACTTCCTCTGAGTTCCACCTGGGATGTTATCTTAAACAACTGTGGGGGTCCCAGTAATGAAACCTCTGTTGAATACATTTCAATTTCATGTCACACCCTGCACCAGGCTGAGAACATAGCACCAGCTGATGAAATTTCTGCCCCGAGCAAGTGGAGACGCGACTATAAACCAAGAGCCACAGTCACACAGTACCTGTTAGACTAAAGCAGGATTCCTCAACCTCAGCACTCTGGACGTTTGGGCTGGATAACCCTTTGCTGTGGGGACTGTCCTGGGCATTGTAGGATGTCCAGCAGCATCACTGGCCTCTGTCCACTACCAGTGGCACGACCTCCTGTCATTGTGGCAACTAAAAATGTTCCCAGACACTGTCAAGTCTGGGGGCAAAATCGCCCAACTGAGAGTGGCCGCACTAGAGGTTCCATCAGAGAGGAAGTGCCAATCTGTGTACAGAGGCAGAGCAGGCCTTGGGGAGGACGTGATGGCTTGGTTGGCTTTCAAGGAGAGGTTCTAGCAGACGCCTGGGGATCGGGGACATTCTGGGGGGAGGGAGAGAGTCAGGCACAGGCTCAGGCCCAACGAGGCCATAATGACATGGTCCTTATGTCTGGGGCTCAGCAAGGCTTAAGGTGAAATCACTCAGCTCAGGAAAAACCTAAAAAGCTTTTTTTTTTTTTACAAAATTATTTTCATTTAAAGAATATGATTGAGTCATTAATTAATGTGCTCTTTCACACACAGGCTGTGAAGTTTTTTAGACAAAATAATTTCTGTTTCTGGGCCATCAGGAGGCTGCCAGGTTGGGGACATGGACTGTCCCAGAGTGCTGGCTACCAGGTTGGTGGACAGATGGACCCCGCTCAAGGGAAGGACCTGGCCTCCCAAAGCCTGCCTGCCCTTTGAAGGATCTCAGGCCTTTGTATCAACCAATGGTAAGAAAAGTGATGATTGTTCAGGGCGCTCTCAAACCTATTCTATTCTTTCTCAACCTTGGCTGCTGAATTCATCACCCCATCGCTAGTATCTGACTTGCTAACTCTGGGCCCCCGTGCCATTGTGTTCAGTCCTAGAGATGTGCCTACTGAGACAGTGACATTGTGTCTATATAACCTAAATAAGTTGTCATTTTGGAAAATCTCCCTAAAACTGTGGCAGCGCACAGCTCCTAGGATTAACGTCAGCTCTGGGGAACTGGTATTTTCTGGAGTCTAATTTTCTCACAAAAAGCCCCAAGGGAGGGGAGAGGTGGTCTAATGCTCTACCCACTGGTAGGAAGACAGACAACGAATCAGAAGGCATGCGCTCTGGGGGCAACAGGTGGACAGGCCTAGGCTAAGGGCACAGGCTGAGTGACGGATGATACAGGGGTTAAGAGAGAGCCCCGGCTCCTGGGCTAAGGGCAGTGGGTTGTAAGTGGTCTCGTTTGAACACTTGGAACATTCCATATCTAGAAACGTGCGCCCTGAGGCTCCGCTCAGTGTTCTTTGCTGGCCTCTGGCCAAACTGTTGGGCAGCTTTTCTTGAACTTTGCAGACCTTCACCCTTTGAAGTGGGTTGAATTGTGCCCCCACCGAAAGATGTGTTCCAGTCCCAACGTCCCATATCTGTGAAGATGACTTTATTTGGCAATAAGGCCTTTGCACATGTAATCAAGTTAAATGCTGCCATACTGGACTAGGGAGGGCCCTCAATCTGGTGACTAGTGCCCTTATGAGAGAAAGGAGAAGGGGATTTGGACTCAGAGACCCAGGAGAGCCACAGGGAAGAAGGCCAGGTAACGAGAGGCAGAGATGGAAGCGATGCAGCTGTCCGCCAGGGAACATCACGGCGAGCCAGAAGGGGCAGGATTCTTCCCTGGAGCCTTCAGAGGGAGCAGGGCCCTGCACACACATTGACTTTGGACTTCCAGCCTCCAAACCCATGAGAATACATTTCTGTTGTTCTAACCCACCTAGTCTGTGGTGATTTGTAATGGCAGCCAAAGGAAACTACCGTACCCCTCAACTCCCAAAACACCTTTCCTCAGAGCTCTTAGTTGTGGTAACCGCTTCCTCGGCTGAGCACACTGCTACTGTATAATGGGAGGGCAGGAAGAGCAGCTCTAGCGTGAGTCCTCGTGCCCACAGGCCTGGCTGGCTGGCAGCCTCGGGCCTGTGCCCACACGAGCTGGGGCATGTACGGGCGGGGCATTTCCAGGAGACCTGAATACAGAGCAGATTGGACAGTGAGGCCTGGCACACTATTTCACATAAGCATAGGCTAGGGGAAAAGACCATGGGTGTGTATCTTCAGTTTGTTTTCAGAGAACGAGTAGTCGATAATTATCAATGTAATGATGAAACACAGCTTAAAATGTTTAAAATGCATTACTGCCATCTGCTGAGATTGCAGAATTTGCGAGACCAGTTTCCCACGCGTGAGCAGCTCCCAGCATTCCAGAAGAGCAAAGGTGAGTCAGAGGAGGGGCCTGCTCTCAGGACGATTCCAGGCCAGCCCTCTGCCACCACCTCACCAATGCAGGGCTGGGGGGCACCCATCCATGAGCTGTTCTCCATCCTGACCCTACACCATGTCAGAGTTTTACAAAAAGTATGTCCATCCATGACCATTCCAAAGACATTTACATTACTTTCTATAGTGTCACTGGGTGATTAGTGAAGATAGTGTGACTTTAAACATTTTTTTTGTGGTGGCGGTGGTGGTGCCTGTTCCACATCCTAGCTCTACAGCAACCTGGCTACAGATGCACAAGGTTTCAGCTTATACATTGTCTCCTCCAGGAAGCTCACTTTGATGTCAGCCTGGGTTGGGGGCTGTGTGTGCAATAGATATTGAATGAATCGTAGGCAATGCCTTCTGAGGAATTGGGGGCCGACCCTTGGTGAAGATCCTGCACACAACTCCCAGAGCTGCCTCTCTCAACTACCCTGGAGCCACAGCCTTCTTTAGGAACGTGGTCCACTCTTCTGCTGCCCAGCAAATCAAACCCACGCTTCTCGGCTTCGCCTTCCGTGCGCTCCCTTCATCATCACCTTGTTCTTCCCTCTACATCGTGCCCTTGCTCTTGACTCAAGTTTGCTGACTCAGAATCCCAAGCTCTGCCCACCAGACCAAGCTGCCCTTGGAGGAAACAAAACAAAACAAAACTTTTCTCTTTTTCAGGAACCATGGGTGAGTGCGGTCTTATTCCAGATTCATGACAACAAAGCCACACTTTCCTAAGTTCTCTTTTCACACAAGGTCTCTGGCTAGACTTTTGCCACATTCGCAATCCTTTAGGTGTCTCAAGCTTCCCAGTGTCCTAGGCAAAGTAAATAATAGCAATACAACACCTTAATTGCACTGGAAACACCTCTCAAAAACCCTGTCCATCTGCCCATTCAGTGCACAAGGAATGTGAGAGGAAGCAAACAAAAAATGAACCCAAATGAGCAGTCCTATGTGGGTAAGATATTTTAAGAATAAAGATGGTCCCAGGAGCAAGAATTCATATTATTTGCTTAAATGATTTTTTTTTAAAATGAAGGGGATCTCCATATTCTATCACTTAATAACAGGAAGCACAAGCTTCTCTAAAGTTTCCCATCAAAACAGAGTTTCTTAGCAACAGCCACTGAAAGGTAAGGCCTCTGTGATTTCGATTTTACTCTCCATTATGCATTCTTTGTGACTCAGTCTAGGTGAGTAAGAAATGTCAAACTTGAGATTAAAAGTTTTTATGATGAGTAGAAAACAGATATGAAATATATCTTTCAGTAACTAACAAGCACCCAATTTATTAAAAGTCAGTTCTGTAGGTATAAACCTATTTTAAGTTTCTTTACTTTGAGTCTTTAATAGTTCTGATCAAAATCTTTCTAAATTTAACTGGTAAAAGAAATCCACCCCAAACTTCACAGCAAAGTTATAGTGAGTGAGCAATTTCAATTTCAAACTCACATGGTCGCTCTAACTAGATGTTACAGTAGTAACATAGGCCCCGGACTGCCCTGTATCCGGTCAAGGGTACCTGATGGATGCCGTGCTCAGGGGTCATCGCCATTAAAATCACTTCCTGATTATTAGAACGTTGTTTCCATACACACATGTATGTTAAAACTACAGTTTTTCATACCTAAAACTACAGTTTTTCATACCTAAAATATCAGCTTTTGCAATTAAGTACAATTTTTCCTTGAATGCTAGGTTCAGACATTTTTACTACTTTTATTTCCCACTGAATCTATTAGTTCATGTTTCAGCAGTCAGAAGTTTCTTCTCACTACTGCTAGCACATCCAACGGTTATTTCTCTCTTGCTCATTCTTTCAGGCCACATTTGAGATTCTTCTGTATGGGCAAGGTTTATGTTTCTACATTCTGTGTAATGTCATTACATTTTTTTCCATTAGATGGCTAAGCATTAAGTACAATGTGGACTGTGGGGCCCAAAGGGCCAGGCCGACAGAGAGGACGGATGCTGATGAAGACGGGCTTTGGGCCTGAAGGAGAGTTGGGAAGCTGAATCTAGAGTCTTCACAGAAAGCAAGGGGACCAGAGGGGCTCGCCCTCAGAGAAAGGCCAGGCTAGAAGAAGCATCTGCAGGCATCTTCTCAGCTCTGCAATGAGGCAGGTCAGGGTAGTCCTTAAGATTCGACTTGTTTTCCCTGATATTTTACTCCATGCCTGCACATGGAACCACAAGCCAAGAAATCCAACCAGTCATTACTCAGAGCCTGAAATGCTAATATTGATCCTTTTGGGAGAAAATTATTCTCAATTTAGGTACTTTAGGAGTCCCAAATTATGTATTTCCAATTTAAAACACACAAGAAGCCTCTATGCATAAGAGCAGAAAAAAACCCTGAACATTTAAATTCTCAAGAAATTAAGATATTAGAATTGTCAAAAACACAATAGGAAGGATACATACTGTGTAATTTCATTTATATAAAATTTTTGAAATGATGAAATTAACCATGTAAATAAATAAAATGGTAATAGAAATAAATGAGCAAGGAATAACAAAAAAAAATTAACCACACAAATTTGAAAAACAATCACACAGAATTTCTAAAAATGAATCACTGAAATTAAAAATTCCATGGCTGGGTTAAATAGCAAATTGGACTTAAACGAAGAAGGGAAGATCAGGTAGCCTGGAATACTGACCTGAGGAAATTATTCAGACTGTACCATATGAGAAATATGAGTTAAGATGCAAAGAACAGAATGAAGAAGCCTAGCACAAAACTGATTGGGGGTGCAAAAGGATGAATAGAATGAATAAGGAAGAGGCAATATTGGAAGAGAAAATGGCAGAGAAGTTTCTAGAACAAGTATCACTTCTTAAAAAATAACATATCACAGACTTAAACATAAAACTATAAAACTTTTAGGAAAAAAATTGAAGAAAAACCTCAGGATCCACAGCTAAAGAAAGAGTTCTTACTCTTAACACCAAAAGTGTAGCCCATGAAAGGAGAAACTGATACAATAAACTTTAATAAAATTAAAATCTTTTGCTCTGCAAAGGCTGTTATGAGGATGAAAGACCAGCTACACACAGTGAGAAAATATTTGCAAACAACTTATCCAACAAAGAACTGGTATCTAAGATAGACAAAGAACTCTCAAAACTTATGAGTAAAAAAAAAAAAAATCCAATGACAAACAGGCAAAAAACATGAAGAGACATTTCAACCAAACAGGATATGAAGATGGCAAAATGAGTACATGAGAAGATGTTCAACATCATCAGTAACGGGAGGAATGGAAATTAAAACCACACTGAGATACCACTATACATTTATCAGAATGGCTAAAATAAAACAGTGAAAACACCAAATGCTGACAAGGATGTGGAGAACCTGGATCCCTCATACATTGCTGGTGGGAAGGCAAAATGGTATGACTACGCTGAAAAACAGTTCAGCAGTTTAAAAAAAAATCTAAATATGCCATTACCATCGGACCCAGCAATTGTATTTCCAGGTATTTATCTAAGAGAAATGAAGACATGTTCACACAAAACTCAGCAGCAGCTTTAGTCATTATAGTTCCATGCTGTGAACAACCCAGATGTCCTTGAATGGGTGAATGGTTACACTGTGGTATATCCATACCACCGAATCCTACTCAGCCATAAAAGCAAATGAATTATTGATACTTTCAACAACCTGGAAGAAATCTCCAGAGAATTAGGCTCAGTGAAAAAAAGAGCCAGTCTCAAAAGGATACACACCATGTAATTGCATTTATATAAAACTCTTGAAATGATAAAATTAAGGAAATGGAGAACAGATTAGTGGCTGCCAAGGGTTAAGGGGATAGGAGGCAGGGAAGTGGGTGTGGCTATAAAAGGGCAACAGGAAGGATCCTTGTGGTGATGGGAATGTTCTGCCTCTTCCCTGTGTCAATGTCAAAACCCCCGGTTGTGACAGTGTACTTACTGTACAAGATGTCACCACTGAGAGAAACAGATCTGTTTATTTTTTACAGTTGCATGTGGCTCTACAATTATCTTCAAAACTAAAAGTTTAATTAACAAGAACAAAGCAACCATAAAGTAAAGACACATTACCTCCAAAGGAATGACATTTGGAATGACAACTGACTTCTGCATGGCAATAAGACATCAAAGTAGTAGAATAATACCTTCAAAGTGCTCAGAAAAATTAACTGCCAGCTTAGACTCATGTATACACACAGTGAACTTTAATTTGATGAACATAGGTCAGTTAAAGACATTTTTTAAAAAATCCTCAGCTGAGGATATGTTTATTAACTTGCGAGAGAGATCGAGAGACATTGATTGCCTGCTTCACGTACATGCCCTACCGGAAATCGAACCCATGATCTCGGTATGTGCCCTGACCGGGAATCGAACCTGCAACCTTTTGGTATATGGGACAATGTTCCAACTGAGCCATCCAGCCAGGGCTAAAGACATTTTTGATAAACAAAAGCTAAAGGTTTGCATTGACAGGCCATCATGTCACTATAGGGCTATCAAAAGACATGCTTCAGAAAGAAGGAAGGTTATACTAGGTGGAAGGTCCGAGATGCAAGAATGGTGAGCAATGAAACTAGTTAACACATGGGTAAATCTAAACAATTACCTATGTTAAAACAATAACAATAAGGTCTAATTTGTAAGGTTCAAAATTAAAGCTAAAACTAAGATACTGGAGGATTATAGCACAAAGGGTTGAAAGAGGGATGGTTTAAACTTAAATATTTCCAAGATCTTCAATCAGAGAGGAAGGTGAAAATTGCACTTTAAGTATAAATGCTAAAATTCAAAGTCAATTCCCCCAAAACAAAAAAGATTAGGACCAACCCCTCAATTAAATTTAAGATTAGGTTAAAAATAGTCCAGCTATATATTGGTTCTGAGATACACTAAAACCTATGCACTAGGATAAAATTAAACGGAGAGTAAAAAGCCTACCAGATACACTGTGAGCAACTTCATGTCACTAAATTCAAAACGTCAATGAAAACTACAAACTCCCAAAGAAATGCAGTAACAAAAATGCTAAACACTTAAACAGAAAGACTAGTGTTTCTATAATCACTGAAATGTAATCAAGTTATATTTTCTCACAAAGGAAAGGTGAAGTTCAGACATTATAGGCAAGCTCTACCCAATTTTCAAGAAACAATTTAAATCTTTTTCTTCTCTTTCCAGAGAATAGGGGGGAAAAAAGAGAACACTCACTTATTCCATAACCTGGACATCAAAACTAGACAAGAGAAACACAAAAAAGAATAGGCCCACTTCAGCACTGTACTACAAGTTTAAGCCTGCCTGCACTAAAAGACCACTCCAAATAAGCGTACACATATTTTTAAAAATAAATTTTAAAATATGAAGAAAAACAATGACTATTTGCAGACATTACTGTCCATGTAAAAGACCCCCTAACCTAACAGATTTTAAATACAAGACTTTAGTAAAATGGCTGGATATAACAGCAGTAATCAAAAATATAACTCCTGTGCTTACTTCAGCAGCACAAATACTAAAATTGGAATGATGCAGATTAGCAAGGCCCCTGCACAGGATGTTATGCAAATTTTTATTTTTGCAACCCTTCTGTAAATCTAAAATTGCCGTGAAGTAAAAGTTGAAAAAATATATGTAATTTCCTAGATCAAGAAACAGAAAATCATATTTTTAAAAAATACTACTTATAATAAAACATTAGGATAAGAAACCAGGAGGAAATACAACAAAAGAAGTTCCAAAGCTTAAGGAAATTTCTAAGAACCTAAAGAATAGAGGGCTGTGCTATTTTTATGAATGGGAAAATTCAGTATTATGGTTTTCTTTTCCCATAAAATGATCTACCATTTGAATGCAAAGGCAATTAAAGTCCCAACAGAATTCTTTAGGAAACCTGACAGATTGGTTCCGAAACTGCACAGAAGAAAGGGCAAAGGCGTCCCCTGTGAGGTGCCTCAAAGGGGGACTCGTTTAAATGCTTTCTGTAAGGCCGCAGAAATGTCGATGTTTGGCACTGGCAGTGGGATAAACAGTAAACCAATGGATTAGAGAGCCCGTGAAACAAAACCCACACGTATATTGATACTTACACGACAGAAATGAAATTGTAGGTCAAGAAGGACTGGATGAATCATTATTTGGTTTGGGACAGCTAATCATATCCATATGTTAGGGGAAAAAAGTGAATTTGTATCCCGATATGCACGCACGTGCGCGCACACAATTCCATGCAGAGTAAAGATTTAAATGTAAAAAAACAAAGCTTTATAACTTTTAGAACATGGAGTATTTTTATTAACAATTTCTTAAGCAAAATACAAAAGACAAAACACACAGAGAAAGGCTAATAAACATTAAACTTAGAAATTTTTACCTATAACACAAAACCTAATTCTAATCAAACACCTAGTCATAACTTCCAGTTTACAGGAAGTAGAGAGGTTACAGGACACTATGATACCATCAAATAATTTTAGAATGTGGAACATTTTACAAAACAACTGGCCTGAACTCTTCAAAAAGTCAATGTCATTTTAAAATAATGGAGGTAGAGATAGATGGATGTGTAAGAAATTCTTTTAGGTTAAGAGAATAAACTGACAAGAGCATACAGTGCATGAACCTTAAGTTTGGATTTAAAAACAAACCAACACCTAAAAGTGACATTCTTGACACAATTAGGGATCCTGAATATACACTATATATTATGGGATTACTGATAATTTTCTTTAATTCTGATTAATAGTATTGTGGTTCTGCAGGGCACTTGCTCTTTAACAAATGCATGGTGAAATACTGGAAGGTGAAAATGTCATTATATTTTCAATTTACTTTCAAATTGTTCAACAACAAAATGTTAACTGACATATCTCTATGGAAGGCATATGGATGTTCATGTTTCATATTTGCATAAATATATGAAATTTTTTATATTAAAAAGTTGAGCAGAAAATTTTAATTTGTGCTCTTCCAAGGGCATCAATAGGTGAAAAAATAAGCCACAAACTAAAAGGCATTTGCAACACCCAAGAGTAAAAATATCTACAATCTATATTAAAAAAAGGAAATCTAAGTCCTTAAAGAAATCTATGACAATAACCTAATATAAAATGGGCAAAAGTCAGGAAAAAATCTTTTCAGAGAGAGCAATGAGGAATGAGTAATATATATGAAAAGATGTTTAACCTAGTTAGCACCGAGGACATGAAAATTCAAACAACAACATTTCCTCTCTAGCCAAAATGGATGAACAGGATTCTCTTCCCCAACTAAAACCTGTACAATATGTACACAACAAAGTTTTTCAAACATTGGACAACAGCTAGTGCAAGACAGTGACTCCTGAAAGCAGGGAAAAGATAAGCGCTACCATCGCCTGAGCTCAGTGCATAGTTTCCTGGCTGCAGCCCTGGGATAAAGACAGAAATTCAAAGAGCCTGGGAGTCTCCAGGGGTAGAGAATTTAGGAGCCGAGATCGAGTTTGTAGGGCACAGTACTGGAGAAAGAAGGGAGCTACAGAGGAAGAGTTCCAGATCTACAGAGGGGTTCCCCTGAGTCTTCAACTGAATACTAGTCAGTGTTTGTACATGAGGATACTACCCAAGGGTGGGAAAAAACCACCAGGTAGGAACAGGTGGTACAGTTTGGGAGTTGATACAGGGCTTAGAACAGTTTTCATTCCCAATAGCCAGAGTGAAGAAATCTCATAAGAGACCAGGCTTAGGAAAGCTTATTCATAAGGGTACCCGAAACAGTGGGCCAAACTAGCCCTAACTAAAGACTGTTCTAGTCCTACTTCATTGAGCTTAAAAGAAAGCTATGGAAGGATCAAACTGCTCCCAAGTAACTTACTTAAAAAATATTTTAAAAATCCAGCATTCAACAAAATAAAATAAAAAATTACCAGGCATGCAAAAAAGAAAATTATAACCCAATAATGGTGGCCAGGGAAGGTGATTCAACCAACAGAGACCAGAAATGACACAGATAACAGAATGATCACTCAAGAGCATTTAAATAGCTATTATAAATATACCCCAGATGTTAAAAAAAGAATAGAAAAATGCATGAGCATGTTAAGGAAAGACATGGAAGATGTAAAAGACCAAAATGAAACTTCTAAAGATTAAAAATATAATGGGATTAACAGATTAGATATTCCAGGAGAGAAGATTAATGAATTTGGTTACTTGACAATGGAAACTGTCCAATTTGACATGCAAAGAGAAAAAAATACTTAAAAAACCCCCAGACTGCTAGACAATATAATGTGGTCTAACATACAACTGGAGTCCCAGAGGGAAAGGAGAGAAGAGACAAAAATAATTGAAGAAATAATAACCACAAATTTTCCAAATTTGATGAAAACCATAAAACCACAGGTAAATAGACCCAGCAGAAGAAACACAAAAACAACTACACCAAACACACCATAATCAAATTGCTTAAAAATCGAAAACTTAAAAGCAGCCAGAGAAAAAGAACACATTACATATAAAAGAACAAAGATAAGTCTTCTGGCTGGAAACCACAATAACATGCTACTTAACATCCACTAGATTGGCAAAATTAAATAGTCTGAAATTAAGAAGTATTAGAGGTAATGTAAAACAAAGATAACACACAATGCTGGTAGAGCATAAAGTGGTACAGCCACTGCAGACTATGATTTGGCATTATCTTATAAAATGAGGATATCTGCACCGCATGACCAAGCAGTATCACTCCTACATATACATTGTTCATAGCAGCATTGTTTGCAATAGCAAAACAGACAAACAAACAAACCACAAATGCCCATCCGCAGAAGAAGAGATAAACTGCGGTCTATTCATACGAGGTCTAGAGGGTATCCACCCATATAATATGAAAAATAGAGACACTGATTGAAGATACAAGAAACATTGTACGTAGGGCAGTGCCGCCTCAGTCCCCTTCAAAGTAGGCACCTTGGGACCTCAGAAAGTTCTGCCAATTGCCATTAGCTGCCCCACCCTATTTTCCTGAATCACATCAATGATCCGAAATCTCTTCCCTTTCCAAGGTGATTTCGGTTTGGGGAAAAGCCAGAAGTCACAGGGAGCCAAATCTGGGCTGTAGCAGGGCTGAGTCAGCTGAGTGATTTGCTGTTTCACCAAAAAACTCTGTGCGAGACATGATGCATAAGCGAGCGTGGTGTTGTGATGAAGCTGCCAATCACCAGTTGCCCATAGCTGTGGCCTTCTGAATCATCCAAAGTTTCCATGGAGGAATGTTCAAACTTAACATAAAATTGGCTGCAGATTTGTCGCTCTCCTCAGTCATTTTGAATGTGACAGCCACACAGTACACATGCTCACTCAATGGCATCTACCACTCCCACTGACTAGGACAGTGAAGTCGTCATTGTTCACGCATGTGCATTCCAGTCCACTCTCCTTGGCTGCCAGGTTACACCAGTGTCAAAGCTGCACAAACCATTCTTGTTATTATTAACAAAGGCTGGACTTTTTCCAGACAGACCTCAAAACCATATGGCAAAAAAAATGAGTGCCTCTCAAAAAGTACTGTACTAAGTTGAATAAAGCAAGTCATTTATATAAATTCAAAACCATACAAAACTTACCATTTTGTTTAGGGATACATATGTTGTAAAACTATAACAAGCAAAAGAATAACAAACACAAAATTCAGATAATTATTACTTGAGAAGGAGAGGGCACATCAGTGACTTCTAAAATGCAGGGAATATTCATTTCCTAAGCTGGCTGATAGGTACACAGATATTTATTATTTTTTATACCTTATATAAATGGTATTTGTTTTTGTTGGTATGAAATACTTCATTTTAAAAGGTGGAAGATGTGAAAGACTTGAAAAATAAAGACTACTATTTATGTATAACAACAGAATTAGTGTAAAAAAGTATACAAAGAAAATATTCAATTCTTTATTGTCTTTCTGTGCCCTATACAATCAGTATTAATATAAAAAGAAACATAATGAGAATGTGGAAAAAAAAAAGCAGAGTGTTTAACTGCTTCGACACAAATTCTGAACATCTATTACTCTAAGTTAGATGAGTGAATATTTTAGCCACTCCTGTCTGATTCTTCCTTTTCATCTGTACTTAGATTTTTCTTTATCTTTGGATTTCTTGGGACTCCTGCTTCGGTCTCTCTTTTTACTCCTTTCTCTTTCATAAGGATCTGTTTGGTATTTGGATTTGTGACTATTACTGTAGTGGCCATCCCTTTCTCGAGATCGGCTGCGGCTTCGGTTTTGAGGTCGGTCTTTCTTTTCGCTCTTTTGTTTTTCCCGACAGCTTTCCTCTTCTTCATAGTGACCAAACCCCATTTCTCTGTAGATGTCCTGTCAAAGTAATAGAAAATTACAAATAAATTGTAAAATCACTATCAATTAATAAAATTTAGACAAGTCCATCATTAGCCAGTGGTTGTAATGGCTCAAATTTGAACCCTACCACTAATGCCAAAAATTTTGTACATTCAAAAGCAAAAATAATTCAGAAAAAGAGTTTACCATTTTTCTTATCAATCTCATTGCTTTCTATCTACTATTTCAGCTGTACTGAAGGATCAAATCCAAAAACAAGGAACTGAAACTCTCCAGCTGAAATTAGAACAGGTCTTTAGAGCAAAATTGTAATACCAAAAGTCCTGGTTATGTGTGGTTACCTTTCTACCTCCCTCCTTCTCCAACTCCCCCAAAATGTGGGCCCATAACTGATGTGCCAAAAATTCCCTTAAGAACCCTATACAGACTTCCAGTCAAGATGAAGGTGTAGGTAAACATGCTTCGCCTCCACACACAACTTCAGCAAAAATTACAACTAGACTTCAAAACAAGTATTACTCAGATTTGTCAGAAAACCAATCTGTGTGGAAATCTGACAACCAAGGATGTAAAGAAGCCACTTCAACCAGATAGGTGCCTTTTCTACAACAGGCCACAATACTAGACAGGGAGTTAAAGCACCTTCACCTAACACACAGAAACAAACACAGGGAGGTGGCCAAGTGGAGGAAACAAATAAATATGGCCCAAATAAAAGAACAGAACAAAACTCCAGGAAAAAAACTAAATGAAATGGAGATAAGCAACCTATCAGATGCAGACTTCAAAACACTAGTGATCAGGATGCTCAAAGAAATCACTGGGTACTGCAACAGCATAAAAAAATACCCCAAAATACCCATCAGAAATGAAGGTTGCATTAAGGAAAATAAAGAAAAATCTACCAGGAACCAAAAAGGGAGAAAAAAAGCATTCCATCAGAACAAGAAGAAAAAAATTTTTTAAAAATTAGGATAAAATAAGACGACTCTGGGACATCTCCAAACGGACCAACATCTGAATCATATGGATGCCAGAATAAGAGAAAGAGCAATAAATTTAAAACTTATTTGAAAAAATAATGAAGAACTTCCCTAATTCAGTGAAGGAAATAGACATACAACTGCAGGAAGCACAGAGTCCCAAATAAGTTGGACCCAAAGAGAATCACACCAAGACACATCATAATTAAAATGCCAAAGGTTAAAGATAAAGAGAGAATCTTAAAAGCAACAAGAAGAAAGCAGAGTTACCTACAAAGGAGTTCCCATAAGACTATCAGCTGATTTCTGAAAAGATACTTTGCAGGCTACAAGTTACTGGCAAGAAGTATTCAAAGTGATGAAAAGCAAGTACCTATAACCTAGATTACTCTAGCCAGCAAAGTTATCATTTAGAACTGAAGGGCAGATAAAGTGCTTCCCAGACAAGGTAAAGCTAAAGGAGTCATCAACACCAAGCCATTATTACATGAAATGTTAAAGGGAACTATGTAAGAAAAATAAGATCAAAACTATGAACATCAAAATGGCAACAAATTCACAATTATCAACTGAATCTAAAAAAAGCAAGCTAAGCAAACAAGCAGAACAGAAGCAGAATCATAGATATGGAGATCATTTGGAGAGTTATCAGCGCAGAGGGGGAAGGTACAGGGATTAAGAAGTACAAATTGGTGGGTACAAAAGAGGCAGGGGAAATTAAGAACAGTACAGGAAATGGAGTAGCCAAAGAACTTACATGCATGACCCATGGACATGAACTAAGAGGGGGACTACTGGAGGGAACGGGGGTTACTGAGGGGGGTGGCAAAGGGGGAAAAACTGGGACAACTGTAATAGCATAATCAGTAAAATACATTAAAAAAAAAAAAACACTTAAACAAACCAACCAAGAAAAAGACTTCATTAATTACTTTATTAAAAAAAAAGAACCCTATAAAGAAGACATCATTTAAGTAACAGAGCTGGAAAAGGTTTCAGACAAGTCAGTCTAAAAAGAAAATAAAATAGATACTGCATTCTTTGATCTGATTATTTTTAAAACGTTTATAAGAGCTCCTCTCCAAATCTTAAACAAAATTGTCTTTTTTAGACTAGGCTAATATGTTTTTATCAAAATCATTATTTTTTCTAATGCTCACCCAAAGTCTTTTTTAAAAATTTCTTTTAGAGAGGAAGAGAAGGAAATATCCCCTGTTTTAGAGGGGAAGAGAAAGAGAAGAGAGAAAGAAACATAGATGTTAGAGAGAAATATTGAATGGTTGCCTTCTCATATGTGCTCTGACTAGGGATTGAACCTGCAACTTGGGTATGTGCTCTAACCAGGAATCAAACCTGTGATCCTCTGGTCTACAGCAGACTCTTCAACAGAGCCACACTGGCCAGGCAATCAAAATCATTATTTATATATTTCTTAAAAATGAGTTAAGTACTAGAATGAATAATTCATTGCCTCAAAAATAATAAAGTACATTTAATTCTATTTTTAATATTACATAGCAGTAGTAATTTTCCCACATAGAAGAGGGATAATTACAAGAATTCTATTTCTGCTTGTATTCTACTGCTAATTCAAATGAGTTATCTCAGCATGTGGCTGAAATCTAAAAAGACCAGAGCCAAAGTTCTTTCAAGAGATAGTTCATAAAATACTACTTTCTTAAAAAATTTCTCAGAGAAAAGGCAAAATCCTAAAGACTGCACTCCCAAGGGTCCCAACTCCCTCACCACAGATATCAGTACAGTAGACATAAACACCAAGGTTTGAAATCTGGAATGATGGATACCATGGGTAAAGACTGCATTTTAAGAAAATGATTCGTAGTTATCCTGCAGCCCATGTCGAGACTGTCCGTTAGGCCCGGCACGAAGACTGCAGCACGTGAACAGAGATCCAGCATGATCACTATGGTGTTTATGAGATGGGACATTATAAACTGGTTCATGATTTTTCACACAACCCCAATAGTTCTTATCATTCTATAAGAGTCCCAGAGGTAGCAAAATGAATTGGTATTTGATTTAACTCTTTACCAATTATTTTCTAGCAAAATATAGTATCCTTAGATAAAATAATTTTTTGTGCTTCTTGTAACATATACAAAATGTAGCCATGTGAAATTCTGTCTGTATACCTAATTTCTGAATTGGTTGAGACAATACTTTTAAAATAAAGAGATGGTTTAAGCTGATGTATATATAACTACAAAATCTCTAGCACATTATTACATATATGGGCACCTAAATGCTTTGAGCGTTTAAAATGAGGTGGAGGATTATTCAGTACTTAATTCTTTGAAAAAAATTAAGAAACCTGAAAATCTGAAATGAACTGAAACCTTAAAAATCTCCCCAACTTGGAGTAATTTCAGTTACTCAGGCTTTGAAGTCAGCAGCTATGAGTTTCAATGGTTTTTGCCATTTAAGAGCTGCACGAAACAATACTCATGAAGTTAGATTTATCAGGGAAGGTTTCATAGAGGAGTTAGGGCTTGAGCGGAGCCTCAAAGGACGAGAGGGTTTGAGTTTGGATTGACAGTAAGAAGGCTAATCAGGCAGTGTAAGTGAAAGTTGAAAAGCAAGGAAGGATTAGCACTGTGAGCATGAAGGAAAAGCTGGTGGCTGGGTGAAGCCGTGCTGGAACAGATCGTCCAAGTATGGGCTAGCACGGTGCTAAGTGCTTTGGGGGTACGGTATCATCCTCATTCCGGGAATAAGAACCTGAGGCTTGACATCTGCATACACTGAAAGTAATTATTTAATTGATCAATAATTTGATATATAGAATTGAAATGGGGTGATACAGAATAATTAAAAAAAAAAACCCACATCTGACTGAATCAAAATAAACATTAAAGTTCAGCTCTCCCACTAAACCATAATATAAAGGCCCACGGGCCTGTGGGGTCAGGCTTCTCCTATCTAAGGTGAAGGAAATTAATCAGATGAGCTCTAAGTCCTTCCCAGTACAGACTTTCAAAAAGTCTTACCATTTTATACATTTAAGACACAAGAAAGATGATTAAACTAGCATGTGGCTTAAAAAGAAAGAAAAAAATACCATAAAATGGCCAGTTTAAAGCAACCAACTTAACCTAACCAATGATTTCAAGTAAGGCAGTCAAAAAAAAAAAAGTTTAATCTAACTAAAAGTTATGCTTGCTCTGGTCTCTGGGATGAAATCTAAGACTTAGTTAAATCTACATCACTAAAATAACATTAAGGGATTAAAATGACAGCGAAAACAGAGCCCAAAATTAGAAGAATACTAAACACCTATGAAAACCACAGAGGAAGACTGACAACGAGTATGAATAACATCAGCCACGCAGCCCACAGTGGGGTGCTCATTTCCTGTAACCCCAGTAAAACCCCAACCTCTACACAGAGAAACCACCTCTGGAATTAAGACATGGGTGGAAAAATTAAACAAAGAAGTTTTCGAATTGAAGAGTAAGGCTGTCACTTAATAAAAAACAAAGAGCTTGAAGAAATAAGTTAAAACATTCTTAGGAAACTAGGCTCACCAAACAAAATGCCAGCAAATTGAAAAATCTGAGCTATACCCCAAAATTACCTCATATTGAAAATTCACTTTAATGATTATATTTTTGAGACAAATCAAAAGGATAAAAAACAGAATAATAGACAATATTTGGAGCTGACTGAAATCTTAAATATAGATGCTGTTTTATTAGAAAGAAAATAAGAGAAAATTAGTTTAGCTATATTATTAAATGAAAGTATAAAATTTAAAAATTTGCTCTAACTCATGGATACAGACAACAGATTGGTGGTTACCAGATGGGAAAGGGGGTCAGATGTATGGTGATGAACTGACACTGGAATTCAGATGGGGAGCTCACTGTGGTGTACACAGATGTCAAATCATAATGTTGAACCTGAAACTTACATAATGTTATCAACCAACGTTACCTCGATAGAAAAAACCCATTTGCTTCAATACACTTTGAAGGAAGAAATAAAGTTAGATTATTATTTTGAATTTAACAATTTTATAGTTGCCAACTACCTTAAAATTCTCAAAAAATACTAACATCATTCCCCCAAAATATCATCTGATACTTTTTACTCTGTGCCAAACGAGGATATTTGCCACTGTAAGGTTTTGAGTAAGCCTCAAAAAAGGATTAAAAAATGTATAAAAAGGGGGAGAAATAACAGACTCAAAATGCAAACAGTCTTTTGATTTTCTTTAAACCTCCGGTCTCAGACACACCAAGTACATCTCAGGCCCGGACTCACTGACAAGCCTACGCACCTGTGCATGATGGCACTCTACAGCTGAAGGGCTGAGGACGAGAGTTAAGGGTTTTTAGTGGAAAACATTAATATTCACAGAAATGTGATATAGCCACCATTAAAAACAAGCTAAGTTTATGATGAAGTACAGACACTAGGAGGAAGACGTTCCTACTAGATGGTGCTGGACTGTTGCACTCCGGGACAAATTATATTAGATTAACAATAGGTTTTAAAAAAGAAAACGAACAAGTATATTCCCGGTAAGAAGAGCAGCAGTAGAGCCATTAGGAGCGCAAGTCTGAACTTACATGGTGCCTCCGCTATCTGGGAGCTGTGCGGAACCACGGCACGCTGCTTCCCTGCTCAGTTTTCGCTGCCTCTGTCGTGGAATGGGGACAGTAGTATCCACCTCACCGTGAAGACTCTGAAGATGCTAGCTATTACTGATCCTTGTGCAGATTACTTGAGGGACCGACAAAGGTGTACCTTCAAAACTGACGTCAGGGGATGCATGATGGCAGGCTTTAAACAGCCAAAGGGCTGTGGGAAGCAGCGGTTCTACCTCCGGCTGGACAACAGCAAGGAGTAGGAACACGTGTTATCCGGAAACAAAGGACCAAGGATATAAAGATACATATAAAATATAGGCCTGCTGAAAAATTTTTAAATAAAGAAGAAATCATAAACACATAAAATAATTAACTCCATGGGCAAAGGTGGAGAGGACTGGGACAGAAGCTGTTCTCTGTATGTACCATTTTGTAGATTTTACTTTGGAACCATATAACTGATGTTTAAAAGTACAAAACAAAAAAAATTTAAAGTAATCCTTAAACATCAAAAAAGAAATTAAATATAAATCCAATTCAAAAGTACTCCAACTGACTTAAAACACAGTAATTTACTGTCACAGCAAAAGGAGTAACAAAAGCCAGTGTAGAAAATGACACCACACACGTTTCTTTCATTCAATCTGAACATCATGCCTGTGAAGTAAGTTCATCTCAGTTCCACAGAGGAGCAAACTGTGGCTCAGAAAGTGAATTTGTTGGGATCACATCAGTGACTAGCAGTGTTGGAAATTTAAACCTAGCTTTTACAGCAAATCCTCCCCTGCGCCCACCACACCACATCTCCGCGCTTGTGTCTCTGCTCGACATCCTCACCATCTCGAGTCCCTTCTCAGCTGCCTGTCGACAACTCCTCGCCCACCAGGGCCCAGCTCAAATGTCTACGTGTGGTAAAATGAATGCAATGGGCTGCAGTGCAGCTGGTTCTGTGCTTAGCTGAGCACCAAAACGCAGGCTGGAAATGCGTTCTTCTTTCTAATCAATTCTCTCTCAGGAATTTTTACTATTATCATCTTTGAAAATGTATTGTTCAAAAAAGCTTTTGGGATTATCAAGTTAATTATGAGTGCTGTTTTTATTTCATATGCACAATACAAGAGGAAACAATAAGTGTCTTGCAGGTCCTAAGACCTCCTGAGCTATTAAGCGCTGTACCTAACACTGGTGATAAAACTACAAGTGAGAAGAACTGTTTGGCATAACCACACTTGCCTTCAACAGGAACAAATGAGTATCCCACAGGCGGTATGGAAACTACTTGTTCCACAACGTGGAATTATATACCGAGTTAATTCAAAAGTAATCTTTCATAATCCGTGATGTATATTCTTGAAAATTAAAGTTCATTTCCCCACTGAAACCATTCTACGCTTTAGACTTTGAACATGCCTATCACTAAGAGGTAGCTCACTAAGGGATACAACATTTATTTCTTCACAGCTGAGTACTGGACATTGGAGGTACCTGGTTAGTATTTTTGATTGGCAGGTAGTCCTCATCTTCTTTTTCCTCAGAGCAGTGACGAGTTTTCTTCTTGTGTTTTTTACTGGTGTGGGAGTGACTTGATTTTGAGTCTTCTGCCTGCTCGTCCAGTATAAGGTCATATTTTGCACTGCAGCAGCTAGTTAAGGCAAATGTGAGAACTGACACCAGGAATACATCAAAACCTAAGAGTCTGGTGAGCAAAGGAGACCAAGACATCAAAGGTAACTTTTTAAAGGAAAAGCATCTTACAAGCATAGTTTATTTCTAAAACAAAACAGACTCATACATTTCCATTACGCAGTCAGAAAAAAATGGAAAGAACCTTGCTTGTACATAGGCAGCTAACAACTGATAAATGGACAAAAAATATGGTGGGGGAAAAAAACTACATATCCACAAATGAAATATAAAAAGCTAAAAAAATGAGGAAACATTTGTCAATAATGCAAAAACTTACACTCAGAAAATGAGGCACATGTTTAACTAAAAAAAAAAATTAATGCAAACTCCAATGCCAGAAAAGCTATATAAAAGATACATTCATGTGACTCTTTATCTGAAGAATAAATCAGTTCAACCCTATAGAAGGAAACTTAGCGATGCATATCAATGGCTGCCATGCTTAGATTCAGGTAAGAATTTACTAAAAAATCAAATTTAATTAAGGCTTACATAATAGGATTATTATTTTTTTAAATTATTTTATTGTTGTTCAAATATAGTTGTCTGCATTTACCCCTGTCCACTTGCCCCCAACCCCCAGCCATCCCCACCTCCCTCTCCTGCTTCCACACCCCCTTGGGTTTTGTCCATGTGTCCTTTACAGCTGTTCCTGAAAACCCTTTGCCCGATTAACCCCTCCTACCTCCCCTCTGGTTACTGTCAGATTGTTTTTTATTTCAGTGTCTCTGGCTCTGTTTTGTTTGCTTGTTTGTTTGTTTTGTTGATTAGGTTCCACTTAAAGGTGAGATTGTATGGTGTTTGTCCCTCACCGCTTGGCTTATTTCACTTAGCATAATGCTCTCCAGTTCCATCCATGCTGTTGCAAAGGGTAGGAACTCATTCTTTCTTTCTGTTGAATAGTATTCCATTTTGTAAATGTACCACAGTTTTTTTTTAAATATTTTATTTATTTATTTTTAGACAGAGGGGAAGAGAGGGAGAAAGAGAGGGAGAGAAACATCAATGTTTGGTTGCCTCTCGTAGGCCCCACACCAGGGAACCTGGCCTGCAACCCAGGCATGTGCCCTGACCAGGAATCAAACCAGCAACCCCTGGGTCACAAGCCAGCGCTCAATCCACTGAGCCACACCAGTCGGGGCTACCACGGTTTTATCCGTGCATTTACTGATGGGCACTTAGGTTGCTTCCAGCACTTGGCTATTGTAAATTGTGCTGCTATGAACGTTGGGATGCATAGGTTCTTTCGGATTGGATTATTTTTTTATATTAAACTGGGAACAGCAAAAAGCCTAGTAATAAATATATATTTAATTATATTGTAGTGCCTCAATGCGATGTATTACTTTATAAAGGAAGTTATTAACAATGATAAATGAATGCTATGAAAAAAACCTGGGAAGGTGTTTATAAAAAATTAAAAGTGGAAAAACCTTAAAGCAAAAACCATATATACCATACAATGATTATAATCTCACAAAGCTTTATAAAAGATCAAGACTTGACAGGAACAAGGAGAAATAAATATCAGTTTTCTAAATAATAGAATGAGTGAATTTTTTAAATTTCACATAAAAGTTATAAAAATCGTGATAATGTTTTAATTCCAAGAAAAATATTTTTTCTAACATAAACAAAACTAAACCATGTCTTCCAGTAAGGGGAAATGTAAAACTACTATAACCTCTGCTGACGATACTCTCAATTTCTAAAACAGATTTTGCGGAAGTCTAGAATAGTGGTTTTCACAAGAACACTTAGGAGGAAGCCCAACACGCAGGGTCCTTTTAGTGGCGAGCGGGACAGAGGAACCGCAGACACACTTCCTTGGGGACAGTTTCATGACTGGTTTTACACTGCCACAGTCTACGCTCTCCTCAGGGATGACATACCTCTACCCAAGATTAACCAGGAAAACACTGCACCTCTTTGCTTTTCAAAAGATGGCTTAAGATGGCTTGTCAGCCTGTACTACCCCATTATTAGTGTATTATCTCTCATTCTTTTCTCCTCTATACTATGTCACACTGTCTCCAGAATAGCTCTGGATCTTCTCCTTTCTCAGACACAAATTCAATAGTTCTGGCCTCTGATTTCACCTTAGTGTGTTGCATTTCACATGCTTCTCTCTCTGCGCAAAAGGCTTTAAGAGAAGTGTTCCTTGCCCTCACTGGTGCGGCTCAGTGGATTGAGTGCTGGCCTGAGAAACAAAGGGTTGCTGGTTCGATCCTAGTCTAGGGCACATGCCTGGGTTGCAGGCCAGGTCCCCAGTGGGGGCGCATGAGAGGCAACCACACATTAAGGTTTCTCTCCCTCTCTTTCTTCCTCCCTTCCCCTCTAAAAATAAATTAAACTTTTTTTTTAAAAAAAGAGAGAGAGGTGTTTCTCAAAATGCTGATAACAATCCATCAGTGGAGTGCAAAATCCATTTGGTGGCTCATAGTCAGCATATTTCTAATAACATAGACTAGGAAATAGACTGCATGGCATCAAAGAAGAATATGGGTATGTGTGAATGATTGTACTTGGGTTGTGCTGGGTCAAGACATAAACTGTATTTCTTAAATGACACAGCACCCCACCTCTGCCCTCCTCTCCCCCATATCCAAGTTGCAGCTTTAACATCACTCCTTTTAGTGTTATTGAGGGTCTTCTCTGACCCTTGCCTCTATTAAAAATCCCATATCCCACAAATGTACTTCTTTGCAATAGATTTATTTAATTCATGGCATTTATTTAATGTCTGTTCTCCAGCCCCTACAACTCCAACAACAAAACATAAGGTCTGCTCTGACCAGGTGGCTCAGTTGGTTGGAACATCATCCCATACACCAAAAGGTTGTGGGCTTGATTCACAGTCAGGGCACGTAACTAAATTGTGGGTTTGATGCCAGGTCAGAGCGCACACGGGAGGCAAATGATCAGTGTTTCTCTCCCTCTTTCTCTAAAATCAGTAAACATATCCTCAGGTGAGGATTTAAAAGAAAAAGTATATGTAAGCAGGGGCTACGCTTCACTGCTAATCTGAATATGTAATTGATGCCAAAAAGTATTTGTTGATGATGTTATGCCACCAAGACACTTGTATGTCTTCTTCCTCACTTATCCCGTCTTCCACTCACCACGATGATCGACACTTCCGGAAGTCATTAAATCTCTACAAAATCATTTGAATTAAACACAAATTTGTGATCTCTCTTCTTTTCCCAATTTCTTCCCTGAGGTCTAGTCTGGCCACGTTAAACTTGTTTCTACTTCTACTTTTTAATCTTCCTATCAACAGTCTATATTTACAGCAATTTTATTTTCTCTCAAGCTGAATAAAGTGTGCCTTTTTAACTGACTTAAGACAACTTATCGGCACATTAGATTATCCTCTGAATCCCCTTTCCTTGCCATGGTAACAAAGAAACAATATATAGTATGATGTGGAAAATATATATTTATCTTACATATTACAAACAGGTTTTATCCCCCCCTATTATTGTTCCCAAGATTATAAATGCCTCGCTAAAATGAAACTTATCAATTACCCAGAACATAAAGACTATTCCACAGGGTCAGACTCATGGATTTCCTTTTTCTTGTTCAACATTCTGATTGAAAATAATTACAGTGGTTTACACCAAAACATGTCTGTCTTCTCCATCAACTTCAAAACACTACAGCAGGCACTGTTCAGTATTAGCTACATGTGATTATTTAAACTGAAATAAAATTAAACAATTTTAAATTCAGTTCCTCAGTCCATCATGTGCCCAGTAATCACAGGTGGTCGGCAGCTACATGAGACAGTGGAGATAAAGTAGATTTCTATTACCGCAGAAAGTCCTATTGGACAGTACTGGGCTAGAGATTTATTCTCAATGATGCCTAGTTTCCTTTCTTCACTCTTAGTAATCGATCACCTTGAATTTAAAGCACTGCAATACTCTGTACTGTTTTTTCTCAGCCTGAACTACTTCTGTGGGGAAAAGACTCCTCCTTCTACTTTACATTCTACACTTGCATTTCCTTTTATTTGTCCCCTCATTCCCCTTCTTCCATTGCAGTTACTACTGGTTACCCTAAATTTAGTTGTAAAGATTTGATAACTAGATCTCAAGTGTATTCCATCCACACCTTTTATGACTTTCAGATTTCAATCACACCCCCGTAATGTTCATCTTTTCAGACTGAATCTTAGCTCTCGTCCAGTCGTTGGCCCGTGAAAGCCCCCCCTCCCACTGCCTGTGTGAGCGCACTGCGGACTTCGCCCACCTCTAACGCCTTACCGTGCCTTATATGTTGTAGCCAGTCAACGTGTTTTTAAAATGAGTATGTAACAGGTCAGCCCGGTATTCATCCCTCCTTGACAACTACTTGGAAAAGAAACATCTCTGCAGCATGGGAAAAGAGAATCCTGAAAGCGCCAACAGAAACTAGAGAACAAAGAAACCATTTACAGAAAGAATCACAAAAGAAATAAGCTTTGCAATGTGTGGAGTGATAGATTTATAATGAGAATATCAATGCAAAAATTAAAATTACATAATATGAACAGTATGTTTCCTTGCTTCTTACTTGTCTCAACTTACTACTTGGAAGAACCTAAATAAAATGGTCAAGTCAGTGGATTTCTTTAAGCCTATAAAAGTCAACTCTTGTACACAAGGAGCCCAACAAGTATTTGTTGCTAGACTGACAAAACAGAAAGGAGCAACTGAATTATGTAAAAGAACAACAGAATTTTGATGTCCACATATTCACCATCTCCAAAGTTAAACATACGAAAAAGGTTTAGCATAAATGATTTAGCTTAGCTACAATAAAGAAATGTCTGACCATGAGGAATTTAAAACATTATATAGAGAAAATACAAATCTTACCTGAAAATCTTCTGAGAATAAGTATTAACTTTAACCTAAGAGTAGGGAGAGAAAAGAAGTAGGCTAAAGATTCATTTCAATCCTTTCTCCATATAATAGAGAATATACTGAAAACCAAATGAGTCCTTCAGAAACCATCTGGATTCGGGAACTTTTTCTACAGCCTTTGTGACTTTTTATAACATATCACACAGTACTTTACACAGAGCAGGTACGCAACACATGCTGGCTGGCTGCTCGTGAAGGATACTCCTGTTTGGGCTTCACTTTATCTTTCAGGACCAAATTAGACGGTTTATCTTGTTCCTTTTCATACTCCTTGAAATCACTCTTGGTATATTTTCCCCCTGTTTATAAAAAAATAAAATAAAATAACCTAGTAAGAAAAATCACCTAATTAATCGAGAACAAAAAATTATTCAATAAAAGGTATAATATATAAGTGCTATTTTAGAAGTGGCATATATATGAGGGGAGAGAAAAAAGGCTGAGAATTATAGGAACTCATTCTCCATACTACTATAACTGGTGGGCATATGCTGCCATCTAACGAAATATGTGAGTATTACACCACCGCACTGTCAAATCTTACATGACAGTGCATCCATTCACTGGAAAACAGTGCAGCACTTAAGTAGAGCCATTACGTCCATGAGAACATTAGGTCCAAAGGAAGCTAAGGGTTTGGGACTCAAGTCTGAGACTGAGAGGCTTACAGGTTTGGAAGAAGTGAGGCTTTAAGGATCCGTGACCTGTCAGAAGAGACCCTGCCATAAATCTTCAACAGAGCAGCGAGCACCTGGAAACGGCAGGGTGTGTGTGGAAGCTAACTGGGCTCGGTGGGAGGGATGGTGAGAACCCTGAAGACAGCCTGTCTCTGCCTTGAAATTCTTGCTTAAGAGTGCTTTTATTCCTCTTGAGTGCCCAAAATAAAATCAACAATAATCCCTCCAGAGAAACAGGACCTACTGCTAACTCCTGAGCGGCCTGCAGCAGCAGGGCCAGGAAAGGAGCTCCAGCAGCCCCTCTGCTCTCCAGCTGGCCTCCCACCTGATGAGGGTCAGCTCCTACCAGCGTCCCAGACCTGCGCCTGCCCAGCCTTTCCTGTCCCCTCAACAGCCAGCCACGAGGTAACGCTTCCAGTGGGAGGTCCAAGACAGAGCGTACAAGGAAACTGGAGGTACACAGGGACAGGTTTTGACTGTCAACCCTATAGACATCTTGACTGTTGTCAGGATCTTTAAACAAAGGAGAAAATAGAAACTAAAAGGGCGAGCAGGATGGGAATCAAAGGCAGGATTGCTCCCGAAACAGAAATGGCCAGCAGACGATGTTTCACGTACGTGGGAACTACCGTAGCGGGAACCCTAACAAACATTCCATCACTGAGGAAAGCTGAGCCGGGTCAGGAGTTTCACTGTGGAGGAGGCAGCTACGGTGAAATGGAAAGAGCAAGGGACGAAAAAGCAAGGCGTTCCCCATTCACATCCTGACTGCAGTGACAGGCCCCAGAGAAGACACTTCAACCCTCTGCAACTCACTCTCCTCACTTACACACTGAAAATAACCCTAACCCTTCACAGAGCTGCTGGACTCATTAAATAAGACTGCTCGGGAAATTACTTGGCACTGTGAATGGTACACAACATACATTTATTGAATGTGAATCCATAATATACAAAATCACCTCAAAATTAACTGAGATTAACAACAAACTATAAGTTTACGATGCGCATGTGAAAGGGAAGCATCTGTCTCCTATGTGATATTTTACTTTAGAAAAAGTATGAAGAAATTCACTTAGAAGTCAGTAAACTACATTGAAATTACTTAGGAAGGCATCATTTCTTCAGTGATGGGACAGGTAAGAAGAGATAGAACTGAGAGGAAAAAGAACTAGATTTAGGGCCTGTTTAAATCATCAGTTTATTGACCCTAGATAAATCACTTCGCAATGTTATACCTCAAATTCCTTTCCTATAATGAGGCACTATAATGATACCTGTTTTGCATACGTCCCCAGTGGCAAACTTAAATTAGCTCTCCCGGGGAAAGGCGCAGACAAGACTGGCGTGGCTGTGCTCATGGACCAGGACACACTGGATGAGGCCAGCTCGTCTGTCGTTCCTGAATGTACTTGTTTGATTCTTTTGTTCACAAGGCTGCATTTATCACATGTGAAAAACACTTCTTTGTGCCTCAATTTGGTTTTCATGAGTCACTCAAAACAGACAGAGGTATCAAAATCTAGTCATGTATTCTAGCAGTAGGAAGGCTTCATGGCAGAAACAGTACAGAGCACCTCAATCCAAGTCACTCTCCTACCATGGAGAGCACAGCTTCCACTGCACCTGCCTGGCCTAGTCCAGTCATTAACAATTTCACCATTCTCAAACTCCCGTAACGTAACACAACTACCAAACAATTCAGCACATCACTCCCAAGTAAAACATCATTAAAATCATTGGAAATTTAAAAAAAAAAGTGTTATAGAAAAGAATGTAATCCTAGAATTCCTACTACAATTTAGCATTACATGGTAAATAACTGTCCAAGTGAAGCTTCTATGTGTACCACAACTTTTTTATCCATTCGTCAATGTGAAATCATTAAAAAACACTGCATCAAAAATCAATGAGCCCTGGCTGGTGTAGCTCAGTGGATTGAGCGCTGGCCTGTGAACCAAAGAGTCGCTGGTTTGATTCCCAGTCAGGGCACATGCCTGGCTTGCAGGCCAGGTCCCCAATAGGGGGCGTGCGAGAAGCAACCACACACTGAAAGAGAGGGAGTTGCCTCCCTCTTTTCTCCCTCCCTTCCCTTCTCTCTAAAAATAAATAAATAAAATCTTAAAGAAAAATCAAAATTCCATATTACTTCAGCATGCCAGAGACTCAACCTTAAGTCTGTCGTGCCAAATTTATTTGATATAAATAGATATATATATATATATATATATGGAATTTCATATATGTATAGCCCTGGTCAGTGTGGCTCATTTGGCTGTCGTATTGTCCTGCAGACCAAAAGGTTGCGGGTTCAATCCCCACTCGGGGTACGCATGAGAGGGCAGCCCATCGATGTTTTTCTCTCTCTTCCCCTCCCTCTCTCCCTCCCTCTCTAAGGCAATGAAAAAATACCCTTGGGTGAGAATTAAACCATAAATGGCAAGAGTTATATCATAGAGCATTTCTCCTAATTAGCAACACTAAATCAAAGGAGATACACACACAAAAAAAAAAACATGGAAAGCAAAACAGAAACAAACAAAAAAATAAACCAACATACCTTTTCCTTTCCATTTAACCTTTGCAACAGACTGGCTAAAATCCACATGTATTCTTCTGTCATCTATAAGTACATTGTCCATTTTGAAGAATGCTTTTTCACAGTCTTCTTCCTGGCAATAGTTACAAAAACTTAAGCATAAATCTTTATGAAAAAGATTTCTGTAGCTAGGACAAATACTGAAAATACAGTTTGCTGTTACTAAAACAAAGATTTGAATGCTTATTACATACCAAATGCTGTTAAATACTTTGCATCTATTACTTCAGTTAACTCTGAAAACAACTATATGAGGTACTATCTATTATTGTCTTGCATTTTCTCAAAGAGAAAGCAGAAGTTCAGAAAGGTACAGAAATGCCAAAGGTCACAGTTGGCAAGGGTGATGCCCAGATTTGAACCGAGGCCGTCTGACTGCAGTGGACATACATATGCTTACCAACTATCTTACACAAGTCCACAATCCCTTTTAGTCAACACCATAGTTATCCTGAAAACTGAAAGATGTTTTTATGAATCTGATATTAAATCCATCTGGCAGCAAAACCTAACCTAATGGGAGGCCATGACCTTAAGTTATCCCACTGTGTACGACTATTCCTTCGTTTCAGTGAAGTCTTTTTGTGATTGATGACGGAATGCAGGCCCAGAGAAGTTCTATGTAATTCATGTGTGTACCCACACACAGCATTATCACAGTGAAATACGATATGCCAATAAAA
Organism: Anoura caudifer; assembly: GCA_004027475.1. Classification (NCBI taxonomy): domain Eukaryota; kingdom Metazoa; phylum Chordata; class Mammalia; order Chiroptera; family Phyllostomidae; genus Anoura; species Anoura caudifer. The sequence continues at coordinate 312,081 of PVKU01000395.1, forward strand.
ATTAACAAAGGAAAAGTTAACAAGAGCTTCATGCAATAACATATAAATCTTACAAATATAATACTGAGCAAGTAAAGGTAGAAATAAAAATATACATGTGTTTCCATTTGTATCAAGTTTAAAGCTTGACAAAACCAATCTATGAGGTCAGAAGCAGCAGTGATGGGGAAGTTCTCTGGGGTCACAATCATGTTTTTTCTGCTAACGTTTTATTTGTGGGCCCGGGTGATGGCTTGCATAGATGTACTGACTGTGGTAACTCGCCAAGCCGTTTACTCACCAGCTATACATCTTCTGTATGTAGCTTACTCTTCAGCGTAAAAATTTTTGGATCGGATTATCCAAAACATACAGAACATGTCACACATGGAAAAAATACAGACTAAATGATGAACACTTACAAAGAAGCTACTGGCCGTGAGAATTATGAAGCAGAATGATGTAGCTTAGCCTGATTTTCAAGAAATAATAAAGGTCACAAAAGAGCCACCTCAAAAACTGAAACGGTAAATCATGAAAAAGAACTCATAGATTCTTTAAAGTTGAACTCAGTTGCATTATTCATGGAAATGAATATTCATGCAGAAGACAAATATAGGCAGTCTATGTGCTATAAAAGAAATGAAATTATATTTGTGAGCAAATCACAAACATACCCCACAGTGTCAACAACGGATGACACTGGTGGGCCACAAGCAGTATCGTAGCAAACCAAAGGCCGAGATCTCCCTCCTGCTAGCACAAGAGGCACCTTGCAGACACCGTTTCTGGACCCCTGACAGTATCGAGGTCAAATCTGGTAGGTGTCTGTCTTCCCAACCCTCCTTTATTCCTCTTGTAGTCCTAGGACTTATCGCACTGAAACGTAAGAGGTGTTCAATAAACACTTTAGAATAACTATAACTTAGACTGAGCTACAACTGGACACACATCAGTCCAAAGCTGCATATACTAGAATAGTGGCAAAAAGCAATGTGAGCTGAGTCAGATTTATATGAAGTTCAGATCCCAGCTATGGCATTCACAAAGTGCATGATTTTAAATAAGTCACATCACGACTATGTGTTTCAGTTAACTTACTTGGAGGAAGACGGTACCTACCTCATAGCGTTGTAAAGAGGAAATGTGTGTCAAGTAGCATGATGCCTGGCTTAAAGACAGTTACTGAGTAACAACCTATCATTATTATTTTAGACCCAGAAGGCACCATCTAATCCAATACTCAAGTTTCATTTATAAGGAAGTTAACACTTGGAAAGAAGAGCTCTGAACTGCCAAATGCCGTAAACTAGCTGATCAGTGACAAAGCTTAGATCAATAGCTACAACTTAATACCCAGTCCAGTTCTCTTTCTTTACTCAATTATATATATTTATCTACATAGCACTGAAAAACATTTATAGAATGGGAAGGACTTTACCTAAAACTTTATAAAGTTTTAAAGATACATGAATGCAGATTGCACCTGAACCTAATGTAAAGGTACATATATTAACATCAACAGATGTTGAATTTATCCCCTGTTTGAATATAATAAAAGTTATTTTTCTTTGGTACCTAAGGAAAGGGCATGGTAATTTTTCGAATCTTAGAGACTAGAAAAAGTTCTGTAACTTGTCACATTTTAAAACCATGTAAGAACAAAAAGAGTATCAAACTTAATAGATCTATATCATGACCTACCTTTTCAAATTCAATAAAAGCATAACAGAGGGATTCTCCTGTCTTCCAGTCTCGAATAACTTCACAACTGAAAGTTTGCAAAAAGTGACTTTAAAAAAAAGGATTCATTCTCACTCTTCAAAGGTGAACAAAAAATAAGACAGTTATTAAAAGGCAAAGTTAAATTCACAGAACTATTTTTCCAAATTTCTTCCATAACAATTAAAAAAAAAGTTCACCAGTCCCCTAATTATAGACCTAATGCCGCTCCAAATGCCTATACAGACCTATAATTCTAAATTCCCAGCCCCAGCTGGTGTAGCTCAGTAGTTTAGCACAGGCTATGAACCAAAGGGTCACTGATTCAATTCCCAGTCAGGGCACAGGCCTGGGTTGCAGGCCAGGCCCCTGGTGAGGGGTGCCCAAGAGGCAACCACACACTGATGTTTCTCTACCCATCTTTCTCCCTCCTTTCCCCTCTTTCTAAAAATAAATAAATAAAATTCCCAAAGAACTGAAGGAAAAATAAGATAAAAATACTTAATTTTCCTGTGGCAAATGTAAACTATTGCTAAAAAAATTTTTAAATCATAATTCACTTCTAGTTCCCAAATGCAGATAAATGATAGAATATAATGTTACTGTTAGAATAATGTATGCACATTTACACATATATACATGTTTAGTAAGTTTATGCTTTGGAGGTTTTGAATTTTAGTATAAACCAAGCTCAAATTTAACCCCACAAGTACAGCTATTCTGCAGAACGAATCCGTCTTAACAAGCAAGTGAAAGGAACAAAAAGGTGGAGTTGAAACCAGCTGGCTTGTCCCTTCCCTTGCGTATCCTACCCGAGTCTCACTTTACATTAAATAAAACAGGAAAATAAAGCATTGTGGGAAAAAGGAAAGTAACCACATTACAGCATATGTTCAGCTGTTACAGTATTTACATACCCATTAAGATGTAAATATTAAACAATGACTACCTAACCAAAGTTACCACAACCAGAGTAGGAGAAGGAAAGAATGAACCTGGGAGGTTAGTGATAAAGTTAAAATCCTCACGTTCCCTAGCAGGAAGTCAGGATATAATGTCTAAAATTGAAACATTAAAAAGTAGCAGTATACGCTGATATGACAGCTGTCATAATACAATCTTAAAAAAAAAAGGTAGCAGTATAGAAAACTTTTTAATAAATATGATACATTGTAAATGGGTGAAGGAATAAAGTTGGGTAGTTGTTTATAGAAAGATCTGTCTTTCAACAAGGAGAATCAAGGGGAAAAAACATGAAATAAAATTTTAAACATTAAATAATACTTTTTAATTAATTAAGTATTCCCCTTTCTCACAGAAATATTAGCTTTGTAGACTTTTGCAGTAATAATGTAGAGAGGAAATTAGCCAAAAGAAAAATTTGGGAAAATGTAGATTCAAATTACTTTTGATATAGATTGCTGGTAAATCTAGGGAGAACATAAATGAGATAAATATTTTCAATATTAACGAAGGTTGTTGAGAATACGACAGAACTAGACTTAAACTATTCCATTCACCTCCTGTGAAAATGTGTTGGAAGTGGGAGAATCATTCAATTATATACGCATACATACGTGTACATATTTTTATATGTACTTATACACATATTTTTCTTCCCTGTCACCAGTACAAAATTCACTTAAGAGTTCATAGATTCACCAGACACATGTCAGAAAACCACAAATATCTAGTTTTCCTAAAATCTTTCACTAATTCTAGAAATTACCTTCTTATTGGCCCAAATCTCGAGAATATTATCTCCAGATCCTCATCTGTGGTCACTGGATTCAATTTACACACAAACAGCACATTTTCTGGAGGTTTAATATCTGCATCAGGTAGGTCTCCCACCTAAATTATAAATAAACAAAAATATCAATCAATTACTTTACTTAGTTTCCATTCTAAATATTCTATCAAATGTTCCCCAAATGACTTCATATTATTAGTAATTCAGAGAAGGAGTATTTTATTTATTTTTTAAAGATTTTATTTATTTATTTTCCGGGGGGCGGGGGGAGGAAAAAAGACGGGGGAAATATCAATGTGTGGTTGCCTGTCAGGGGGCCCCCACTGGGGACCTGGCCTGCAACCCAGGCATGTACCTTGACTGGGAATCAAACTGGTGACCCTTTGGTTTGCAGGCCAGCGCGCAACCCACTGAGCTACACCAGCCAGGGTGGGAAGGAGTGTTTTAGAGTACTCAATTCTACCTAGGTTTATTTTGTCCTGTAACTACTATTCTACTATTCAATTTCAATACTTAAGTTGTACAAAAAATTACTCATAAATATACATAAAATTTCTTCCAAGAAACACTCCTTAAAAATGATGAGTAATCCTGGTTGATGTGACTAAGTGGATTGAGTGTCGGCCTGAGAACCAAAGAGTTGCTGATTGGATTGCAGTCAGGGCGCCCGGGTTGCGAGCCATGTCCCCAGTAGGGGGCGCTCAAGAGCCAACCACACATCGATGTTTCCCTCCCTCTCTTCCTACCTTCCTCTCTCTAAAAATAAATAAATAAAACCTTTTAAAAAATAACTTTAAGAAATTTTTTTAAATTAAAAATAAAAATGATGAGTACGGCAATAGATCCATTTAATATTTGTCAAGTTGAATACCTACTTTCCATTCTTAAAAAAGGGACTTGGCACTGTATTAATAATGGAATCAAGTTTATTTACTTTCACATGTGTTATTATGTTATACAATATTTAATCCAGAAAAATAGTTAGCTAAATTTTTATATTTTAAGATCATCAAAAAGCCAGAAATAGACAAACTAACAGTAAGTATGTATTAACTATATTGCTGAATAACAAAGATAATTATCTCACCATTTCTAATAGAATAGCTTGAGTTTTGGCCTCTTTCTCTGCCTTTATCTCTTCTATTTCTTCAGCTGATCTTCCTTTGAAATCATCAATTTCTTCATCTGCTCCTATTCGACCACTCTGTAAGGAAGAAGTTATGTATATATTTAAAGAATAGAAAAATGTTTTAAAAATGGGATATTTTGCTTTATTCTTAGTTCTATAAAATGTGTTGGAATAGAATAACTTCATTTGTTTCACAGATGTGACATTTACAAACCTCTGAAAATTAAATTAATTTTACATCAGCCAGACCAGTCTTCTAATTTATTGTTAAATCAAAATACACAGTTATACAGGAACTTTCTAGTACCCAACTAAGTGCTGAATGCAGAAGATAAACAATTTTAGAAATTAAGCACCAAATCCAATTATAAAGATAAATTTTACTTTAAAAAGTCTCATAAGCAGAAATATACTTTAAAATATCTGAGGAAAAAGTCTGCATTATTCCACAGAAATTTCTGGGGTCCAGCTTGACTTCACAGCATTTTCCAGGTGAAAAATTCCCTTAAAAGATGATAGCTTAATTTAGCCTAAAAGCTAAGTTAAACATTCCTACTTAGAGTTAGGAGGTAAGAAAAACATTTTCCCAAAGTATTCCTATCAGATTCCAGAGTAAGGCTCCTCTGGTGGAACTGAAAATGAAGAAAGGATGTTATAATGGGAAATTAAAAAAAGCTAGAAAAATTAGTATCTCCATAGAAAAGAAAAATAACTCTAAACTTACGCTACAATAATTGATCAAGCAAAATATTCATTCCAAAGAAATGTTTTAATAGGCTAAAAAGCAAAAGCTATGCAAAGCATTAATACACATGTACGTTCAAACACAAAAGGACTCAACTTACATCCAGTTGTTCCCTAGTGGGTTCTGGTGACCGATCAGGAATCAATAAATCCGGAGGGTCATCAAACGGATCATCTAAAATCACTGTATGATTAATCCTTACAAAATAAATCCATGTCAAATGTTACATTTACATTATTTCAGAATCTATATTTTACTTTTTATAAACATTATTATGCATCTCTAAAGACAAAAGCTATAAGCTCCTCAATTTTTGCACAAGTTATTAAACTGTCACAATTAGTGTGACTGTTTTTCATTGATATTATATTACTCTGCATTACTCTAAAACAATATAAGGTCTAATTCTCAGTACTTTTGCCACATCTCTCAATAATCTGCATTTTTAAAAAAACTAACTTCCAGGGGTAATAATTCCTTCCAACATAGCAATTGTAAATAATCAATACAAGTTTAAAAACATAAAAGTTCTTTTTTATTACAAAGATTCTTATAGTCTTGTATTAATTCACATTTTGGAATGACCCAAAAAAAGTCTAATTGAAAGCATACCACCAACCACTGCCATGTCAGACATCACAGTACCAAAATATCTAATACCCTTAGAGAGTAAATCGTAAGCACACCTGATATCTTGATACGGTACAAATTCCTTGTCAACAAAGGTCTCGTTGATTTTCTTAATGATGTCCATGCCTTCTGTCACCTCACCAAACACTGTATGAACACCATCAAGGTAATCTAGATTATCTCCTGTGGTAATAAGAAACTATAAAGGAAAACCAAGAACACAAATACACACATATATATAATTCAAACTGAAATTAGTTACAGACTGACAAAAAATAAACAACATTAAGACTCTCACTGCATGGATTCTTACCCACTTGTTACTAGTATAACACTAAGTAAAAAGTACAAAGCTTGTACACAAAATGTCAACACGTACACAGATGCTCCGATTGTTAAAAAATTGTTAAAAATACTTGGACAAAGCACGGCTCAGTTTCTGCACAAGGAAACCGTGAGAAAGGAAAACCATCTACCTCGAATGGGGTTTCAGGGAGCATTAAACAAGACAACGGATGGCAAGTGCTCAGTGTGACCTGCTTTGATCTAAGTAACAAATACAAAACGGACAAGGGGCACAGTGAGAATGGTGATGATCTGTGAACGGTGGGATTGGGGGTGAGGTTATTTTCTTCCTTGTACTTTTCAGTGTTTTCTAAATTCCTCACAATGGACAAGTTTTGCATTTAAAAAAACAATTGTTTTCTTTTTTGTAATGTCATATAATTTTTGTTATATTGAAACGAGTGAAATTTTTTTCTTCCAAAAAATCTTTAATTGAAAATTTCCCCTTACTGGATAATTTTAAAAGATGACTTTGTGGGATCATTCCAGCCCTTCATTTTAAAGCAAAACTTATCTTCTCACCCACTTCCTAACCTGAGATCCATGCTGATCACTCCCATTGTTCACCATGGAGACGGTGCCTTTCTTCTTGTGCTTAATTCTTGGCACTTTTTCTACATCGAAAAACCTTGCTTGATCACCATACAGCTGACTGAAAATATATACAATTAAGTTAATAAAATATAAGTATTCTCAACATGAAATACAGAAGTACTATAACATATAAGGTTACAATTTTTCTAGAAATACCAGTATGATTCAAAATATTCCTCTATTATGCTATAGGCATTTAAGGAACTTGGAAAAAAATCTAATCTGAAGCACATTTTAAAATGTAGACTGAGCCCTGGCCAGGTGGTCTAGCTGGTTGGAGTTTTGTTCCATACACCAAAAAAGGTTGTGGGTTTGATTCCCGGTCAGGGCACATACCTAGGTTGCAGGTTTGATAGGGGAGGCAACCAATGGATGTTTCTCTTTCTCTGTACCCTCCCTCCTCTCTCTAAAATCAAAATCAATAAAAACATATCCTTGGGTGAGGATTTTTTTTAAAGATTTTATTTATTTATTTTTTAGAGAGGGGAAGAGAGAGAAAAAGAGAAGGAGAGAAACATGAATGCGTGGCAGCCTCTTGCATGGCCTGCACTGGGGACCTGGCCCACAACCCAGGCATGTGCCCTTGCCTGGGAATCAAACCGGTGCCCCTTTGGTTTGCAGGCCAGCACTCAAGCACTGAGCCACACCAGCCAAGGCAGGTGAGTACTTTTTTTTTTTTAATGTAGATTGAAATATGCTAGTTAACACTCTACAGAGGTAATTCTATTTTTATTCACTTAAAAAATAAAAAGAACTTACCCAAAAACAGACTCTCCTCCACGGCCAGTCCCTGTAGGATCACCAGTTTGTATGATAAAATCCCTCTATAATATATAGGATACTTTATCAATTCACAGAATTTGCTAGATGGTTCCAATAACAAAGAACATTGACTAATATCCACCAACTCACCTGTACATTGTGAATAAGGCAATAATTGTAATATTTTATTTTGCATAACTTCAGGAAATTCAAGCAAGCTGAAAGAAAATAAATAACAAATTTATCACAGTAGTTCACAAATACATTTTTATGTAAAAGCACAGTTAGTATAATTTAATTTCTAAATTATCATACAAAAGCTCTCCAACGTGGTCATAGGTCTAACACCATAAAAAAAGGCAGTGAGCCTAAAAAAGGGCAATACATTCTTAGTTATCTTTTTATTCTTTTTCTTTGAATTTCTCTGGCATCTGAGCTAATAGAGGAAACTGACACTTATCTGAGATAAGCAATCATTTATTGATTGATGTTTTAAAAGGCGTTATTTGCTTTTAGAGAGAGGGGAAAGAAGGGAGAAAGAGAGGAAGAGAAACATCAATTTGTGGTTGTCTTTCACATACCCCCAACTGGAGACCTGGCCTGCAACCCAGGCATGTGTCCTAGATTGGAAATCTAGTTGGTGACCTTTAGGTTTGCAGGCCGGTGCTCAATCCACTGAGCCACACCAGCCAAAGCTGATTGATTGATTTTATAAGAGAAAAAAAGAAAAATTAGTCACAATACTGGCGATATCTGAAAATACCATTTTTGCCACTTAAATAGTAAAATGGTAAAATGTGGGTTTAAAAATGCCACAAGAGTTCAAAAAAGAGATTGTTTCTGACTGCAGAAATTAGAAGACCTCCTGGAGGCTTTTGGCAGAGAATAGCAAATAGACAACATGTATCAATATAATGTCACATGATACAAATACCACAGATAAATGTACAGGAGATGTACAGCCTCAGGAGGTGCTGCACATGTGTGGGGGTAGTGGTATATGGGAAATCTCTGTCTTCCCTTCATTTTGCTATAAACCTTAAACAGCTCAAAAAAGTAAAGTCTTAATTTTTTTTAAAAGGGAGGGGGAGAACCTACAGATTAAGAGATTTAAGAGATATGTCAGTCAATATAATACTATATGGTCCTTCCTTGGAACCTAATTTAAATGACCAAATATTTTTTAAATGATTAGAAGACATTAGGAAAATACGAATTACACTAAGAAAATTTGCTGATTTTTTCAGATGTGACGATAATTTGTGGTTATGTAGTCTTTTTTTGAAATATCTTTTAAGATACAAATTGATGTAATTACAGATTAAATAAATCCCATGTTAAGGATTTATTACAAAAAAATCCAGCAGAGCTGGGGATATAAATGAAACAACATTAGTTACATGTTGACAGCTACTAAATAAAGCTGGTCATCAACACAAGAGGGTTCATTGACATGACTCTACTTCCGGATATGTCTTACGTTTTCTATAATGAGAAGTAAAAAAGGAAGGAAGAGAGGAAGGGAAGGAGGAAGGGAAATAAATCTGCATATGATTGCTATACATTAACAAGTAGTTACAGATATAAGTAGATAGCCAATCGCTTACAAACACATACAAATATGGTGGGCTTATGTTTTTAGTGTTCTAAGGTAACTGTGCAGAAGCCAGTTCATCTGTCTCATCCATCTGTCTCCATAATTAGGTGGAGTAACCCTATCTCCCCTTTAGTTAGTTCCTCACAGCTTGGGGAAAGAGCCCTTCTCATTTGTCAAGTGCTGTTCCATGCACGTAATGAGTGGGCAAACAAACTGCAGGAGAGCAAAACCAAAAGATGATAAGTGTACGTCCCTGTAAGATCCTTTAAACCTCTGGATCCCACCATCCTTACACTTACAGCTACACTTACCCCAGTAACATGAGACAATCAATTACTTTCTTTCAGCCAGCTTGAGTTGAAACTTGCACAAAATGTCTTAATGCAACGATTTATATGGATCAGTCAATAACATGAACCTCCAGTGTGTACCCTCAAAGTGCCAGGCGCTCAAGATACAGCAATAGACTATTAAGGCACAGGCTTTCTTGGAATTTATATTCTTGAGAGGAGACAAGACTTGCAAATAATTCCAGGACAACAAACCAATGTTTCAACAAAACATGTGTGATTTGTAAAAGACCTGAGACAGAGCAGAAGAAGCAGATCAAACTCTACTTAGGGACAATGGAGAGACACAGTAGATACCATGCCTGACCTGAGATATGAGTAATAAGCAAGAAGTCTGCCAAAAGGACACCAGTGGAGAGAAACGTGAGGAAGAGGCAATAGTGTGTGGAAGGCACGGGTTTAGGTTGAGGAGTTAGTGGTGGGGCCGGGGGAGGTGTTAGCAGGAGGCCCTCATACAGCACTGTGGCTTGTTTCATCCTCTTCCCTAGACTCTGCATTTCATGGGGGCAGGGCCCTAATTGTAACTAATCTCTCTTAGCCTCCAGATTGTTCCTATTCTGATACATTCCTATTTTCTTCTTAAAACAAGTGTGCCATGCCTCAATGTTGTTTCTTAAAACTTTCAAAACCTCTGGTCATCAGTAGGGCACATAAGACTATTCCCTATCTAACATATACAACGAGACTCGCAGCTGCCATTCCATGTCATACCATTCCTTCAAGCCACACCAAACTACTTGCTGTTTCCAGAAAATTCCAAGCGAACTCAAAGAAAATCCTGGATTCCACTAATCTTTAATAGAGCGCGTACAAGGGTTCTGCATTCTTGGCTCGCTTCAACTCCCCGCTCCCCGCCAGGAAGAATTACTCCCTCCTCTGGTTTCCATAGCAGCTTAGACACTCTCCCTCTGCAACACTTAAAAAGTTAAGTGGGTTCCAGCGCAGATTTCCCTCAATGGAAAATTAGATCCCCAAGGGCAAGGTGCCTATCCCACGGCTTGGCAAAGTCTTGTGGAGTAGTCGATCGCTGAGTGTGTGCCCAGGTTCCGTGCACACCCCCGGAGAGCCCTCCATCCAGGCGGGACGTCCACACTCACTGACCCAAACACAACCTCCCTGCTTTCACCGAGACTCACTCATTACACACCACGGAATACAAGTTGTGCTCCTGTCGCCAGGAAAGCGCAGTAAAGCCACTAAAGCTTAGCGGGAACCGCATACACTGGCAGGCACAGCACACACGCATTTAAAGACCACAAGCCCCGCCATCGACTGGCCCGCACCAGACACAGGGGAAGGGCTGTCCTCACAAAAACTTTTCTAACCAAGGCCCGCTCGTAAGCGCCGGGTCGCGGGCACCAGCAGCCCAGACGCTCGAACCAGTCGACGTCGGGGACTGGGCGGCGAAAGGAGAGTGAAGAAAAGAGATCGCCACCCGGGCAAGAGGTTGTCGGGGCGGGCCTCACCGCGCGGCCGCTCCTCGGTGTACAAGTCGATGACGACGTCGCCCAGAGTGGTCTCCAGCAGAACCGCCATGGCGCCCGCCGGGCTTCGCAAGGAGTGAGCGCCGGGGATGACAGGCGCAGCCTGCTGTCGTCCACGCTACGCGTCACCGAGGCGCGACGCCTTATTACGCCATCCCTTCGGCGACACCGCCCCTTTCCGGGCCGCACCGTAAGGCCGGATTGGTCGCTGTCCTACGGTTCCCTTGGGCCCCGCCCCCGGCGCGGCTCTTTTGAAAATCCTGATACACTCTGCGCAGATGGTGCGGAACACTGACCTTTAATAGTGTCTGTGGTTCCCGGCTGGTGTGCCTCAGTGGATTGGGTGCCGGCCTGCGAGCCAAAGGGCCGCGGGTTTGATTCCCGTTTGGGGCAAATTCCTGGGTAGTACGCCAGGCCCCCGGTGGGGGGCGCGTGAGACTCAACCACATGTTCTGTTTCTTTCCCTCCTTTCACTTCTCTCTGAATATAAATAAATAGTGTCTTTTTTTTAAATTGCTTGTGTAAAGGATTTTGATCCCTGTTTGTGTCCATCTCAAGAACGGAGCGAGCCTCGGAGCGACCACTTTTTTTCACGCTTCTCAGACCGCCTCTCTCCAGCGGGAGAGCAACGGCGGGGTCACCTACTCCAGCGTTCTTGTTGGGACTAGTGATTTCCTATTAAGTCAACTTGTCCCCTTGAGTCAGAAACTTTGGGCCTTTAACGTGCAATTTTCTGCCCAGAAAGATGGTTAACAGGGAGTTCTTTACTGCCTAATCGTGTCTATGGCAGAAACTACCTGGTTCAGCAGCAGATGGTGGGTCGTTAGTGCTGGAAAAACGTAGGTTTCAACCCCCAAATCTCTGCTTGTTTCATCAATACTCTTTAACTTGGAAGACTTCTATTTTGGACCTCTATTGAGGCTTTCTGTGCAAAGCTTATTACCAACACTGTCGTGGAGAAGCTGATCATTCTCCTTTATGTCATTTTTCACATACTTATAGCCTCCAATAACTCCATATCTGACTGTAGAAATGATGCAGGTTTACTGGTGCTCCTGCAGCTTGTACTGTGAGTAATAAATTATTGTTTGTCTCTGACCCAGGAAGGGGTCTCATATCTTCCACCAGCGTCCGTGAAACTAGCAAGCTAACCTGTTAATTTAAAAGTAGGGCAAAACCTCAGTACTTTCAGATTCTGACAATTATTTCCTAAATTCTTGTCACCTTATTTACATAATGTTTCTTATTAACATTTTATTTCTTGCATTTTTCTCAGACGCTAATGAACAGTATGCTTTTTAACATCTTTGGGTACAGCTGTCTCTTCATTTTCGGCTTTCAGGTTGCTGGAAGTAGTTAACTGGGGAGGCACGAACAGGGGCTGCCTCTGGCCCCAGGTGTAGTGAAGAAGGAAGCAGAGATCTAAACTTTTCCGTTTCTCCATTTCTCTCAACCCCGCTTGTGTTTTTAGAAAGTCAATAAATGGAACATTTTGTACTACTCTTTATTAAAACAAACTGAATTATGACTTTTACATTTTTTTTTTACCTTTACTATGACCCAATAGAATGTGTTCATTCAGAATGCCAGGCTTAAAAACTGTGGCTGTATCACTTCCTGTCCTGTCACTCAGGGCAAAAAGCTTAAATTCTCTAAATCTCTATTTTTATATAAAAGGTAGAATCATAGATTATAATCATGTCATTAGGCTGCTGTGAGGTTTAAATAGTGTACATAGAGCACTCAGCACGTTTAACACAGTGAATGTTGGCTGCTACAGTTATGATAATTCTATGAGTTAGTTGTTCCCCATACCAGAAGCATCACTCACCATCACAGGTATAATGGAGTTCCTATCTAAATACACAGATGTAAAGGTTACAGTAAAAGCAGTTTTAAATTATCTTAGAAGAAAAGTAAGGTAAAATTTGTGAATAGCATTGGAAATATAAAAAGGATATCTTTCTTTCTTGCTCTCCCTTTTGTCTTCTCTGAGAGGTCTTCAGGAAGATCAAACATATGTAGTTGAAAAATTTTGGAATATAATGGAATAGGCTGTGACTCACTTTTTCCCAGAAATTGGAAGCAGATCCAGATTATATTTCAGATTTCTCTTGGTGTCAAGCCTGCTTTTGAATTGTAGAAGAAGAGAAATTTAAGTTTCGCCTGTGAGAACTCTGTAATTAATGAAATCAGTTGCTGAAAAGGGAAATATATCAAAGTTTAGAGTCAAAAAGTGCCATTTCATGTGAAAATAAAGATGTATTTTTATATATGTTATATACTTTGTTTTCTATGGTATTAAAAATTTTAGAATATCTTCTATATGAAAGATTATCTTCAGGGAATATAAAGCATCTAATGTGTGTGGAAATAGACTGCATTTCTACAGACAAACTGAACTGTTCTGGACAGGTTTAATAATTACAGAAATCAAGTTGACATGAATCCATGCAAAAGAACAAAGTTCACGCCCTGGCCAGTGCGGCTCAGTCTGTTGGAGCGTTGTTTGCATACCAAAAACTTGCTGGGGTTTGTTCAGGGGCTTGTTGGTGAGGGGGCAACTGATTGATGTTTCTCTGCCTCTCTCTCCCCCTCTTTCCCTCCCTCCCTTCCTCTCTCTCTAAAATCAATAGACGTAAAAAAAATTAAAAAATTAACAAGAACAAAGTTCCTACCATAATACCTGATGGATTTATTTGCCAATTTAATTTTGGTTTTTAGGTTTACAGATGAATGTGATGGTTCGGTATACCAAGCTAAGTCTTACAAAAGATGACAAGTGAGTGGAACCCTACACCAACGTTGTTTAAAGTTTTAACTCATTGGAGTTGTGGTAGAAAATAGTGTTTGTTGCAAATGATGGGACATTTTAAGTAGAAATTCCATGGTAATCATGCCTGTAGATAGCAAAATGGTGGCCTAAAGAGAACCATGTCATACAAAATAGTAAAATTGTTCATTATCAAATAATATCAACAATGTAGGCCTTATTTATCCAACAAAGCCCTGCTCAAACAGGCTTCATATTTTAGCCTTTGGCCACTGCCGTCCTGGAGCTCAGAGCTAGCTAAGGGCATAGAGAAGTGAAAGGATAATAGATGGTCAGACTATGGGGAGGACGCTTTGGGAAATACAGACTACCTCACCTTCCCCAACTACTTTTTCATGTCAATGTACTTTGAAATCTTATACATATATCACTAATTCAAATTATACAGATCCACATGTGTTACGTGTTCAGACCTCTAGGTGATTGTTGTTTGTTTGTTTGTTTTTTAAGTGAGAGAGAAGAAGATAGAGAGCGAAAAACATCAATTTGATGTTCTACTTACTTATGCATTCATGGTTGGATGTTGTATGTGCCCTGACGGGGGTGGAACCTGCAACCTTGGCATATTGGGAGGGTGCTCTAACCAGTTGGGCTACCAGACCAGAGCCTAGGTTCATTTTAAATCACAGCCATATGAAACAGAATGAAAAAGCCAGTGGTTGCATTTGGAACCCAAGAGTGGATGGAGCTTGCAAGTTAAAAATATTATTAGATATCTTATAGTAGGCAAAGGGTTAGTTAAATGATTTTGTAGTTTACTCTAGACTTTGTAAACATGGATAAAGGGGTTAATACATGGGAGAGGGCTAAGACAGAAACAGAGATTTGTGCTCTTTTTCATACCAAAAAATTTGTTTTTTAAAAAAGACTAAATGTTTCTTATTCTACCTGAATGGTAATATGTCCAAGTTCTTCTCAATCAATATGCAATACTGATTAATCTGAAATGCCTGAATTTCTTGGCATTCTCTGCTTTAGAGGGTTTCATTTTTTTTTTTAATCTGAGAGGGGGAAAACAAGTCTATAATCTTCATTTTATAGATTAAGAAACGGACCAGAAAGGCCCCCTGGGCACAGGTGGGCAGCCTTCCAACTGAGTGTTGTTCCCTAGCCGCCTCCAGTGATTTGCCTAATGTTGAACATTTAATGCACGATCGACCCTCAACCTTGGCACAATAAATCACTTGGGGAACTTTAAAAACTACCAGTGACAGAACAATTAGCCCAGACTAATAAAATCAAAAGTCAGTGCTTGGAAAACCTGAGTCAGTAATTTTTAAAACTGCCCATGCAATCCCATGTACAGGCAAGGGTGAGAATTACCGTCTTAATAAAATGTCCCCGCCAAACGTGATATGTCTTCTTTTTAGTGCATAATAGTGTTCTTTTTAAAAAAGATTTTATTTATTTTCACAAAGAGGGGAAGGAAGAAAGAGAGGGTGGGAAACATCCATGTAAGGGTGAAATATCAACCGGCTACGTCTGGCATGCGCCCTGACTTAGAGGAACCGCAACCCAGGCATGTGCCTGACCAGGATTGGAACCAGCGACCTAGTAGTGCCCAACCTAGCCACACCAGTCAGTGTTCTGATATATTTATTGCCAATATTTGCACTTTGCCGGGGTGTCCAACCTTTTGGCATCTCTGGGCCACACTGGAAGAAGAGTTGTCTTGGGCCACACATTAAATACATAAACACTAACAAAAACTGGTGGGTAAAAAAAAATGGTTATAAGTAAATTTACAATTCTGTGTTGGGCAGCATTCACATGCATCCTGAGCCACATGCGGCTTGCCTGAGGCAGGTTGCACACCCCTGCAGGGGTATATGTATATACATACACAGATACAGCTTTGTGCATATACAGTATAATACTAATTTTAAAGTAATGGCATCGAAAATGCATAAAATCGTTCAGGTGGGAAAGCCTCCAATACAGAGCGCCGATCTAATGACAAAATTGTACCTCCTGTTATTTGACTGCGCCCCTCAGCACTGCAGGGGGACGCGAGCGCGCGCTCCACTTTCCTCAGCTCCAGCACTCCCCCAATCCCACGCCTTCCAAGGCCCGCCTCTCCCTCGCCCCTCTTTTAGACCCCACCCCCTAACGGCTCCGCCCCCATCCTGGGCCCACCCCTCAGCAGGCCCAGCCCCCCTCGCTCCGCCTCCAGCCGCCGCTGGCCAGTCCAAAATGGAGGGCGCTCGGCTAACGCCGTTCGCCCTCCGTCTGCTCTTGCTTGCTGTGCTACCGGCCACAGGGTGGCCGAAGATGGGTATTCCTGAGCCGCCACCTCCCGGAGTCCCGCAGGTAGTACACGGCGGGCGCGGCTCGGCCGCTCCTCCGTTCAGACCCTCTTGGGAGTCCAGGGCCGTGGGACCACGGCGTCGGCCTCAACTTACTCCACCTCCGCCCGGCAGGCCCTAGGCTGGAGTCCGAACCCCCAAAGGAGGAGTGGGAAAAAGCATCCAAGGAAATGAGGGGTGTGGGAGCGGGTAGCGAGAGGGCGAACGTAGCTCTTGAACGTGTGGTTAAGCCTCGCGACGCGATACAAGATTTTTACGCAGTCCACACTATTGCCATCCGTATGGAGTTTCGCCGTCGAAAATACGCGATCACAAGTGATCTCAGCCTTGGCAGTGGTTCCTCCCTGGGTAGAGCCGGGCTCGGGGGCAAGGCAGTGTTCCTTTGCTCGGGAAATGTGGAAGTTGCTCAATAAGAGAGGGCCAGAGCGATTCCAGGCCACTGTTTAGCCCCGCCAGTGGCGGAAAAGGTTGTCTTTCTGCGGCTTGCATGGCTCCGGGGTGCACACCGGGTCGATGGGACCGCGAACGGAAGTGAAGACCCAACACATAGTCTGACATGTCCTTTTGGCAGGTGATGTGAGGGTAGTGGCTCTTGGAGCATCGTGGGACCAGCCGCACCAGCCTCCCCCGACGCTTTTGGGGTGGGGCCCAGGAATCTGTTTAAGTGGGTGATTCTGAGGTCAGCTAAAGGGTGAGGACCACTGTATCCTTGGAAGGATGTTTGGTTTCTACCAGGTTTTTTTCCCTGGAGTCCTGCTGACCTAAACCAGTATCTGCCTTTCATCAGTTTGAATGTATGGTAGGGAAAAGTTTTCCCAGAATGGAAAGAAACAATGTAGGTACACCTTTTCTTACTAGTGAATACTTGAATGCGACTGACACTATAAATGTCACCTTTTAAGAGGCATGAATTTTTTAAGAGCTATGACATTACTCCCCTGGGTACAAAAACAAGAAGCATATCTCAGTTTCGGTTCTGCAGCGGCATTCCAAGAAGCCACACAGTGCAAGCCCTAAACCAAATAAACACAGGCTCAGAGACACAGAACAGTCTGACAACTGTCGGAGGGAAGCTGGGGGAC
Organism: Anoura caudifer; assembly: GCA_004027475.1. Taxonomy (NCBI): domain Eukaryota; kingdom Metazoa; phylum Chordata; class Mammalia; order Chiroptera; family Phyllostomidae; genus Anoura; species Anoura caudifer. The sequence goes on from PVKU01000395.1 coordinate 329,392, forward strand.
TGGGTGAAATAGGTGAAGGGATTAAGCAAAACAAACAGGAAACACCTTCAGGTACACAGACAGCAGTATGGTGATTACCAGAGAGAGGGGAGTGGGGGAAGGTAGAAGAGTAAAGGGATAAATGGTGATGGAAGGAGACTTCACCTGGGGTGGTGAACACACAATACAATATAGAGATGATGTATTATGGAATTGTACACCTGAAACCTATATAATTTTATTAACCAATGTCACCCCAATAAATCAATTAAAATTTAAAATGTTACTTTTTGAAAAAATAAAAATGTCAGATACAAAATTGAAAACAAAGGAAAATATATAGATTATGAAGAATTGGAATTGTAAGGTTATAAAAAAGGCCATGAAATGAAAACAGTGGGTTTTTAAAAGTGTTCTTTTAATGTTATCCTAAGTGATGATACCATAAATGTAATTGAGGGGGAAAAAAAGAACAGAGTTATTTTCAGCTTGTGAAGTGCATACCTATTTAATTTGTATAATATTTGTTTTGCAGGAGAGCATCAGAATTAATGTCACTACCCTGAAAGACGGTGGAGAGGTAGCTAAAGAACAGGTTTGTCTTCTTTGGTTGTTTTTAATGTATCACCTGGCTAAGTATTATGCAGCCTATTTTATTTTTGCCTGCACATCTAATTTGGTTAGATAATGTACATATTTTTGATAATGTAGAGTTGTCATTGATAAACCATAATGTATGTGCTGCTTTATTTTAAGGTTGTTCTTAACATAACCTATGAGAGTGGACAGGTATATGTGAATGATTTTCCCGTAAATAGTGGTGTAACCCGAATAAGCTGCCAGACTTTGATAGGTGAGTACTACTAAGTTATTTCCATAATTTTACTGTTCTTAATACTGAATTAGTAAAACATAGTTCTTTGATGTTATATTTTTCATTTTAAATTAATACACATCGTTACTGATGTGTTCAACACTTTCTAGTTTACTTTGGTTATTTCTGGCACATTCACATTTTCTGTTTCATGAGATTGGCGTTGATGGAACTGCACCTGTGGTGGTGGATAGCAGGTGAGAGTGTGCAGAGAGGTAGTAAAGGGAGATTTACAAGCAGAAGGCAGAGTCCTGGGGAAGTGCTTTTCACAGTTGTGAAAAAGAAAAAATGAATTGTTTTTCTGAGTCTCTAGTTTTTACTTTCTTCTACCCCATGCCTGTTTAACGTTTTCTTTTCTTTTCTTTTTTTAAAGATTTTATTTATGTATCTTTAGAGGGGAAGGGAAAGAGAGAGGGAGAGAAATATCAATGTATGGTTGTGTCTCGTGCATGCCCTGCTGGGAACTGGCCTGCAACCCAGACATGTGCTCTGACCGGGAGTCGAACAGTGATCTTTTGGTTTGCAGGCCCGCACTCAATCCACTGAGCTACACCAGCCAGGGCCTACGTTTTTCTTTTTAACCTTTAAAAATCTTGAGTTGTTTAAAGACAAGCAAATGTGTTACATTGGAATGTACCATATTATATGAATGAAATAAAGAATATGAGAAATATGTATAGCATGTTTTAATGTATGCATTTAAGACACTAAATTTTTCTTTAAGCACTTACAGCCTAGACTTGTTATAAATTTTTATTATTATTCAGTTTGTAGTATTTTCTAATTATTTGTTGTGATATTTTCTTGTTCTGTGAGTCATTTATAAGTAGATTGTTTAATTTCCAAATACTTTGGGGGTTTTTTCATCATTCTCCTCTGTCTTACTGGTTTTTGTATAATATTTTATTGTCCTTTTAATGGTTACCCTTGAGATAAAAAACTAGTCCTTTTATCATTTCCCAAACAATGCAAGAGCCTCAGAACACTTAAACTCCATTTGTTCCCTCTCTATTTTTGCGGTGTTAAAATCGTGGTGTGTTTTACCTCTGTTCTCAGCACCATGCGACATCATACTCTTGTTGTTCTCGGTAGTGCAGAGCTCATTCACGCTCACCCTCACAGTCATGCTTCCATTGCTTCGCATTCCTTCCCGAATCTGTGTTCCCCTCTGGGGTCTTTTCCCCTTTGCCTAAAGAATTCTCCTTACTATGTTTTTTTTAGCACAGATATGTTAGCAATGAAATACCTAAGCTTTTGTTTGTCTGAAAACGCCTTTGCTTTGCCTTCCGTTCAGGAGGATATGGAAGTGTAGTTCAGCACATCAAACACTAATCCCCGTTGTCTTCTCACTTCTGTGCTTTCTGTTGAGAATCGGTGTCAGTGTCGCTGCTCCGCTGAGAACAGTATTACTTCTTTCTTTTTTCTGGTTACTTTTAAGATTTTTTTCTTTATCTTTGATTTTCACTAATTTTACTTACTATGATGTGCCCAGGTGTGGGGTTCTTTAATCTGTGACTCGTCATTTATCAGTTTAGGGAAGTTTTGGGCCATTATCTTTGCAACAAATGAAACAGCAAAGTCACGGAGGAACAGTTCTATGAAGACTTAGTCAGATTAAGTGTAAAGGCCGGGTTACTTGGTTCTCAGTAGAAATGTCTGTACCTATTTAAAAAACAAAAATTGGCCTCTACCCCCTAGAGGTTCTGATTTATTAAGATTGAGGTGAGGCTGTGGCATCTATACTGTTACCAGGTGTTTCTGATGCGTAGTGAGAATTTAGAACTAGACCAGGTGTTTGAACATTGATATTTGCTTTAAATTACATGTTTATAATTGCAGATAGAGTCACTGTCTAACAAAAGCCACGCAGCATAGAACAGTAAGCTTGATGCAGACTCCCAAGGAACTCAGCCTGGTGCAGCAGGCAGTTTATGGGAGCAGAGCTGCCATTAGTGCTTCACAAATCAGAAAAGGTGTGACTCGGCATTGTAGGTGTATGGTGGCTAGAACTACCTAAGGTGGGGTTTATTTTTAAAGTGTTTGGGGGAAAGTAAGTGGTACAGAGCCTTCCACATAAAGGGACCAGCCCTGAAAAGGCACAGAATCAGTTTAAACTACTGGGTCTGCATCCAGAAAATCCATCGGGGTTGTGTTTTGGCAAATAATCCTTAGATGATAACATTTAAGGGATAGAAATGAAAATGTTCCCTTTTGGCAGTTTTATTGGTACCTGTTGATTTTCCTTTCCTATAGCAGTTTCTGCCTTAATAAGGTAGCCATGAACTCTGTAAACCAGTGGCAACTGCCACACCTCATCTGCCCTGGGGTGGGAAGGGGCGCTCTTAGCCAGAGGGGAACATGGCCAGCAGCTGATCCTCTCTGTCACTCATTAGTAAGGAGTGATACAGGGCTTTCCCACTTTCTTCCCCATTCCCACCCTCCCTGACAGTAACAAATCACTTACTTGGGAAAGGATAGAGCAAAAAACTCATTGTCCCTCGTATTATTGGGGCTCTGTCTCACTGGATGAATGAATGAGTGAATGAATGTGCTTGCGTTGCTAAAGCGTGGCATTGACAGTGTCTTCTGACCTGCCTTGTAAGTAGTTACGCGCCATATTGGTTAGGAAAGATTTGCTGCTGTGGTGTTTTACACAAAATCTAAACACCATCAAACACTTTCTGTTTTCAAATGACTAAGCATTGTAATGATTTAAATTGTCTTTGTTTTCATAACTCCGAACTCTCAGTGGGCCAAAGATGAAGAGAGCCTAAGAAACTAGTTTACAACTGTGTTGTTCCATGTAAATGTCATCAAAATAATCAAATTCCAATTTGGAGGCATTTTTTTGTTCAAAGCTGTGACCACCTTATTTTTTTTTTTAAACATATAGTGAAGAATGAAAATCCAGAAAATTTGAAAGAAAGAGAATATTTTGGAATTGTCAGTGTAAGAATTTTAGTTCGTGAGTGGCCTATGACATCTGGTTCCAGTTTGCGACTAATTGTCATCCAGGAAGAGGTAGTAGAGCTTGATGGAAAACAAGTAAGATAATATGCTTATTAATTGGGAATTAAATTGTAAAGATTCGTGCTATTGTTATGCATGTGTTCAGTATATTTTATTTATTTCTGACTTTGTAGGAAGGAAGGTACTCTAATGCTGCCTGTATCCAGTCATTTGGAATTTTTTGTTTTAGCATTTACTTATTTAGCATTTTAAGTCTTAATTTATTTAAAAAATGATCATATTCATACACGTTCATGTCACTTTAAAACCATTACAAACATGATTAAACAGACCGAGTGAAGAGACTGAATTTGGTGCATAGCTCTGCTACCAGTTCCTCGGGCTGGGTCCGAGCGAATGAATGGGACTGAGAGCAAGCTTACGGCTGTGAGCGCCACCGCTCACGGGAGTACGATTAAAGCTGCCCATGAAAGGCTTCAGAGTGGGGGGCGAATAAAAAGGAATTGTGTGGAAATCAGGGGGGAAATGTCAGTTTTAAGTTCCTATGGGGTTGTACCATTATTTAAAATAAAGAGTAATTTTTTTTTTATAGGCTCAACAAAAGGATGTTACTGAAATTGATATTTTAGTTAAGAACCAGGGAATACTAAGACATTCACACTACACGCTGCCTTTGGAAAAAAGCATGCTGTACTCCATTTCTCGAGATAATGACATCTTATTTACTCTTCCCAACCTCTCCAAAAAAGGTATTTCAAAAGACTATTTTTTTAAAGTATTAAGGAAATTATTTCTTTAGTAGCTTTTTAACCATAGTATGTTTGGAATAAGCATCTTTCCAAAATGCTTTATAGCATGTATTACTTTATATATTCCTTTGAGGACTTTGGGACTCAATATTTTAAGTCTTAATAGAATATTATCAATGCTGATTGCATAGGCACATTTTGCTATAATTACCTACTCTTACTCTGGGTAACCATCATAAAATATGTAGTAAGAATATTGTTCATTTAGGTTCGTTTAAAAGAAGTAGTACATTTTTTCACCAGTGATTTGACTTCCTCCCATCCAAGTATTAACCAGGCCCGACCCTGCTTAGCTTCTAAGATCAGACGAGATCGGTCGCGTTCAGGGTGGTATGGCCATAGACTGATTGGACTTCCTGTGTGACAGAATCGTACATGCTAGAGTTTCCTTTTAATGGTCTTAGCTTATGGCTCCTTTCTGGCATTTAAACATGAATAATCAAGCTTGCTTTTCTCCCACGGAGAGATTTACATTCTTGCTGCCCTAAATGTTACTGGTGTAGCAGTCCTGGGACTGGGAGGAGCCCCCAGCTGGCGCCCCGCCCTTTGGTAACTTGGCTCCTCCTCCTCAGCGGAAAGCGCTAGCTCACTGCAGACCACCAGCCAGTACCTTCTCAGGAATGTGGAAACTACGGTGGACGAAGACGCTTTACCTGGCAAACTACCTGAAACTCCTCTCAGGGCGGAGACCCCATCTTCCTATAAGGTAGGTTGGGTAGTTTGGATCACCTTTATATCGTAAACATTTATGGTCATTAGGAAGAGAGATAACTAACATTTAAAGTGAGAGGGAGACCATGGGACGTTGTTAATAATGAGCTCGTGACTGTTTTAATGTGGTATTTTGAGGTACTTCGGTTTTTCTAAATTTCTTTTAATAATTATAGTCAGATAATGATTGTCAAAGCACTGGATTTCATCTTGTTTAGAATTTTTCAGTTGCTAAGTCTTTCTCGCGTCCCCGTTTGCCTGTTTATGTCATGGCTCCACCGTGTGTGCACACACACGGGCGTGGTGCCCTCGGGATCTCGCACAGGGACCTCAGAGTGCTGGGTCGGAGCGTACTTTCTGCAGTCACACTGCCTACATTTGCATTCTGATTCTGCCTGCCACCTACTAGTCGTGTCACCTTGGACAGGTTCCTAGTCTCTCTTTTTTTTACCTGTAAAATGGGACGCCCCCTTAGTCTGCAGAGTAGTGCCTGTTTGATGCAGCTGTTGTTAGGACTAGTACGTGGGTACAAATGTGAACATGCACTGGCACCTACCTTCACATGGTGTACATGACATTATACTGCAGACTGGGAAATGCCAGGGCTCAGAGAGCATCCTCTTCTCTCTGCATGTATTAGCTAGGCCCTTTCCCCAAAATAACGTCCATTTAAATGAGCAGGGTCTGTGGTTAGCCTCAGGATTCCAAGATGGTTCCTGGAAGCAGTTCTCACTGAAGCTTGACGTTGCTTATCTGGGCTGCTGGAGAAACCCAGGCCGCCTTTTGCTGCCTGGACTCTATAGAGCACCCTCACTCCACCTCGGAGCATGACAGCCAAGGACAGGCCACCTTCCAAGCCCAGGCCGTCAGTGCTGCCTTAGCTTCTACTGTCACTCTTTGAGAACACTGTGCTGAGATACGCCAGTCAGAGAAAGACAAATACCATGATTTCACTCATATGTGGAATCTAATGAACAAACAAGGAAAATGGGGACAGGTTCATCTCCATCTATGGATGGAGAGCAGGATGACAGCTAGTGGATGGGGTTTGGGGAGAAGGGTGGGATGGAGCAAAAAGGAAAAAGGACTCATGGACATGGACAATATGGTGGTGATTGCTGGGGGGAGGTGGGTATAAGGGAACTAAATGGTAATGAGAAAAAAATACAATAAAGATTTTTTAAAAAAACATGTTTTGCACACCACAAATTCCCCATGTGTTCCAAGAGCTATGATCTTCTTTCCTTGTCTTGTCCTCTATTGGAAACAGTTAACTCTGCTCCATTTTATGTAAAGTAGACTGGCCTGCTTGTCAGTTAGCAGTTATTTTCACTTGGTTTATAGTTAGACAACATTATAAATAATTGTAAAGAATAGTAATATTTCTTTGCCTGTGTTAGAACATAGTTATTAAAATTGGAAATACTTTTATTGAGGTACATTTTAAAATAAAATGCACTCATTAAAGCGAACAGTTAGGTAAGTTTTGGCAAGTGTAGACATCCATGTAACCACTGCCTCAGTCAAGATGTAGACTATTGCCTGGCTGGGTGCTCGGGTGGTTGGAGAGTCATCCTGTATGCCAAAAGGCTGCAGATTTGATTCCCAGTCAGGGTGCATACCTACTTTGTAGGTTTGATCCCAGGTCAGGGCACATACAGGAGACAACTTCTCGCTGATTCTCAGATTAATGTGTCTCTTTCTCCCTGCTTCCCTTTTTCCCTCCTTCCCCTCCTTTCTCTTAAAAAAAAAATTGATATACTGTTGGGTGAGTTGTTTTTCTTTGTTTTTTATTTTAATGTAGAAAATTATTACCCCAAAGCTAGAATATAATTTTTAAAGTTTCTTGGAGCTCAAATAAAACTTGGATATCTAATCAAAACGCCTTTTTTAGGTGGTGTGTCAATGGATGGAAACGTTCCGAAAAGATCTGTGTAGGTTCTGGAACAGTGTTTTCCCAGTATTCTTTATGTTTTTCAACGTCATGGTGGTTGGAGTTATAGGAGCAGCTGTGGTAATAACCATCTTAAAGGTGCTTTTCCCGGTTTGTGAAAACAAGTAAGTATTTTTAACTTTAAAGATTTCATTCATTTATTTATTTTTTAAAGATTTTATTTACTTATTTTTAGAGAGATGGGGAAGGGAGGGAGAAAGAGAGGGAGTGAAACATCAATATATTGTTGCCTCTAGCACACCCTATACTGGGGACCTGACCTGCAACCCAGGCATGTGCCCTGACTGGGAATCAAACCAGTGATACTTTGGTTCGCAGGCCTGTGCTCAATCTACTGAGCTGCACCAGCCAGGGCGATTTTATTTATTTTTTTAGGAAGAGGAAAGAAGGGAGAAAAAGAGGGAGAGAAACATCCATGTGTCTTTTGCACACCACCTTCTGGGGACCTGGCCCACAACCCAGGCATGTGCCCTGACTGGGAATGGAATAAATGATACTTTGGTTTGCAGGCTGGTGCTCAGTCCACTGAGCAACACCAGCCAGGGCTATTTTTAACTTTTGAAGCAGTATTTTTAGTGCTTAAAAACAGTTGTATTTTTCAGTTACAATTGACATTTGACATCTGATATTACATTCACCTCAGGTGTACAACATAGTGGTCAGATGTTTCTATAACTTAAAAGGTGATCCCCCTGTAAGTCTAGCACCCCCCTCATAGTTATTACGATATAATGGACTGTATTCCTATGCTGTGCTTTAATCCCTGTGCCTATTCTGTAACTGCCAGTTTGTACTTTTTAATTCCTTCACCTTTTTCACCCAATCCCCCCAGCCCTCCTCCCAGCTGGCACCTATTAGTCTGTTCTCTGTGTCTATGAGTTTATTTTTTGGATTCCACATATAAATGGAATCATACAGTATTTGTTCTGTTTGACTTATTTCACTGAGCATAATACCCTCCAGGTCCATCCATGCTGTCACAAAGGATAAGATTTCATTTCTTTTATAGCTGAGTAATATTCTAGCGTATACATATATGAACCACATCTTTATCCACTCATCTGTCATTGGACACTCAGGTTGCTTCCATACCTTGGCTGTTGTAAATAATGCTGCAGTGAACACAGAGATGCATATATCTTTTTGAATTAGTGTTTTGGATTTCTTTGGATAAATCCAGAAGTAGGATTGCTGGGTCCTAAGGTAGTTCTATTTTTAATTTTTTGAAGAACCTCCATACTCTTTTCCGTAGTGGCTGGACAAATTTGAAATCCTACTAACAGTGCACAAGGGTTCCCTTTTCTCCACAACATTGCCAGTTCTTGTTTGTTGACTTACTGAAGATAGCCATCCTGACAGGTGTGAGGTGGTATCTTATTTTACATTTCTCTGATTATTAGTGACACTGAGCATCTTTTCATGTCTGTGGGCCATCTGTATGTCCTCTTTGTAGAAATGTCTATTCAGGTCCTTTCCCCATTTTTTAATCAGAGTGTTTGGGGTTTTACGTGTGTGTTAAGTTCTATGAGTACTTTTCGTATTTTGGGTATTAACCCCTTATCAGATGTATCATTGGTGAATATACCCTCCAGTTCAGTAGATTATCTTTTCATTTTGTTGATGGCTTCCCTTGCTGTGCAAAAACTTTTTAATTTGATGTAGTTCCATTTGTTTATTTTTTTTCCTTTTCCTTCCTTTGCTCAAGGAGCCATGTCCAAAACAAATACTACTAAGGGTGATGTCAAACAGTTTACTTCCTAAATTTTCTTCTAGAAGTTTTATGGTATTATATTTAAGTCTTGAATCCATTTTGAGTTTATTTTTTTATATGGTATAAGAAAGTGGACTAGTTTCATTTTTTTTTTGCATGTCTCTAATTTTCCCAACACCATTTATTGAAGAGATTGTCTTTACCCTATTGTATATTCTTGCCTCCTTTGTCAAATATTAATTGACCATATAGGCATGGGTTTATTTCCGGGCTCTGTGTCTCTATTAAAGAGTAGAAAATATAAAAAGGAGGAAGGGTAAGACAAGTTGGAGGGCAGAAAATGTCATTCTTCTTTTCTAGGCCATCTTCCAATTTTAGAAAAATTAAAAGACATTTATTGCCTGTTATGATGAAGATACTCATCTTGGGGATTCAAATGTGAATAAGACAAACTACTCTCTAAGAACTTAGAAGTCAATAGAGAGAGAAAGGAAACAAAAATCTGTAATGGAAAACGCAATGTATATACTAAGAGAGAAACTAAACAAGAGGGCTTCACTATGTATTTTCAACTCCAAGTAATAATTTAAAATGAGCACTGGCTGGTGTGGCTTAGTGAATTGAGTGCCGGCCTGTGAACCAAAGGGTCGCTGGTTCAATTCCTGGTCAGGGCACAAGCCTGGGTTGCGGGGCAGGTCCCCAGTAGGGGGTGTGTGAGAGGCAATGGATCAGTGTATCACAAATCGATGTTTCCCTCTTTCTCTCTTCCTTCTCTTCTCTCTATAAATAAATACAGTCTTTTAAAAAGAAATAATTAAAAATGAAGTTAATTTTAGAAGAATAGCGAGATATTTACTGCGGCATTGCTTGTAACAAAACAAAAGCAAAAAAGGAAACCTCAGAACTGAGTATCAGTGGGGCTCAACTGAATAATGGCACACACATACTTGGGGTTCCATGCAGCTTGTGAAAGACATGAATGCGCTGAGACAAAGATGTCAGAGTCTCTTAGGTAGGGGGGAAGTTGCATAACAACATGATCCCATTTGGGTACAACAGAAGTATTTTGTGTGTATGTATGTAAATGAATAGAAAATTTCTCAAGTGTCAAAGAAAATAAATGATCTCCAATGAGCAGTAATGAGAGCAGGGCTAGAGAGGCTTTTTCTTTCCCTCTTAGTATACAACTTTATTTTTTTAATCATGAAATTACTTTGTAAATTTAAAATTGAATTTTCAATTATATTTCCTTTTGTAATCATTAATTTGGGGGAGGCTCCTTTTTCTGATAATACATCCATAATATATATTGCAGAAATATATCCCTTTTTTAAAAAATCCAAGGCGATTCATCTTTTGCTCTTGTGTCATGGTATCCCATATCACACAGAAGTTTTAAATTTGGGGTCAGAGCAATTCATGTTTTTCCTTTATGACTTCTAGGGTTTTTAATTTTCCTAAGGTAGACCTTTACGATCTTCAAATTATGTGTTTTCTTAAAACTTTTTTTACCATCACTTTTGTGTATTGTTTAAGCTAGAGTTCTCATTTTGTTTTACAAAAAGGCCATTGTTCCATTTGTAACTTGCCCATTGACTTGGAATGTTAACTTATTATGAATACATTCATCTTGTTCTGGACCCTCCTCTTCCACTGATGTGTTTATCTAGTCTTATGCCTGTGGCACGGTTTTAATTATTTTAATGTTTTAATAAAATCTTTGGTAGCTGGTTAGAGCACCTCTCTTTCCCCACTGTTCAGTCTAAAAACATTTTACAGCAGTTCTTGCTGCTTCCCCCTGGGACCTTACAGTCAGCTTGTTCAGTTTATAAACTTCTGTTGATGGTTTGATTGGGATGATATTGAACTTGCAATACTGGGTCTTGGATCTAATGCAAAAATCTCTCTGGTCAGGGATGTTAGTAACAAAAGGGCAAAATGCTGCCTAAAGATCTGAGGTTGCATCCAAGTGGTGGGTACTGTTTAGGAAGCTGTTTGCACCTGGTCTCTTTGCCCAGCTTGTGCCAATCTAGGGCTCTAGTTACTCTCTGCCTTGGAGATCTGTTCTTCCCCTTTCCCTTCCTTTCCTGTAGTATGAAGTGAGGAATCTCCTCTTAGACCTTTATATTCCTCAGTTAGTTTGCTTAACGTGAACTTTGAACTCAGAGTTATAAACTAGATAAAGTGAAGCAGAGCATCTAACCCCAGGTATATATTCAATTATAACCTTGAAGTAGCCCTAACTTACTACCAAACTATAGACAGAGGAATGTTTAACTTTTAATTTTTATATTTCAGAGGAATTCTTCAGCTGGATAAAGTTAATGTTATACCTGTGGCAGCTGTCAACTTATATGCAGATGGTCCTGAGAAAACAGCAGAAGACCTTGAATATAAAACATGTATTTGAAGTACCATCTCAAATCATGAACTCTGAATTATTCTCTTGGCTCTAAATTTGCCACTTGAATGTTTCTTTAAATCATTAAGAATCCGTTTACATACTAGAGAAATCGCTCAACTCCTAAAACTGCCTAAAACTTGACTTTTAAAATGTCGAGTTTCTCTAACAGGGCTGGCTATTCAGGTGATGACTTGCTAAGGAAAATTTAAACACAGTGGAAGAGAAGACATCTGAAGAGACTTTGAAATTACCAAAACAAAAAAGACAACACAAAATGCCACGTGCCAATACTTTATAAGGTGCCTTGGTTAAGGAAATTATATCCACTTCACTACTCTAATATGTCAGACTTTATGAAAAGCACTTTATGAAATTCTAATTTAAAAGCTCAAGAACCTAACACTTATTTTTTTATTCAGTAAAATGTGCCTTTATATTAAGTACGTGACTCAGTATAAAAATCACTGAAGTGTGTCAGGATTTCGACTGTATCCTGTACCAAGACCACTTGCCTTGAATGCACCGGGATTTAAAAATGGTAGTAACGTGTTCTCACTCTAAAATAAACTTTTTGAGGAAAAAAGTCTTTTTGGTATAAAAACTTTGTCCAAATGAGAATTACTGCTCCATAATAGGTGCTTTCACGTACACTGGCTGAACCGAAGGTTCAAGTCAGTTAATAGGACCATCGTATCATGGGATTAGAATGTACCTTTTCTGATGGTTCGAAGTATAGTGCTATTTATCCTCCAGTAGTGTTTGGGCTTGCTTTGTTTTAGCCGTTACCCATTTTGACTTCTATTTTAGTGTGATCGAGTACGTACAATACTTATCTTTATTCCATGTGCTACTTTCTCTTGTTCTGGTAATAAAATTTATTATTGCAACCCATCATTTTAAACATTGTCCAAGAAAGTTATGGCTGGTTGTTAAGACCACTTTATATTAAGGCTAAGTAGATATGGATGTAGGGGGAAGGACGGCGGGGAGCAGAGTGAAGGAGTGATGTTTCATTTTGGGTAGCTGTTATTCCTATAACAGCCCTGTGAAATGTAATATCTCCATAGTATGGATTAAAAGCACAACTTACAATTTAGATCCTGAGTCACCCACCTAGTCATGCTTTTTCTTCATGTCCTTCCTCATTAAGTTGCTAGAAATCACCAGGTTCCAGCTCCAAATGATGACAGTCTTTTTCATCAAGCATAAGCTTACAGATTCTGGCAAGGACAGCAGTGCAGGCGGCTGCATGGCTGATAGGAGTGTACAGGCTTTGCAGTCAGCACATTCCTACCCTGCCTTTTCTCCACACCATTGAGACTTTGGGAGTATTTACTAACTTCTACTTACACCAGCAGCTGTTAATTATGCCTAGTATCCATGAGGGAATGAGTTTCATTAGAGTACAGTGAGCAGCACAGGCTTAGAAATACCCACTTGCCTATGGTGCAGCCTTTCTCCTGTAGGCAGAGAAAAGTTGGTCAAGGTTATAAACAGATACGTATTTTTTTCCCTTTATCTAAATGCACAGTAAAATGAAGGGTCTTTGAAGCCATTCCCATGGAATTGGAGGGAAGCTACGATAACACCAGGCAGGTAGGAAAGCACACTGTGATTCATGTTTCAATTAGCTACTTGTGTAAAATGTTCAGGAATTTTCAGGTTTCCAATGGCACCCAGTCTTACTCCCTAGAAGGAAAAGCAGCCACAGACAGTGGAAGATGCTATAACTATACAAGTGCATATAAATACAAAGACTGTTTTCCAAACTAAGTAGCAGTGTTTGTGTTGCAACATCTGTGATAAGTGAAAAGGAATCACGTAATGCTGAAGTAAAACAAACTGAATTGCCTGCAGCTTTAAAAAATGCCTTTAATGAGAATCACACTTTTTAAAATCTTACCATTATGAAAGTTTAAAAAAATACAGCACTCAGTGCAACAAAATGCTACATTTAATTATTCAAATACTTAAGGCAGGCACCTCACAGTTTACATGTGAGAATTAGCATGATCCAAACTCTAATATCCACTTTTCATATCTTTCAATGTCTGCAGCAGACACAGACTTAGAAACCTTTTTTAGAGCCATTTCAAAATCCTCCATAGTAGTAGGCATGTGCATTTCTTCTCTTGAAAGGTTTCGGATTTCTTCTGGGGTCAAACCTTCGATACGCCTTCGCATTGCCATCAAAGATGCATCCCTAGGTTTTAAATTAAAAAGCACCACAAAGTGATACTTGGAATGAAAACCTCTTAGCTAGAAAATTACCTATTTCCTACAAGTGTAGGAAAAGCTAACTGATCCATTTAGGTGATTTCTCTCCCCCCCCTCTGAATTTAGTACCTTTTTATTTTTTAAAAGGAGAATCTCGAGACTCAAGTAGCTCTGTCCCTTCACCAAGTTTCAGCCTATTTAGCAGCCACCATTGAAACAAAGAGATAGCAACATATGGCCGCCTCATGTACGTGCCCACATCATCACCAATGCCCACACGAGCCCTGCATGAGATGAGGAGACTAACACAGTCAAGCACTTTGCTAAGGCATCTCAGCTAATACTTAGATTAAGACAAAATTTATGCATCAGTTGGAATAGAAACAATCTTTTTTTTCTTTACTGCTATTCCTGTCACATTTAGGAGAAGAGATTGTACTCTACTTGGGTATGCCAAATCAATTTCACAATGATACTTCCTACATAAAAATGGTATATCGAACCTATGCACCAACATTAATTATTCTAACCCAGAACGGTATTTCCTGTTTTACACCCATTGTTCTAACATTAGCTTCCTGAACTTGTTTTCAAATGAATAGACTCTCCACTGACATGTAAGATACATCAGTATCTTACCAGCACCTGCTAACACTAAATACCAGAACTTGTCTTTGACTGTAGACTATGAGTCTTTATTCTTTACCTATCTTAATTTGACATTAAAAACCTCATGATATAAGTTTAGACCCGCCCTTGCTTCCAAAATAATTCATACCTGCACACGTTGGTAATGTCCGCACCTGAATAACCTTCCATGTTTTCTGCTATACTCGCAAGGTCAACATCATCAGCCAATTCCAGCTCACGTAGACTTATTCGTAATAGCTCCTCCCTGCCTTTTGCTAATGTGGAAACAAATTCAGCAATGTAAGCCTTCAACATAAACACTGTGTTGTTTTTTCAAGTCTACTTTGTGTGAGAAGTTGTTTCCAATTCTTAGAGCTCATTTGCTTAAAAATTAAGAGCCATTCTTCACTGAATTTTAAATTTCCTACTATCAAGGCTTTGAGGCTAGATATAGCCAAGCCAGTAATATAAGGGAAAAAAATCCTACATTTGTCTCTTGCAAGTTTATACCAAATTTTAAAATTTCTAAGCAAAACTACTTAAGAGTTATGAGCTTTCTGACAAGATTCACATGAAGATACCTGATGGTAATGGAATATAGATTCTTTTTTCAAGACGTCGTCTTAAAGCCTCATCAATATCCCAGGGAAAATTAGTAGCTGCCAGAACCATAACCATTTTGGAAGGGTCATCATTTTCAGAAGCACCTCCAACACCTAAAAGAAGGGTAAGGAAAGAGTAAAAAGATAGTAAGATATACAAAATAAAGCTCAACTACTTAAAGATCATCAAATAATATTTAGCACAACATTACAAGGTAGCAAAATCATCAAGCCTTCTTGAGACTTCTAAAACTAACTGGTATATATGTGATCTTTGGTCTAAGAAAAATGAGTTGTTGTAGTGTGCAAAAACTTTGACTCAAATAGAGTAATCAAAAGACCAGGTCAGATCAACTATATACAAATTATTTAAAATTTTCAAAAGCATACATATCCCTCTTTACAGCCAATTTATCTGCATTTACTTCAATTTCATGGCCAAAAATAACAGATCATACATGTCAAAGGGTGCCCTGCGAACGCCATCGTGTCTGCCTGACGCCACCGTCAGTGCACCCAGTGTAATGCTGCTCGGCTCTGGGACCTGCTCGCCAGCCCACTGGTCATCGGGAGCCATGTGGGTCAGCACCAGGAGCAGAGTTCGGCCGGTTCATGCGCACACACATGCCTACCATCCATCTGCACCAGAAGCTCAGCTTTCATCCTTCTGCTTGCTTCGTGCTCTTCAGAAGTCCCTCTGCGACTACAGATGGAATCAATCTCATCGATAAAGATGGTGGCTGGAGAATAAAATCGAGCCTAAAGGAAGAAACCATAAACCAGGTTTTTATTTCATTTAAAAATAATCTATAGTTTATCAACCAGAACACTGCTGAGGAGCCTGCCACACTGTGCTTCTCTCCCTCTTGTCCTAATACTGCGGAGAGAGGGTAGAACTGGAACAACTAAAATACAGTTTCTAACACAGACTTATGTACCGAAATACTATATAGTATTTTTTTTTTGCTATTCAATACAGTAATTGGATACATATTTACGTATGAGTGATAGAAATACAGGATTATCCTGTGTACTACAAAAAGTATGAACTAATGGGAAAACATTTACAGATACAATATGTGGCCTTTGTGTCTGGCTTCTTTCACTGAGCACAGTGTTTTCAGTGTTCATCTGTACTGTAGCATGTACACGGCTTCCTTCCTTTTTATGACTCAACAGTATCTCCCAAGTTTACTTTTGTACCTTTAATGTATTTCTTCCTTTAACCAAAGAACAGGAAAGACTGATTCATTAAATAACAGATCTAGTCAGGTATTAACCTAGTAAATAGCTCTATGAGACTCAACAGTATCACCCCTCTCTTAAGGAGTCTGAAGGAACAATTTATTACAGTAACTACAGAAGTTTATTATTAATAATTTTTAAATGAAATATCCAAACTTACAGAATCTTTGCCCAAGAAAGAACCTAAATGATGACAAAGATTTCTCAAAACAGCCTGAGTGAACAAACAGCAATTTAAAGGTTTTTCTAAAAATAAATGTCTACAATGGCAAGTGGGTATTACAAACTTGAACACGCAATCGTACTGGGTCTGTCGATTTGTGTGGACCACAGGTTATAACACAATACCCTGCAAGAGGCAGTTAGCTGTTGAAAGTACTGTGCCTCCAAAATATGGATTTAATTTTAGTCTGTTCACTTGAAAAATCCTAGTATTTAAATCTTTCCTTTTTAATTGAAAATTTGAATCCTAAGTCATCTATTCTCTCCAAAGGGGTAATGTCATTTTTAATAAATCACCCTTACTTGGGTTTTGGGTGCTATGTATAAACATTTTTGTACTCCCTCCCCTCCCCCCCAAGAAATGGACAGAGGGAAAGAAAAAAAAGCAAGAAAAATTTCACTTGAGATTCTAGCTAGAAACCACCACCAACAGAAACCATCTACCTACAGGGAAAAGAATTCAATTTCAATCTGTGCCACATCACATAAAAACCAGACTGACCGCTCCCGAACTCTGAGGGTGTGCAGAAAACCTGGTTTCCAGCCAAGGCTGTGTGGCACATCAGCCTGGATGACCTGGGAAAGCACTGAGAGAGACCTCAGTGGACACCAACTGTTTTGCCTTCTGGTAAGAGAAACACTCTTTTTCATTCATAAATCATCCCTTTTCCATTCTTATTCCACTACTTAAGAAGAGGATGACTCTTTTGGAGACCCAGGCTACGATTCAGCAGCCACTCAGATCACTCAAAGTCTCTTACTCCAGTGATGGGTTCCGTCAGGCACAGGCACAGGACCCAGAGCAGGCCAAACATCAATCCCTGGAATGCTGGTGGGGCAACTGGGAGGTGAGGGCTAGTCTCTCTGGGATTACCATGAAGGCAGTAAAGAAAGATAAGGCTAAGCCTCTGATGGCTATCTGAGCCACACGGGCACCTGCCTGTAACAGAGGTAAGTGGGCAAAAATCAGCAAGAAACATTTCTGAGAACATCTGAATTACAGGATCCTGCTAGGCCTAAAAATCTAAAAGGTTAACTTCTGAAAAATCCCAGTTAACTGACTCAAAGGGGTAATGTCATTTTTGGTTTATTATTTTGGTTTAAACTCATTTGATTAGACTTCTGATGCTTGAAAGTTCTTGACAATACAACAAAAATTATACAGTTAAATCAAGTTTTTGTATGTATTTGTTACCATGTCATATAAAAAATCTTGGATGTTTAAAAATAATATTTAAGTGGCCTCATATAAAATACAGGCCCCTTGAGCTTTGTCACTGAGTGGTTCTGGGCAGGTGCAGAGTGGGCACTCAAGAGGCAGATGAAGTCACCTGTAAAGCAGTCAAACCCAACACAGGAAAGGTGGTACCATTTGACTCCTTGAGAAAGTCTGTGATGAACAGAATATCAAGTTGGTTTCAAATATGAGTGCTAATCAAAAGTCACAAAGGCGGAAGCTCCAATCTGCAGGCATTGGTTTGTGATCGAACCACTACGCAAGTGGACAACTCAAAGCAGCACACTCAGATAAGCAGGATTAATGACGGCAATACCAGGAAGGCCAGTGAAAAATTAGCTGTTGGATAGGCCTTGATGAACCTCACCATAAAAAGTAACGCAAATCAGCACTTTGGAAGAGGCTTCCCACATAGGAGAAAATGGTTGGTTTTCTTGAATATAAAACCCTACATTAGATGGTGATTACTGAGGGAAGAGGGGTATAAGGGGACTAAATGGTAATGGAAAAAATATAATAAAGATTATATATTTAAAAAATAAAAATATAAAAAGCCTTGGCTGGTGTGGCTCAGTGGATTGAACGCCGGACTGTGAACCAAAGCATCGCCAGTTCGATTCTCAGTCAGGGCACACGCCTGGGTTGCAGGCCAGGTTCCTGGTAGGGGACACTCGAGAGGCAACCACACACTGGTGTTCCTCTCCCTCTCCTTCTCCCTCCCTTCCCTCTCTAATAATAAATACATAAAATCTTTTTAAAAAGTAAAAAATATAAATAAAAATGTAAAAAAAACCCTACATTAGAAAATATATCAAATAATTCATAAAAACTAGCAGCTAACTAGTACCTGTGAGCCTTCACACTCCAGGCTCTGTATTAGGCGATTACGTGCACTAGCTCCTTTCACCTGCTCAGCATTAGAGGGGGGTCCTGTACGACTGGCCTCGTCCACAGATAAAGCGAGGAGGATCAGGAAAGCAATCTGCCCACGGTTAGCCACCTAGGCAAGTACCAGCAGTGGGATCTGACTCAGGCTGCCAGACTCTCGACAACCCCACACTTAGCTGTTCACTCTTTTTAGCATACATTTTTATAAGGCCTGGTTATTCTGAAACACTGACAATGTAATTTTTTCCCCTGAAGGAAAGGAAAAACTAATTTTCAAAATTATCTCAGAGACTCATTAGAGTCCTACTGTGGTATGGACTACTAATAAGCTATTAATAGAACACGTCAGAATTTGCATCCTGCCTAACGAATTTTCAAAGTTAAAGGAGAAATAAAATGGGAATCGAAACTGGAAGAAGCCTTTAAAGGAAAATAAATAACCTGAAATTGTGACCCCTTTTGTCCACTTGTTTTGTTTTATTCTGAACCTAGGAAGGAAGACCTGATATATTAGCATGGTCTAAGGTTCTGTCCACTAAGAGTGCAAGTAACTGTCCCTGTCTACAAATAAGCGTGTGTCCTAACACTTGTAAGTACCTGACTTCTTAAATGAGGCAAGACTGAAATAATCAGTAAAGCTTAGCAAAGCCTACTGAATTCAATCCAAATACTCTACCAGAATTTGTGAGATTATGTTTCTGCTACTGACACTCAGATTAGTGGGAACAGAAGAACACGAAAGGAAGGAGCAAAGAGCGTAAGCCGAAGACTGGATCGCGGAACCCGGGTACTTGGTGCAGCTCCCAGACTGGAGGAGCTCTGAGCTCCACAACCACTCACGATTTTCACCGTTCTGCAATATTGTTAGCATACTGCATTTACCATATTCTAACTAAGCCTACTGATTTTAAAAACATAATTTCAAATGCCTGTAGCAGATGAATAAGGTAGATCTCACAACGTAAGCATGCCCATAAAGTAACAGAGATGGCTCTTCCCCCGGAGGACGGGGACAAAGAGCAACTCAAGTTACCGACCTGAGTAACGGATTCCAACCTCAAGGGCGCTGGAATCGCGCTCTGGGCACAGAGTCATTCTGCCTACAGCTGTCCCACGCCCGGGAGATAGTTACAACTCACTTTCGCCCTTGTCAGAGGTCAAGAATCATGAGAGTGGTCTCAAACATTCACCATTTCGAACAGAAGACGAACAAGCTTCTCAGACTCTCCTCTGTACTTAGAAGTCAGCGTTGATGAAGAGACGTTGAAGAATGTTGTCTTGCATTCTGTAGCTACTGCTTTAGCAAGGAGAGTCTTTCCCGTGCCAGGTGGGCCAACCATCAACACTCCCTGTTAGGAATACAGCAGCGCAAGTGAGGGGTTTATCAGCCATTGTTCTAATTCACAAGAACTCCATTACTAAGGATCAGTTTTCAACCACCTTACACATAATATTAAGACAAATAAATAGAAAGGTAAACAGAAGCATACTTTATCACAAACTTATCTGTTACAAAAGTACAACAACATCACTAAAAATTTAAAACTCAGATGAGGAAAAAAATACAATCAATATTATACTACTGATATTACAATATCATTCCCAGTTATATTTATTTGAATCTTTTTGCTCTAATAAATTATTTCTTTACATAGTTATACTCAAAGAATGTCTATAATTTTCTATCTTGCTTATCACTTAATATTTAAAGACTTTTAAAATTAAAAAGTGCAGGTAGCCATTAGCATTTTCCAAACCCAAGAAACAGTTTTTTGAGTCTTTTTTTCAGATCAGACCATGACCTTAAAAAAGTCCTCATTACATGCAGGTATGTCTCATTTCTTAAGAAAAGGAACTGGATACCAGCTGGCAAAATGACATAAAATGGAGCGTTTTGCATTAGGCAACTTATTCACATTTGCAAATACAAGCTCATTCTAGATCTGCTACATATCCAACTTTCCAAGATCACAGTGTACTTATTTCTTATTCTGGGAACCTTTAAATAGCTTTTGGCCTAAACAAACTTCTGATTAACACAACATACACTTTTAGTTTCAATTTTCTTTACCTACTCTACTACTGTCTCCCCTCTAATACAGATAAATATTAGCTTTCTACAGCAATGTACTTGCCATTCACTTTGCTAATCCCATAATAGCAACAAACTCACTTTCCACGGTCTCCTAATGCCTTTAAAGAATTCTGGCATCCACATTGGTAACACCACCGCTTCCTTAAGCAACTTTTTAGCTTCTACCAAATCAGCAATATCATCCCTGAAACAGAAGATATTGTATCAGCCACCTCTTAAGATTATATTTTTAACTCTATGCAGTCCTTCTTGAGAGCCACTGGGAACCCACGATTTGATGGTGCTGAGTGCTAAGGTTCCCCCTGCCCCCAGGCACTAGTGAACTAAGACACTGTGATGGGGCCACGCCAACCAGTACATAGACAGCACACACAGTACTTTCAGCGTGTGTCAGTGATGATCGTCAGCTTGGCAAATGAGCGCACAGGTCTACAGGCCCACTCAAGTATTATGATGCCATGTCATTTTAAATTCCCACTTGTATTAATGATGCTCATTCCATACACTCCATGATTTAAAAATGATGAGTCATTAAAAAACAACCATACATACAGAATAAAAAGGGTATAAAGCAGAGACAGGTTGCAATACTGCTGCTTTGTCTCCAACCCTAGTAAGAAGTAGATGCCAGGGTTAAAGAGTATCCTAGAGATTGCTATGAAGCCTTCTCCAACCACAAGATTACCATTACCATTACCACTACCACCACTACTGTATACATGATATTTTAAATGAAAATATACATTGTATAAATATCAAATAGCAAAAAATATATTTAAATTATCCCCCAAACCATACCTAAAAATAATATAAGGTTTTAACAAAGTACTTAACTTCATGGGAAAAGGAACTTTTATAACTCATTGTGATAAATTACAGTTCTTCAATTAGATATAATGCTAATGAAGTCAAGAATCATTGCTCTAAATAACAGGAAATAAAAGCAGCATGTGCTGGATAAATGTATAGGTAACAAGCAACACACATGCATAGGAATCGTTGCCACTACACCATTAGAGGATGTCCCACAAAGAAGATAAACTTTCTATGATCTCATCCCCACTGTGTATCAATTTTTTATAAAAGTTATTTTATTATTATTTATTTTATTAAATTAAGAAGTCTCAAACAGCCCTGGCTGGTGTGGCTCAGTGGGTTGGGCATTGTCCTGCAGATCGAAAGGTTGCTGGTTCAATTCCCAGTCAGGGCACATGCCTGGGTGGTGGGCCAGATCCCCAGCTGGGGGGCGTGTGAGAGGCAAATGATCAATGTACCTCTCTCTTACTGATGTTTCTTTCCCTTCCTCCCTCCTTTCCTCTCTCCTTTCCTCTCTCTCTAAAAATAAATAAATAAAAATCTTAAAAAATAAAAAAGTCTGACAAAAAATTGGTACGGCATGAACAGAAGTGGAGTTTTTCACTGTATGTCACACTCTCATTGCATGTACTCTGGTTCTACCCCCAAGGACTGATTTTCAGTGCATGCCCCCATTTGCTCCACTCTCTATTCCAAAAAGCATCTACAGCACCTAAGTATTATAACTCACCATCGGACATTCGGATTCTGAGAAATTATATCTCTTTCCAAAGCTTCTACTAAGTCCTTATCATATCCAGTACTATCAAATTTATTTGTCTCTGGTTCTGTAACTGCGGCAGGTGATTTGTTCTACAACAGGAGAAAAAAACAAGAGCTTCTGATTAACTCAAAACTTAGATTTTGTTTCTGTGAATCAGAAACAAAGACTGGACTCAAGTCATTTTTTTTACAAAGCTAATATAATAGAACAAATAATAATGACAGAATCAAAGACTATAAGTCATCTTTTTACATATACATCAGAGTTTCATATTCAATTTTTACTTTTACATACAGAGTACGGCAAAGGTGTTAAAAATAGAAATATGAACTGATGAGAATCAAAAAAATACTGAGATTAACTGTGGTCCTTAGTGAACATCAGATATGTGTGGCACTTATCTCAAAGCTTTAGAGAAGATAAGATTAAAAACAGATGGATTACTTTAGATAATCAGTCCACATCAATGGTCCTAAAACATTCCTTTTCACTATTCCCACCCTCCCTCCAAAAGAGGGACTCATCTCAGTCCTTAGGTGAGACCCTCTCCTACCCTCTCTGATGACAGTCATTAGACTGTCTACAGACAGTCTACATACTAAACTACAAACTACATACTAAAATATTCCAGGGCACAATGGCAAACGCACAGGGAACTGAAGCATATTTTTAGTTTTTGAGGAAAGCACGGCAATACCTGTTTAATACTGGATGAACTACTGGCCCAAGGCAGTTCAGTCTCTACAATACATGGAGACTGCTATATTCCTTTCAGAAATGCCATATTTTGGGAAGTTAGGTTTTTGGTAGTTGCTGTGATAAAAGATACAGTGGGAAAAATCAGTGCAGAAGAGAAATAAGAGTAGAATGTCCACTCTGACTCTAAGGTCTAAGAAACTCTAAAGTGCCTGGTAGGTGTTGTTAGAACATGAACAAAGTTCTTTAAACCTAACTTCTTCATAAATAGAAAGGTGTTCTTTTTGTCCTAGAGGCGCTGTGAAAAAATTACTGAGATACACATGAATTTCATGAGCCAAGAAAATTTATGAAGCTCTGCATTAGTATAAATAATCATTTATCTTGTACCAGGATTGTTACCCCATCTCCAGAAACATTTTTTTGTCCACAACTTATGATTTATCATGGTGCTGTCTAAAGTCAGTATTAATGTCTAGACTTAACCAGTATTTATGATATTCAAAGTCTTACACTGGATGACCAAATAAGTATCTGTCTCACAATTTACAGACTATTCGGTATCTAATACTAACATAAAAGGTACAAGGAAGGTATTGTTGAACATTTAAAAGAAGAGAAGGTTATATTTTCTTCCAAGTATTTATGAAGTTGTTATTCATTCACAGATATTTACCAAGGATCTATTCTGTGCTAGCAGCTGTGAGGGCAGAAAGAAGACACTGTTTCTGGCTACTGGAAATGTACACTGTAAGCCCAGGAAGACACAACTAGAAGGAACTTTCTAGTTCTTGCTTTCTTTGCTCCCACAGAATACAGTGTTGCGGGAATGTCTGCAGACAAAGCACAATGGATTTAAGCTAGGCAGAGAGGAGAAACAATTCTATAACAGGTTAGGAAAGAGAAGTTATGGAATTTCAAAGGCTGACATTTTTAATAGTTTACTGAATTAGCTGAACTAGGACAATTTCCTTTTAAGTACACATGGATGGAATAACTTGCTCTAAGTGAAAATACTGATAGCTACTAGGAGATAAAAGAAAGCAGCAGAGAGGTCCAGAAGAATGTAGACTCCTTTTAGACACACAAAATGAAGTTGAAGATGGACTGATTAACCAGGAGGTAAGTCCCTAGATTTAAAACCAGTTATTTTAAAAGCTGGCGCCATTATAAACACAAAATCCAATGAAAAGAGTTACTTAATCAGGTGAGGGCCTGGAAGCTCTGTGCCCCTTCCATGTACCTTGCCCTTTGCATCTCTTCCATCTGGCTGTTCCTGAGCTATATCCTTTGTAATGAACCAGTAATCTAGTAAGTAAACTGTTTTCCTGAGTTCTGTGACCTGTTCTAGTGAATTATCGGGCCCAAGGAGAGAGTCGTGATAATCTCCACTTTACGCCAGTTGGTCAAAAGCACAGGTGAAAACTAGACTCCCAACTGGCACCTGCCATGGGGGCAGTCTTATGGGACTGAGGCCTTAACCTGCGGAATCTGATGCTAACTCCAGGTAGGTAAGTGTCAAAACTGAGTTAAACTGCGGGACACCCAGCTGCTGCCACAGAAATTGCCTGGTGTGGGAAAAACCCCTGCACATGTGGAGTGCTAGTGAGTAGACAGAAAAGAGAACTCTCCTTTACGGGGGGTAACTGTGTGACAGGCACAGAGTGCCAGTGCAGGGAAATGAAATGTGCCCATGGGTGGGTGGTGGTGCCAGTCCCACAGCAGTGTGCACGTGCTCAACCACACAGAACTGCACCCTTACATGATTCAAGTGGTAAGCTGTATGTTGTATATATTTTAACCGTAATTTAAAAAATAACTTTAAAACCATTAATTGTATTTTTATACACTGGCAACAAGTATGTGGACAGTGAAATTAAAAAATACAATACCACTTACAATCACTTAAAAAAAAAAAATCAAATAGTTATATAATCTAACAGAACATATGTGAGACCTGTATTCTGAAAACTACACAATGCTGATGAAAGAATTCAAAGACCTAAATAAATGGAGATAAAAAAACATGTCCATGGATTATAAGACTCGACATAATAAAGATGCTGATTTTCCATAAACTAGCATAAAGGTTTAATGAAATACCTATCAAAATCTTAGCAAGATTCTTTTTAGATATAGAAAAACTGATTCTAAAATTTATAAAGACAAAAGAAAGGAACAAGAATAGCTAAAACAATTTTGAAAAGGAAAAATAAAACGGGATGAATCATTCTACACCCCCACCTTTTTTTAGCTTTAGCAAAGTCCCTCTTGCTGAGCTCTGACCAGCCCGACACAGTATCGTTATCCCAGGGCCGAGTTTGCTAGGTGCAAAGTTGTTCTGCTCCACTCAGACCCTGTACCTGGTGGATCCTGCGAATTATGCACCAAGCAACACAACCAGCAGGACTGTGGTTGGTATCTGAACGTAGAGACAGTAAAACCAGAGTTGTTCTCAGTGGTAGTCCAAACCAGCAAACAACATCTAAGAACATTTTTTCAATTTTTATTAACAACTATATAGGTATCTCCTCTGGGATTGTTTCCAAGTAAAGGCCCTTAAGAAAAGTAATTTCCACCCTGGCCAGTGTGTCTCAGTTGGTTGGAACATCATCCTGTAAACCGAAAGGTCATGGGTTCAATTCCCGATCAGGGCACATGCCTGGGTTGCAGGTTCAGTCCCAGACGGACAAGAAGCAACAGACAGATGTTTTTCTCATACTGATGTGTCTCTCCCCCTCTCTCTCCCTGCCTTCCCCTCTCTCTAAGATGCAGGATAAATAAATAAAGAAATTAAAACTTAAAAAATTTCCCCATCCATTCTGTTATGTAATATTCATATATTGCCTATGTTTTAGACATGAGTGTTATGTGGCTTTAAATACAGTTAAACTCAAACTGTTTTTCTTTGAGGAGTTCAAAGGACTCTAGAGTAGTGGGCCTCAAACTTTTTTGATGAAATACTGGCATTAATAAAACTGGAGCCTGTACTCCCAATATACAGATAGTAATTTGTAAACTACATACATGTACATTACAACACATAGACAAAATACTAATAATAGATCACTGTAAGACTAAATTATAAATAGACACTCTGATATGGTCTTCTGGCAGGCAGCCCACTTTGAGTATTGTGGCTTTGTTTATCAGCCAGAATTGTTGATTGATGGCTCATACAAAAACTTTCCTAAGCAGGAAAGGCCTTTTCTTTGGACAGTTGTTATTTCTTTTGATGATAGAATTTAAACTGAAAACAGCACAGATTTTTGAGACTTATTCACTACTTTATCCCCAAGGCCATAGTGTCTTGGCATATGCCAATAAATATTCAACATGCACACTGTCACTGACCTAGTTTAAGGCACACATCGTTTTTCACAGCATCTAATATAACACATTTCTAAGTGGTATTTCTGTCTCTAGTTGCATCTCTCTTTAATCTAGTTAGTGATTCTCACTCCAAGCTGTATACCATCTGGGAAACTTGGTAAAATATCTCATTCTTAAGGATCCTGATTTAATTCGTTTGGTCTGGAGACCAGGGTTGAGAGAGGCAGAAGTGACATAGAGGAGACAAACAGTGATGGAAGGAGACTTGACTTGGGCAGGCAAACACACAAGACGATGATATATTATAGAATTGTACACCTGAAACCTATACAATTTAATCAACCAATGTCACCCAATAAAGTCAACAAAAAATATATATATATACATTTTAAAATGCTGATCCCCAGACTCTAGTCTACCCAGTTTTTAAAAAGATTTTATTTATTTATTTCTAGGGAGAGGGGAAGGGAAGGAGAAAGAGAGGGAGAGAAACGCTGCTGTGAGAGATAAATATCAATCAGCCACTGCCGGCATGTGCACCCACCGAGGACCAAATCTGCAACCCAGAAATACGTCCTGACCAGGAGTCAAACCAGCGACCCCTCACTCTGCAGGATGACGCCCAACCAACTGAGTCACACTGGCCAGGACTAGTCTATCCAATTTTAAGACTTACTATGTAACAATGGTAAACAAAACTGTGTGGTATCAATAGAAAAACAGACACATATATCAATGAAACATAATAGAGAACCCAGAAATAGACTTACACAAATATGTCCAACTATTTTAGACAAAGGGACAAGAGCAATTCAATGGAGGAAAAATTGCCTTTTCAACAAATGGTGCAGAAGCAACTGGACATGTATATGCAAAAAATGAACCCTGAGTGCCAGTCTGCAAATCCAAAGGTCATTGGTTTGATTCTCAGTCAGGGCACATGCCTGGATTGTGGGCCAGGTCCCCAGTTGGGGGTGTGCAAGAGGCAACCACATATTGAGGTTTCTCTCCCTCTCTTTCTCCCTCCCTTCCCATCTCTCTAAAAATAAATAAATAAAATCTTAAAAAATATATATACCTTGACCTAAGTCTTACATCATAAACAAATATTAGCTCAAAATTGATCATGGATTTCAATATAAAATGTAAACTTTTAGAAAAAAATAGAAAATTTGGAGGATGTAGGGATAGGCAAAGAGTTAAGAACTGAACATCAAAAAGAAATAGCAGAGTTGGTGCTTAAGCATGGGTTACCTGAATCCAATGCTCATACACGTAATCACCATGTATATTTGTGAGATTATATTTTCCTGCCTTAATATGCAGGCATTAATTCCTCTTGGACAACTGATCTCTTGATTATACTACTTCAGGATTGATACGCCGTTCCTCAGGATATAAGAGCATAGATATACTGGGTTGGCCAAAAAGTTCATTTGTTTTTTTTCTGTAAGATGGCTCTAGTAGCATTTGGTTGTCTTTTACTTCATTAAAAACAATTTTGTTAGATTGCATTGTGACAGCTGTCATATCAGCATGCATTTAAAAAACACTTATCAAAATTGGTGCATTTTTGTATAGCCATTTTAATATTGAAATGGAGGAAAATACGCAACATTTTTGGCATATTATGCTTTATTATTTCACAAAAGGTAAAAACACAACTGAAATGCCAAAAAAGATTTGTGCAGTGTGTAGAGAAGGTGCTGTGACTGATGGAATATGTCAAAAGAAGTTTGTGAAGTTTTGCGCTGGAGATTTCTCACTGGACAATGCTCCACGGTTGGGTAGACCAGTTTAAGTTAATAGCAATCAAATCAATACATCAACAAAGGAACAACTACAAAGGACACATGGACAAAACCAAAGGGAGGTGGAATCAATAGAGGTGGGGATGTAGTGGGGGGAAATGCAGACAACTGTATTTGAACAACAATGAAAAAAAAAAGACATTAACTGAGAACAATCAACGTTATACCAGGTGGGAGATAGCCAACATACTCAAAATACCTAAATCAATAAAGTTACTGGTGAAAATGAAAATGTGTCTTTTATTTTATGGGGAAAAAATAACCAGACTTTTTGGCCAACCTGACAAAATGAAAAAGGTATAAGACATGGAGCTGAGTCCTACAGACCACAGATGGTTCTAAGGCTTATAATCCAACCCCTAGAGGAAAGGCCGGGGAAACCTGGGTACTGATAATACTCCATAAGGCCAGATTCATCAGCCACCTCCCTCACACCCTTCCTTGTTTCAGGAACTAAAACAGGACTGCTACTGCTGAAAGTGCAGGGATGGAGGACTACAGAACTATCCGGCAAAAGGGACCTAAGGAAACTGTCCAGATGTGTAAGAACCTCTGACCTCCAGAAATGGGAAGGAGCGGGAATAAGGCAGAGGGCACAAAATCAGGAGCTAAATGAACATCTGTATATTCATCAACAAGGAAGGCTGTGTTTAAAGGTATGGCTTTGCTGGGTACTGGATGTTCTCACGCAGAATTACAAAGTTAGATTGTAAATCTAGGAGAAAGAATGAAGCAGAAGCTGATGTGAGGTTTTGAAAGGAGTGGAAAGGCAGCACTGGGAGCTTCATATTTTGCTATACACAAATTTTTACTTTGCCCAGGCGGTGTGCACAGGTCCTTCGGGCCCACCTGACCAAACAAGTTACCCTGTATTTTACTGTATCACATGCCTTGGGCAGGGAAGGTGGAAGTAGAGAGAACAGAAACTAAACTGTGAGATTCCCATAAGCTTCTTAGTACAAGACAGTATAACCCCTCAAAAAAATATTAATTGGCACTTAAATCCTGGTTTCTAAATCCCATTCCTCACCAATGGGAACCGTGGAGGCCATACAAGATGAGCCTGGAGCATCCTATTGTGTCAGAAAATGAGGTAGTGCTCAGAGAACAATGAATACGTGTCAGAAAAAGACATAGGACCCAGCTTCAAGGATCTCCCACTCCTCAAATCTTGGACAATTTAAGCATCAAATAATGATAGTAACAGATCATAATTCATTGAATAAAATAAGAATCCATGAGTCCATATGATATAATTAAAGGCTAAGAAGAAAAAGCTTTTCCTCACAGTGAAGTACCAATTAATTAATACAGAAGAAATAATGGCATTAGAAATCATGATTTTGCAATCATCACAGGAATAACTGATTCAGACAAGAATCACTGGATCCTAGAACAATAGATGAAATTTTAGTAAGAAATAGAATATTTGCATAATCTCAAGGTATTTCTCCATAAATTATTATAAAGGGAACAAAAGGAACTTTAAAATGGAGAGATCTGGCAGACACCACCTAACAAGTGATCCAATTTATCATGAGTAATAGGAGAAATAAACATCCTGGGCCTCTTTATATGATACACTGAGAAGATTAAAACTTCACTTCTTGGGTATTCCTGCCAAAAATGCATAACCTTGAGCTAATCACAAGGAAACCTCAGACAAACCCAAATTGAGAGACATTCTACAAAATAACTGGCCAGTACTCTTTAAAAATGCCAGGGCAAAAAAGACAAAGGCTGAGAAGATGTTCACATTAAAACAGATTTAAGAAACATGACAACTAAATGCAGTGTATGATTCTATACTGGCTCCTGGCACGAGGCAGAAAAAGCTATGAATGACACTAGATAACGGCCTAAATTTTATTAAGTTCCGTGGATTAGCTAACAGTACTGTGGCAATGTAAAATTTACAGCTTTTGATAACTGCACTGAGTTTAAGTAAAAGAACGTCCTAGTGCTTAGGAAATACTCTCTGAAGTATTTAAGGTTAAAAGGCCATCATATCTACAACTTACCCTTGATGCTTCAGGAAATAAACAAGGTATACAGGGAGTAAATGATAAAGCAAAAGGGGTACAGTATTGATAATTAGTAAAAATGAGTAAAGAATATATGGACATCCTTTACATCATCCTGCAACTTATTTGCAAGTCTAAAATTATATCAAAGTATAAAGTTACAAAAACCAACCAAAAATACTGGGTGAATAGTGAGTGGGAAAAATCCTAGCCTACATGAGTATGACTAAGGTTTTATTACTGTCTGGCAGTTTTGATGATTAAAAATGATTAAAATCTACAGTCTTCATTTTTAAAGTTAATAAATAACATGTTCACGTATGAAAGTCAGCAACATTTACCTTTTCCTCTCTTCCTTTATTCTGGTCTTTCTTTTCCCGACATCGAACAGCTTTCCCTCTGTCATTGTGAAGGTTGTGTGCAGACGGACGGTGAACTCTGATGGTTGTGCTGGGACGGTTACTGTGTGGTTTAGGGTCACTGTTTTGAGAAGACTGGCGTTTCCTAGGACCTGGTGAGGGTCTAATTAAGCACAACATCATTAAAATCATACCAACCCCTGGAGGTGGTCCAAATATAGATGAACACAAGTAGTGTATAAGAGACTATGAACTAAAGAAGCCAAGGCAATAACCCAAGAGAGAAGTAAATAAACTTAAGGTCACTGAAACCTGAGATCTAACATTTAATTTGACATAGCTGTGTGTGATGACTTAATGAAAGGAATGAAATGCAGTATGGTTATATGGTAGAGATAATGAAAGGCAACTGATTGTCACTTTTCCTTTGAAAGGAAATTAGCAGTGGTACACCAAGAAGGAATTGAGAAATCAGTCTGATTCTTGGAAACTGAAAACAGAGCAATTATCAGAGAAGAGAGTATTAAGCAGAATATAGTGCAGATGCAGAAGTCACACTTATCCACTAGTATATATGCAATTTGGTACCATTTTATTTAGAATGTATCAGTTCTCACGTTTTAATTCACAAAATTCAACCGTTTTCCCCACTATAAAACTGATATAAGCACTAGCTATGGACATGGTGCTGTACATTTACATATATCACCTCATTTCATTTTTATTTTTGTGGCAGGACTCAAGACCTCTCAAATATTTTTTAGGTTCTCACTGTGCTCCTAGACCTGTCTGGGGCCATGAAACTAAGCAGTTACAAAGGAAGAGGAGTCCTACCCTCAAACACCTCAAGCACAGTTAGGAAAGAAGAGAGGCAAGTATACTAGAAGGTGTAAAACAGACGTGGTGCTATGGCGATGGCCTCATGAAGACAAAACACACTGGGCCTGGAAACACAAGAGTTGACAACCACGAAAATAAACAATGCATAGAAGAATAGCAGATGACCTAGAATGACTGTATGATTTCCTCTCTATTTTTATGCAATTTCCTACTTTTCTTTAATGAGCTTATGTCTGTACTTATTTGTTTTTTGTTAATTTTAAAATACAACAAAATATTATATAAAAGTGCTTATGAGTGGGGGAGGAGAAATTTAGTAAATATTAGAAAGATAGTCAGTAACAAAATATTAGTACTTTTATCTGGAGCTGAAGAAAGAAAAATGATTAAGAAACAATCAATACCCACTAGCTGGTCTTAAGCTGGAGAGGGAACACTTTTGTAAGGTAAATCCTTGAAGTGTGATGTGCAGACCACCTGTATCAGAATCACCTGCCGATTCCCAGGTTCCACCTCTTACCTATTGTATCAGACTCTCTGAGAGTAAAACCCCGGAATCCACATTCTTAATGAGTGTCCCCAAGAGATCTATGTGTGCGCTAGAGTCTGAGGATGACTGGTGTGACAGAGAATGTCAGCTTTGTACTCAAATATATCTGGGTTCAAATCCAAGCTCCACCAGTTATCGGTTTTGTGATAATGGAGAAAACTTAGATAACCTCACTGTGCTTCACCTATCTTATCTGAAATACAGGGAAAATATAACTTATTTGGAAGGCTTACTTCCAAAGTAAGTGTAAGAAATAAATAACACATACAGTCTATGATAGTGCTAAGAACACTCTGAGTACTCACAATGATAGAATGTCAAACTGAAAAACTCTTGAGAGCAAGGTCTTAACAGAAGGTTCTCAAACTGGTAAGGGGACAAAAAAAAAACACAAAAAAACCCTGCAAGTCATAAATGCTCTTTGTAGAATGCTATGACACAGTCATATATTTAAACCCACAATACAAAGTAGGAAATCTATTATGTGAGTGAACTAGATTAAGTGACATCTACCAGCACAGTTGTCATTTAAAAAACAGGCAGTGAAACTAAGCATGATAGACTCTTTACAGCATTTCAGTATATATTGCTTTCACTAACTGTTTATTTTTCTGGCATCATGTAATAGGAAGATGGGGAAAAAATACAAGAAAAAATTAAAATTGAGAACATTTTACCTTTTCTTGATTTCTGTGAATTAAAAAGCCCATTTTTCAACTTAGCAGCAGTACAGCTTGATGAATAGACTATTCTGTAATAGCCTGTTTGAGAACCAGTTTTCATCTTACTGCCTCACTTTACACTAGAAAAATCTGAGGCCTAGATAGGTTACATGATTTTCGTAAAATAACAGTATCTCTGCTATTAAACTCACCTCATAAAAGCATATTTTGGCTTATTTCCACTGAAATTTAATTTGTTGAAATGGTTCATAGTCACATAATACACAATTTAAGAGTTATAAAAGCCATTCAGTAACAAACCCTCTCCCATTCCCGTCTCTCAGCCACCCAGCTCCTCTCCTAGATGGAACCAATGCAATCAGTTCCTGTGCTGGCCTGTTTCTCAAAAGCTCTCCACTTACCTTCGTTCAACAGGTACAGGCAAGGACCAGACTTCTCCCTCAGAAGCTGGAAGCTCATGCTGTGCAGCTTTCAATGGAGTGCTGTCTAATTTAAAGCTCTCTAGTGTTTTCATGATATCTTTAACATGTTTTGCTTCCACATTTATTTCCTGCCAAACCTGGTTTCAAAGGGGAATATAACTCTTTAAGTTTTTATAATTAATCAACAACTACCAAGATTAAACTACAGCCATTTTTTAGATGTTAGAAACCTCCATTTTGACATTAGATATCTAGTAAATCACACCAAGATACTGTGTTGAAATTTTAATAATAGTTCATTATTTCTTTATTTTCAATTATACAATTAATTCTAATAAAATGAATTAAATATTCTGGCTAATTAAACCATGTTTCTCACCCATGATTCTTATTCAAATTGCACAACCAATTGAAAAGGTAGCTGCAATCTTAAAGTTTGATAAAGACAATACTTTTGCAAGTTGCACTTTGATGGTTTTTTAATGCTATTTTCCTATTTGACCTTTTAAGTGCAGATCAGAATCCACTACTTTCATAACTCATTAGTGGATTGCAATTTGAAAATAGGGCTTCAGAAGACAAATGGCTTGATTCACATACAACCAAGATATTTTTAAAAAGTAATCTTGACTCAATTAAAAGTCTACACACACACACACACACACACACACACACGTGAAATACTGAAATGCAGTTGGTAATGTTTTGTCTTAAAACTAAATGCCTTAAGACCCTGTCTGGGTAGCTCAGTTGGTTAGTCAGATGTCCTGATAAGCCAAGGTTCAACACTTGGTCAGGGAACCTACAACAATCAACCAATGAATGCATAAATAGGTGGAACAACAAACAGGTGTTTCTCTTTCTCTCCTTTCCTTGTTCTCTAAAATCAATAAATAAAATTTTAAAAGACAAAAAACTAAACGATTTATGTATCTTTACCAAAAAGCTTAGACTTGTTAAGTAAAAGTTGCTAGCCTAAGAACAAAAGGTCTTAAAAGTGTTTCAATGACAAATAAGACTCCTTATGAAATGAAATAATTTCCCCTTTCAGTAATATCAAAGATATGCAGAGGCAAATTTAGGGAAAGAAGTTAAATTTAAAGAGGTAGGATATTTTCTCTCTAAGAAATTAAGGACAAATATGGAATATTATAAAAAAAAAGTTCAGTAGAATCTGAGGAATAATATTCTATTAGAAAACCAGCTCAAAAAGACTATTAATTTCCGTAACATTTCTTTCCCCTGTGACATAATTGAACCTTGTTATAAATGCCACCTTAAATTGGACCTGTAAATCCCACTACAGTTTCCACCTGTAATTTCTATTGATCCTCAGTGACTAAAGTTCCTCAGATGGGATTCAAATATGGTCTGCTTTATAATGTTCTACAGAAAATATGGTTCCTATGAAATTCAGATGTTATCTGTAGTTTCAAAAATGGCTTAATAAAGTCAACTCTAATTTTACCAGACAAAAATGTGATCTAGAAAAAAATTGAAAACAATTACTTTAAAAAAATCTATTAGATTCCAACAATTAGAATAACTGAACAGAATTTATAGTACTGATGATGGTGGATAGACTATTACTAATACAATAAATCAAGTTTCAAGTAACATTATATACAAATCCATTCAAAAAGTGGTAATAATTCAATATGTAACTAAAAAAAAAACACTATTAATCTATTGAAATCTTCTGAGTACTTAAACCACTTACAAAGTATACTGGTCATGCTTCTCACCTGTTGCCATTTCTGCTGGAGATATGTATCTTTGACTGAGTATAGATACTTGTTCATTTGGTCAAGGACTCCCTGATAATAGACCATCGCGGAGTCATAGTTTCCCAGCAACGCATATTCACGAGCCAATTTTACATTCTCATTAATCATAAGAAGACTCATGCTCAATTGTAAGCTAAAGAAAAAAAGAAAAAGAAAGAAACATTTCATATGACATGTCTCTTAAAAATAAGTACTACAGAGTTCTTTAAATTTATACTTTCTAGGGCTCCCTCCATACATAAGCCCACAAGCACACACACACTGCACTTTCTATCTCTATTTGCTCATGCTGTTTCCATTCCTTCAAACACATTTCTTCATTCCCAAAGCCAAACCCTACCAATGTGTCAAAGCCAGCTCAGGTGGCAGTTGTCCCAGTATGTCTACTTCTGAACTTCTCAGTCCTAAATAAATTCTAAAGTCCCCTGACACCTTACTGGGACCTTCCATCTCAAGGCACTTAGTTACTGATATACATTTTATCTTTACTAAATTATCTGAGAGTAGGATTTGCATCTAAAAGGTGTGAGACTGGCCTGGCTGGTGTGAGTCAGTGGATGGAGCAACGGACTGCTAGCCAGTTCAATTCCCAGTCAGGGCACATGCCTAGGTTGTGGGCTAGATCCCCAGTTTTGGACATGTAAGAGACAACCGATTGATATTTCTCTCCTTTCTCCCTCCCTTTTCCTACCTAAAAGCAAATAAGTACTGAATTCATCTTCCCTGATACTTTCTATAAGAGAACCAAGCAGTCTTTATACTTGGTAAAATGTGGATATAAATAATCAGAATTAGGTATTTGATGTCAGCTTTGTTGATGTTGATTATTTATTAACTGTACACAACATTGTGTAGTTCAAAGTCAGGAAGATCTGAGTGCTCTTGAGAGGACAATGATTTAGGTAAGGGCTGTGGCTTTGGAAATAAAAAGAAATTTGAAACATGTGGTGAAAGAACTGAGAATACTTATGAATTTGTGTGATGTTAAAAATGAATGAAGTTTCAAGCAAGGGAACTAAAAAATGAAAGAATCACAAAAGATCACAGGAAAGCTGAGCAGACAGATGAAGAAAATCATTTTTATGCCTTTTGTGTATCTGTGGGATATCTAAATAGATGTCTCATGGCTAAACAGAGATAATATCTAAGTGGGGACCTCTCTACCTAGCTTATCTGATCTTGCCAGAGGCATTTCCTACAATTGTTCTTCCTGATACCTTACTCCCTCCCCCACACCACCTATGGTTAAGGGAAAGTGATGCAACAGAACTTAAGTCTACCAGAGACCGCAATGGCTCTTACATGTTGCATATTTAAATTCTTTATTCTGGGATGAGGTTTTCTGTGAAAAAAACATGCCAAGCAAATTTCCTGGGTTTAATTTAATGTAGAATGTTTAGTTGATGGACAGGACAAAGAGGACGATGGCAGACCAACCAGGAATATCAATCAGATTCACTACGTGTTAGGTATAGGACCAAAGAGATGTTCTGTCAAATAGACAGAAGGAATCATAAACATACAGCCCAGAATCAGAGTATTACAGGAAGCAAGATGAATAGGAAATGTTGGTGGGTGGAAAGGCTAGAAATCAGCAATGCTATACTAGAGCAGAAAAAAGTGGTTGCTATGCTGCTTAGGACAGAGATTAAAGTGAGATGGCTCAATAAACCCATGTCTCTAGGGTCAATTAATATTTGACAAAGGGGACATGAACATATAATGGAGTAAAAATAGCCTCCGCAATAAATGGTGTTGGGAGAACTGGACTAGTACATGCGGAAAAAATGAAACTAGACCACCAACTTATACCATATATCAAAATAAACTCAAAATTGATAAAAGACTTGAATATAAGTTGAGATACCATAGAAGTCCTAGAGGAAAACATAGGCAGCAAAATTTCAGATATCCCATGTAGCAATATCTCCTAGGGCAAGGGAAATAAAGGAAAAATAAACATATGGGACCACATCAAAGTAAAAAGCTTCTGTAGGCCAAAGAAACCATCATCAAAATGAAAAGGGAACTGACCTTATGGGAGTATATATTTGCCAATGATACATAGGACAAGAGTTTAATCTCCAAAATATATAAAGAACATACATGACTCAACATCAGGTAGACAAGCCAACCAAAAAATGGGCAGAGGACCTGAATAGACACCTCTCCAAAGAGGTCATACAGATGGTCCATAGACATATGAAAAAATGTTCATCATCACTAGCCATCAGAGAGATGTAAATTAAAACCACAATGAGATATCATTTCACACTTGTCAGAATGGCTATCATTAATAAGTCAACAAACAAGTGCTGGTGAGGATGTGGAGAAAAGGGAACCCTAATGCACTGTTGATGGGAATGCAGACTGGTTCCGCCACTGTGGAAAACAGTACAGAATTTTCTCAAAAAATTAAAAATGGAACTGCTGTATGACCTAGAAATTCCACTGCTGGGAACATACCCCAAGAATCCCGAAACACCAAATCAAAAATCGTATGCACCCCGATGTTTATGGCAGTGCTATTTATAATAGTCAAGTGTTGGAAACAGCCTAAGTGCCCATCAGTAGATGGACAGATTAAAAAATTGTGGTACATTTACACAATGGAATACTATGCAGCAAAAAGAAAGAAGGAGCTCCTACCCTTTGTGACAGAATGGATGGAACTGGAGACTATTATGCTAAGTGAAATAAGCCAGTCAGTGAAAGACAAATACCATATGATTTCACTTATAAAAGGAATCTAATGAACAAAATAAACTAATGAACAAAACAGAACCAGAAATGGAAACAGGGCTTCAGAGCCTGGAAGCAGATCTCCCCTCAGTTGAGCCTTGAGATGATTGCTGCCCTGATTCCCTGATTACAGTCTGTGAAAGACCCTCTCTCACAAGTACCCAGTTAAGCCAGGCCCAGAGCCCAACCAAAGAAACCAAGTAATAAGTGTTTGCTGTTTTAAATCACTAAGTTTTAGTGTAATTTGCTATAAAGCAATACAGCTATAAAACGAGGAATATAAGTAACGCACAACCAGGAATCTCAAATCAAAAGAAAAAGAAAAAAATTCCACAACATAAATAATAACTCTCTGGAGTCACTTTGATAACATTCTATCTTAATAAAAGCTCCATGACTAAGGATTATGGCTCTCTGTCACTTACTGATGAATCTGTAGCACCCAGAACCATGCCTGGCACACAGCAGATATTCAATCTTTCTTCTTTTCTTTTAGATTTTAATAATTTATTTTTAGGGAAAGGGGAAGGGAGGGGAAAAAAGAAGGAAACATCAATGTGTGGTTGTTTCTTGAGCGCCCCCTACTGGGGACCTGACCCAAAACCCAGGCAAGTGCCCTGACTGGGAACTGAACCAGCAACCCTTTGGTTCCCCAGCTGGCACTGAATCCACTGAGCCACACCAGCCAGGGCAGATACTCAATCTTTAAATGAATGAATACTGCCAAGTTTTTGTCTTAACCTCTAAGATTTCTTACCTTTGTCCAGCTCCTAACCCTCAGCACTCACATTCCTGGATCCTCAAATCATCCCTACCAGAGCTGTGTGACTGCCTCAACCCTGAAAGTACACATGCCCCATGGTGACACTAGTCTGGGCAGCAGAGTTAGAAGAGGGTAGCTGGGGCCAGCTGCTTAGTACACAACAGTTCTGGATGAGCTTGGACATCAGGCCTCTTGTGTCCTTTCTCTCTCCCTCTTTTCCTTAGTAGACTTTCTCTTGATCTTTCTTACCTTTCCCCTCTTCAAAAAAAAAAAAAAAAAAAAAAAAAAAAAAAAAAAAAGGAAAAAGAAAAGGTCTAAATTAAGTTCTTACTTATTCAATGACCTAAAACTCAAGAGAAGTCAACTGCAGGCCTTTGAAGGTTCTCCCTGTTATGAATACTTCTTTCTCGTCAGATAAAATTCCTTAGGAGTCAATGAATAATTGACTTTTTCTAACAAAAGTATAAAGTCAATCCAAGGCCACATTAACAAATGACCTGAGAAATTCTTGGTTATCAAAGAAATGTTTACTGAAAACAGTATCAAAATACCCTTAGTTCACTAAATGTTAGACAAAAATAATTTTTCCTATTCTTTTAGTAGTCTTTAAGCCAAAGACATCATTCTTCTTGAATGTCAACACTAGAAATTTGTGAGATTCTCCAACTTTGAAAAATATATCCTTATCATTGCTAAAATTACACTGCAGGACAGAAACTGGTCTACCCAGTACTATATCTAGCAATAGTTTAAAAAGCTGATATAGTTCAAGAAAAGCCTATAGACCAAATGTTAACCACCATGAACTGTAAACACAACCTACTGGTTCAATCAATAAAACATTTATAAAAATGAGATTATCCAAAACTTCTGACTGTTATTTTATAGAGGTTATTAAAGAGAAAAATAACCTTAAGTCAGGGGTGTGAAACTCATTTTCAATGGGGGCCACATCAGCCTCACAGTTGCCTTCGAAGGGCCGAAGTAATTTTAGGACTATATAAATGTAACTACTCCTTAGCAGTTAAGGAGCTGAAATTACATTAAGTGGTGATTACTGCTTTATCCGACAGCCAATTTTTTCTTTACATAATTCTATTAGAACCACATTTTGTTTACATGGCTTGAGTATTTGACTTAGCGAATGACTAAATTCATCTATTTTTAAACTAAGTAAGATGCACCATGAACCACCCCCCACCCCTCCACCTCCGGCCCAAGGAATTTATCTGGGCAGACCAGGGGAAAGGGAGGCCCATGTTGGGACTCTTGGTGAAGCTTGGCTTGTGCTGGTGACAAAGGGCCAAGTGGGGCAGTGAGAACTTTATCTTGGAGTTGTGGAACTGCTTGACTGCCAGTGAGCAGCATTTGCTGGCCGCAATCTTTTCCATCTTCATGATTGGGATGGAGTGGACGTGGGCACAGTGCTGGGCCCCACGTCTCAGTAGCACTGGGTGAGGGCACCTGCAATGGTCAGGTCTCAGTACTCCTGGTATATGCGGGTGTCACCGCAGGAGTCACAGCACAACCAGAGGTCAAAGTTCTCTACCCGAAGGAGAGATTTTTCAAACATCTGTCCACAATAGACGATTTCTTCTGAAGCCTTCTTCATCTTCTTCAGTTGAAGACACAAAGTACCAAAAGCGGGACTTGACCACATGGTTAGGTACAAAGATGCGCAGGCAGCAGAGGGGCGATGTGCGGCACTTGGGGCTGGACAGCCAGTGCCCTACCACCTTGTGCTCTCAGAGTGCCCGAGGCCTTCAAAGCGTTCTCTTCGCGTTCGCCTCTCTACCCATCAAAGGCCCAAGAAACTTAAATTCAAGTAAATGAGTCAAATCTTTAAAAATCATACACTAAAAACTCAATTACTGTGAAATTTCTAGCAAACAATATTTAATGTGGTGTGGTATTTCTACAAAGAGACTTAAAGTGTCTTTTTCTCCTTTAAGATTAGGGAAGAGATCAAAAACACTGAAAAAGAACAGGCAACAGATCGAAGTATTTGAATTCTAAGATTCCTCTTACCTTACAAAACAACAAATTCAGGACCTTCCCTATTTCACATCTGAAAAGATACCTTGCCCACTTAATCTTTAAAGGAATCTTCGACAGGATTCCCCTTATATTACAGTTTTCACTATAATGTGTATAGATCATTCATTCAAGAAATATTTACAGAGTACCTCCTGAGTTACAAGGAATTGCACTAAAGACAAAAATCAGACAGAATGAGACCTTGAAATCCTTGTAGTTTAGTGAAAGGGATATCATTTTATTTAAGTGTATTTTTTCTTTGCTTAGTAACAGGAAACAAGCATAGATTATTAAGCACAGGCTAAAATATCAGCAACAGTGTTAAAAATATCTGCAAATGGATGACCAAAAATAAAAACAGATGAAGCTCAATCATGAATTTTTCTAAAGCACTTCAGTAAAACAAATGTGTGTAACTTTAAAAGTGATGATACAATGTTAAGCAATTTTCAGAATGTTCATGTGTAGGATATGAGAGCAACCATAATGCTAATTTACAGTCATTTACTGATGATTATGGATAAGCAATAAATGACTGACCCATGACCAATTATAGCATGACATACATTTTTCTTACCCTTATAATCATCATATGATACTCAAGAAGCAGAAGAAAAGTTCTTTTTTATGAAGAGCACAAAAAACCTGCACAGAAAAAAAATACATATATTAGACACGTATTTAATAAACTTTCATTACGTTTATCCTGAACACAAAAATAAATCGGTGAACAGAACAATTTAAATGTAATTTAAAAGCCATATCAATAGACACCACAAGCAAAATCCACTTAGCATATTATCAACCTTGACCATTTTGATCTCACACACACTTTTTAACAAATCAACTAGCTAAGGGCAAAAAAAAAAAAAAAAAACACCCAACATTGTTGTAAACAGAAATCCAACAGTGTTCATACAGTCAATTCCACAATTCCTGAGTATTCGTCAGAATCGTGATCCCAGTTTCGAAACAAGATGCAGAAGCCGCTGGGAAAGTACACACTATGTCTACTACTGAATCTATAAAAGGTAAACACTTCTTGAATAACCAATGTTATAAAGGAACTTTATGTGGCTTTTCATAATCTAGGAATGTTGGAAAGTTGATGGGCACTGCCTTTTTTTAAAGGCATAATACAGGCCACAAGTTATTAATACTAATACAAGAAAAAGAATTTTGCTGCTATTTCAGTGTGGAGAGCTTTCTAATGGATGACAAAGAAAACAGGGCTGCACATTGACACATTTAGGCCAGAATGAACATTCCACGAATCTTTCTTGACATCTTAGCGCTTTATCACTCTGACTGTGTGGCAGAGAGTTACTGACCATTCTAACGTTTAGGAATGTTTTCAGCAGCGACTACAGGTCTGATTTCAAAGAGGAAGACATAAATGCGTGCATTCAAGAGAGAAGGGTGCAACACTGCGCCGCTGTATATGAGTAACTGATGTAAAAGTGGCACTTGGCAGTTAAAAGAGAAAACTACTCTAGATTAAGTAAAGGCTTGAGGTTATCCACAGTAAGGCATTTACAGATTCACGTCTGTCTCCAACTTCGTCACTATATACATACTACATGAAACAAATGTTTCGAGAGACAAATTTTGTAAAAGATGCCAACTCTAAACAAAAATGGCCATGAGCTTCTCCGGCTCCGGAATAACTAAATAAGAGACAACATCCTCAACAATATCATACCTATTCGGACTTTTTCTGAGGTGAATCGTTTCGGGGGCGGCAGCATGGACGGATTCGGGTGAGGATCCGCCAAAAAGAGAAGGGACAAAAAAACATGTTCCCTTGGCCGGAAACTTCTCTAATGACACAGGCTTAGTAATGGGGTCCGCAGAAACCCCCCAAAGCCCAAAGTCCTCGGCTAGACAGGACTCCTCAGGTAAGGGTACCGTCACCTAAGGCACAGATGTCAACGACAAAACAAGGACCTACAACCTCCGCGCAGGCACTGGCTGACGCACGGCAGGATGCGCAGAGATCTCGCACCGCAGGACCCGGAGACCCACCCCGACTCCGCCGAGGGGGTCAGGGATTCCCACAGCACCAGACGAGCCAACACTCACCTGTGGAGGCCGAGGCTCCTCGGAAACCGCCCACCGTCAGGTGGAGGAGCAGGGTGGAGCAGAAATCCGGGCGAGGAGGGAGGGTCTGCACAGCCCCAACCACCCAGTTCTGTGCTCACGGGCCCAGCAGTGCTGGGTCCAATCGTCACCAGCCCCCTGGGAAACTTCAGCTAAGCAAGAATTTGAAGGCAAACTCGCCAGAGTCACTTCCGGCGCCGGGGGTGGCCTCAGCGACTCCGGCGCACGCGGGGCGACGCCCCGGGAGCGAGGACGCCGGGTGGCGTGCGCGTGCAGGGCGCTGAATGGGCGGGGCCTGCGGAGGCCACCTCGGGGCAGGGGTGCGCCTGCGCAGCCCGTGTCACCTCCTCCAGGCGGGTCGGGTCCGAAGTTAGGGTGGTAGTTTTATGCAGGTATTGAATACCACCACCTAACGTACTTTGCTACCTTTTTCAAAGAGCTCACTCTTCTCCCCATTTGATTTTCACCACTTTCCTCAGAAGTTACGAAGTCAGTGTTTACTGTTTTACGGGTGTCAAGGGTCAAACCATTTATGACAAATTCTGCTTTAGAACCAAATATTCAGAATTTGAGGCGCTTGTCACGACATAACATGGATAAAATAGGGAGTGGGTAAACGAAGATATTCAGACAAGCTGCTGATGGAATTTTATTGTCTTGACTTTTTTTTGTCAACGTTTTTATTCAACCAGACAACAAATGTTGATAAAATTATGATGTTCCACGGTTTACTACGTAGTCGGCAGACCTGTGCTTCCTCCAATCAGTCTCCATCCTGTACTTTCACCTATAGAAGGAATAAAGGCATTTCAGACAGGTTTCCCTTTAGAAGTGCATGGTAATGAAAAATTTAATTTTAAAACATCCCAGTGATTTAAAAGACTCAAAGGCAATTCAGTCTACAAATATATATTGAGCAACTAATATGGGCCAGACACTGTTGCAGGCACTGGGTATACAGTAGTCAACAAAATACAGTATTTTGTGGGGCTTAGTCTTGTAAATTTCTCAAGTAGAAAAATAATAGTTTTGCTGTGGTGGATATGATCTCTATTGTAATAGAGCACAGTACATTATAATTAGCGTATCTTTTTGAAATAAAAAGCAATTCAGGTAGGTACAGATGAGGGTATCAAGCAAATTAGTAACAATGGGGATGGAGATGATGAACTAGAGAAAAATATATAAGGTAAAATAACTGAATTTCATGTTTGATTGCATGGGAGATGGTCAAAGTACAAAATGACCTCTTTAAATTGTTTTGCAAAATAGATTAAACATGGATACAAATTATACACTATATTAGTTAGGGTATAGGTTCAGCAGGAGTAACAAATGGACATACTGTTTGCTTCATCAGTCCAGGCTGGACAGACAGCTCCACTTCACACAATCTTTCAGGTAACTAGGTTCTATTCACTTTACCACCACTAGAGTGTTTTCCTAGTTTTTAAGGGTCAATGTAAAGTCATCACTCTGTTCTTGCTCCATCCTGCGGGAAAAGGGAAGTGGAGGGCAAGCAATATTAACTTTAAGTCTGTGAAGTGGGATTTGCATATACCATGTCTGATGCTCATATGCCAATGGTCAAAATCTTGTCACGTGGCCACACCTTAGTACAAGGGACTATGAGAAAAATGGGCTCTAGCGGGGCAGTCAAAACGTGAACAGGGGTGAGGGCCCTATTAGTGAAGGGAAGAATGAAAGGATGGATGTTAGGGAACAAGTCAGCCTAGTCATCAGTCAAGCCCCCTCTGGAAGTTAAGTACT
This sequence comes from Anoura caudifer, assembly GCA_004027475.1. Classification (NCBI taxonomy): domain Eukaryota; kingdom Metazoa; phylum Chordata; class Mammalia; order Chiroptera; family Phyllostomidae; genus Anoura; species Anoura caudifer. The sequence goes on from PVKU01000395.1 coordinate 373,436, forward strand.
CATGGGAACCCCCTTTTCCACCAAATTTAACACCTCTCCAGGGAAAACAACTCAAAGTCCTAACCATTTTCTGAATCCAATAAAATGTTCAGGATCTCTAGGTGACTGTAAGGAAGGCGGGAGGAAAGACTGGATACTAGGGAGGAGTATAACTGCTTATGTTTCAAACATAAATCGTACACATAAGCACAGACATTGTTTTGCTTGGTCATAACAGGTATAGTTACAACTTTAAGCATGAGGACTTGGGTCCTCACTATAGTAAAGTGAATCACAAAAATAATGCAATTTGCATCAGCTATACAATGCTCACATGTAGACCAAATATAATTTTATAAGGGAGTGCAAACAAGAGAATAAGAATAATGGTAATGCTTGAAGATGGAAAAAGAAAAACGCTAAATATTTGCTCCTCTGTGTAAAGTTGATTTAAGATATAACATCAACATATATATTTTATCTGGTAGGCAGTTCATATAATAAAGGATTATAAAAACAGATTAGCCAACAACTTCACATTTTAAAACCTGTAAACTGTATTCAAATGATACTAAATGCAGAGATTAATAATTAAAAAGATTAATAATTAAAAAGGTTTAAACCTGTGTGGATATAAAGGAAGCCTTTAACATGGAATGTTTATTATACTTATGTTGTACCAAATGAAAACACTTTACTGGGTTATACTAACCCTGTTCAGTTTGCCTTAATCTAACTAGGTATTCTTATTTGTGAAATATATTTTTAATTGCAAAGCATCAAAATTTTTATATTTTTGAGAATAAAAAGATTAAAATAAATTTTTGAAAAATATCAACGTAAGTGGCTTAAGAGTCAGCTTTCCACACATAATTGAAAGATTTGAATTTTGCTTTTTTATTATCCCAGAAAATGTTACACTAGATAAAATGATTGGGAAAATACAAATAGATTCATTAAAAATACAGGCTGATTATTCATATTTACTACATTCGAACATATCAAAACAATTTAGTTATATTGCAAAGCTGTAATTCCTTTTCCTAACAAAGCATTACTTTATAAAATTGTAGTGTTGTATTGATTAAATTTTAATACAAAATACTTATTTACACAATACAAAAGTAAACTGTTGTATAGTGCCTTCCACAAAGGGATATATTAAGGCACTTCACAAATATAATATGTTGACCCAAATTACTTTTTGTTTTAGATTAAAACAAACAGGCTATTGTTTCGCTTTAAATACCAAAGGGATTTTTATTTTTGTTTATTAAAGAAAATTTCTAAAGTACCTTAGGTAACAGCAGCAGCAATATCTAAAAATCCTCCCACTGTATTTTCTAATTTCTAAGATATTATTAACTCAGAATAAACATTTCCACTCACAGTTTTGCACTTTGCAACAGCAGAAGGTAATCACTTTTTTAAAAAGTCAATTTCAAAGTGACTTCTTAGTCATACATTCTAGTTTCTATTACAAATAAGGTAGAAAAGATACAGCAATAGGTCCTGCCTTAGGATGTCACTGAACAATACATAACAGTATATCTACAATTACATAATTATAGAACACATTTTATAAATACTATTGATATGCATAAAAGGGACAAGTATAACAAAGACAGTAAGTTTTTAATGAGTGGGAATTTTTTTAAAAAGAAAACATGTATAACCAATGTTTTCACTCCATTTCAATTGAAAGTGTATCAACTTTTGATGCTGTTCTTATCTTTTTGGTCAGGAAGCACCAGATTCTGTACTGGAAGAACTGGATATAGCTTGGGAATAAGATTGCTAAAAACTATTAAAACTATAGATACTCAAGGCTTGTACACAGCTTCAGATAAAAACAAAAAGCTTATACTGTCAGAGGAAATTTCAAAAGAATACAAAATGTGTAGTGTCTGTTACATTTGAGAAATAAGGGCAACAGATTATGTGAAGAGGGAAGGGGAATAGACATAACCTTAGTTTTCCTACAACATAGATGTAAAGACTTGGTTTTGTATTGTATTCACCAAAGTGCAGAAATAAAACAACTAAATGGAAATTTACATGTGACTCAGAAAGCCCAAGAGCAAGAGTAATGTCTTGAAAATTTTGAGTACCAAGCTAAAAATTCTTGAACTAATTTGTTTTGCATAGAATTATATAGAACTAATCAAATGTTTCATGAAGATTGCCATCTCTTATAGGGCATTTTCTTACAGTTCTCTGATTAAAAGAAGATTTTCAAAAATATTTCTTCATCAAGCCAAACATGTCAGGGCCCCCAAAAGGACGTGTTTAAAATGTCATGGTGCTGTACCAGCAAGAGAGTCATTCACAGGGATAACTTATCACATGGTACAGGCCTTTCCCATGACAAATTATCAGTTTATACAAGATGTGTTAACATGAATGCTGAGCAGTAAATTTAGGGCAACGTTCTTAGTTTAATATTATCGGTGTATTTATATGACAGATTCAAGGGTTTACGGTAGGCTTCAACCAGAACCCCTAAAACTGTACACATTTTACGTGTTGTGTTGATGTCCATTTTTTGGGGAAGATTGTCCACAGCTTTCATCAGATTTCCAAAAGGACCAATGATCTCCAAAGACACCCCCACCTCATTACACAGTGTGCTGTGCCATGGTTTACATGTTGTGCTCTAAGAGGGCCACCTGCAGAAGGGTGAGAACCGTGAGCTAAAAAATCTTCTTTGCACCCCCCATTACAACCGGAACACCTCCAACTTAATTTTAGTTACGTATATGATTTTCATTTACTTTCATATAAAGAAAGCTAACAGTCTGAAATCACTAAAATTATGCCTCTTATCTCAAATATTGTTTTGATAAAATTTCTCATCAGTGGAGCTTACCATAAAGAAAATACACATTTTAGTAATGTAATAGAGCACTTTCCCCCATTTGAAAAAAATAAGATACAGTATTTTGCCATGGATAATGCACATTTTTGCCCAAATTTTTGAGGGAAAAATAAAGATGCACATTACAAATAGGTATAATGATTACATACCATGGGTACCATAATCCTATGTATAATGCACACAAAAACGTGGGCGTGCATTATACATGGACCATATTGTATGTACACAGCAAATATAGGTAAATGTATTTTGGTAAAAGGAGAAAGATTTATATGATCTGAAGAGAAACTGGAGTATAAGGTAAATGTATTTTGTATGAGACTTTAAGTCTTCTTGAAACCTAAGCCTATTAAAGGAATCTTGCAAAACATATTTAACCTTAAGTTAGGAGGACTTAAATTTCGAGTAGGGCCACTATGTAACTTTCTCTAATTACTAACGGCCACCTTAATTAAGAATTACACAATAATTAATTTTCTCACCAATCTACCCACAGGTAAAATATTGCCAAATAGCCATTTTCCTTTGCAATAAACAATCCACATACGCAGCACTGTTCTGAAAGAGGAAAGCTGTAACATTACTAGTGACAAAATCAAAACTGTCACAATATAGAAAAAGTACTATTCTAGTGAGTGCCCACAAATAATTTCTAACCAAAGTATCACGTGAAACTGAAAACAATCTCTCTGCTTAGGATGGTGGAAACCATTGTAAATTCTGAAGTAAAAATATGGAAAATCTTAGCTTTTGGTGTAAAAAAATTTTGATTCATGGCAGGTATGTTCCCCTTTAAAATAGAAGCAGCACAAACAGCAAATGGTGGAAGGTTTTAGTAAATAGATGCAAACAGACATGCAGTTGATAAAGAGGAAAAGAAGAACCCTTATGCTTGATGTAAATACATTATCCACAAATATAGTCATTCTCCTCCAGCAAAGTATCAATGTCTTTCCCAAGATAACTATGGATAGACTGCAGAAGAATAAGCTGTTAGTGGTTATTTCAATAGCAAACTAATTTCTAAATATAAAGAAGAAAGGAGGCCTAAGAAGTCTTCTCAGAGTAGCAATCTAACATCTACAGGAATCTCCAAAACAAGTAAAAAAAATAATAAATTCAAGGACTGGGATTCTGTGAAATACCATTCTGACTGTAATCATGTATAACACATCGACCCAAATAATAAAAATTTCATATAATGCAAAAAAAAAAAAAAAATCCCCACATGGAAGCAGCATTAAAAATACCAATATGGAAAGAAAAATGGTAGTGCTTTGCTTCTTTTAATGCCAGTAATTCTTGAGAAACAAATGTTAAATATTCCACAGAGGGAAAAAAATAAAGTTGATCTATTTTTCCCCTCTGATGAACATACTGTTTCAACCCTGTCAACCCTGTATTTCTTAGTTTCAAGACGTGAATTTTACAGAATATCAGCCTAGGAAAACTCACCACCATGATGGCTTAATTTCTATAGCTTATTTTGCACCAAAAACAAGGCTATGGGAGGGGCAGAAAGCTTTGTAAATGTGGGGTATATTTCATTTTTGGTTAAAGCAAAATAAAACTAAAACTGTCTTTCAAAAATTTTCAAAACTCTTGTCTTTTAAAATATTTAGCATATGTACAAATAGATACCAGGCTTCTCCTTTTAAACAAAGCACACTATTTTTTATTTTCAGTACTTTAAGTACCAAGAACTGACTATGATATTCAGTTCATAATTTACTTTATAACAATTTTTTCTAAATTATTGATTATAAAGGCTGGAATAAATTAACATTTTAAAAGGATTCCCCATAATTTAGGAATACAAAATATTGTGCACAGAGCACACACACACAGCTCTGTCATATTTGCATAATTTTACCCTCAGAGCCTCAAAAACCCCTGCATTTCAGGCCTTTTTGAAAATCCTCATTACAATTATTTCACAGTGTATTAAACATACACTAGATCACGATTCTTGACCTCTGAGCCTGTGTGCTGATCATCTTCATCTGACTGGTGCTCTGAGACTTGTGAATGAATATATTCATATTCAATAGGCTTTGGATAATTATATGGGTAGCCATTGTCATCAAAAAACCTCCTAAAGGTAAATTCATAGAAAGCATGTTCAGGGTGCTTTCCATTTTTATACCATCCGTTGAGAGTGTCATTTACATTTTCTTCCTCATTATCATCACTCCATAACTTATCAGGATCAACGGGATCAAAATTTGATGTATCTGTTGGGTGTGTGATTTTAGGAATGTATGAAGCAGGCTGCTGTCTCAGGTCACTGGAGAAATCAATTGTTTTAAAAAATGGATGAGCTTTTATTTCCTCAGCACCATTCTTGCCTAAGCGATCTTCTGGTCCTCGGCAAAGTTTAATGATAAGATCAGAGGCTTCAGGACTCAGTTTAGCTTGCGATGGAATGTGAAGAGATGTTTGCCAGTTGATAACCTTTAAAGAAGATTTTTATAAATTAGGAGGGAATAAGTAAGAAAACCAAAATTTTCTCCAAATTTTATACCAAAAAGTCTTACTGGACTATTTGTAAATTTAAAAAATAAACTGCATGGTATATCATCTTCCTTGCCTTTAATAATGAATTATGGGTGGGAAATAACCTTTCTGCTCATCCCTTCTTCTTCAGGCAACTTATATTAGAAGACTCACTGTAAGTTTTAGTACTGCTTGTAGAAATGACTATTTTTACTATGCCTCCACTCTTCTATGTATTTACTTTTTCATAATGTCTCTAATGTTTTGTGGGACCTATTTATGTCTGTGCCCTTCCACTACAGTATAAAATTCCATAAGGCAGTATAGCCTTAGACATTGAAATTGGAACTTGGTCTTAGCTAAACACATTGAAATTGAGAACAGGCTGACAGTGACCAGAGGGGAGGGGATAAAGGGAGAAAAGGGTCAAGGGTTTTACAGGAACAATCATAAAGGACACATGGACAATAACGGGGGGGGGAGTGGAAACAGGGGAGGGAGATGGGAAAGGCTGGGGTCGTGGAGGGAAAAGGCAGAAAACTGTACTTGAACAACAATAAAAAAAATGTTTAAAAAAAGTATAAAAAAACTGTACTTGAACAACAATAAAAAAAAGGTAAAGTAAAAGAATAAAATAACATTCCTTTCAGAAAAAATTCCATAAGGCTATAGACCATGTTTTGTCTTTGTATTTTTCCTGCTCCTTGGCAAACTGCCTGGCATATAATAGATGTTCAGTAAATATTCATTATGGTTTTGAATAAACCAGAATGAGGGAGACAGGGAAGGAGGAAAGGAAGGAAGACAAGAAGAAGGAAAGAAAAGTAATAGATGGTCAGTAAATATTTGTTAAATAAATGAACCACATTTCTCCTTATTCATATAGGACCTTATCAGCTACAGTAGAGGGAAGAAAAATAAACCCCCTCTTCTAGTATCTGTTCATCTTAAAGTTTTCTCCCAGGTTAGAAAAAGGAGATTCCTCAACTAATGTCTTTGAAATTTTTGTAAAAAAATGATACAGTTGTAGTTATTTATTCCTTGTTCCATTATCTACTTCAAAGAGGGAAAATTAATATATACAAGCAGCTAGACAAGTTCCTTCCTTTCAAGTTACATTCAGAATTTTGTAGCTTAAAGTAAAAATAAAAAATAAAAGACTAGGCATAATAAATAAAAAAGATTCAATTAATTCAAAGATGGGTCAATAGAAATTAATGTAAACTGAGGAACCGAGAGGGAAAAATAAAGCATGAGACACGTAAGACAATATCAAATGTCTGCCATATGTGTGTATACTAAACTAATTAGAGTCCCAGAAGGAGAGATGAAAGCAGTAGAAATCTCTGAAGACTAATGACAAGCAATTTTCCAAACTTGATGAAGGTGGTTATCAACCTCAATTCAAGAAGCTTTATGAACCTCAATCAAGACAGATAAAACTTCACACGGGCACATAATGGTGAACTGCAGAAAAATCAAGGTTAAAAAAATCCTAAAAGCAACCAGACAGAGAGGGAGGTTCCAGTTCTGAGTAAAATGTAATAGGTGTACTATTCCACCCTGTATTTCCTATTGAATGCAGCTATACAACCTGGACAGAATGCACAGAGCAGCTACTTGAGGACCCTGAAAAGTAAACAGTAAAAGGCAGACTGTGGAAGAATTTGAAGCACCAATGAAATGGTGGTGTGTTTACCATTTTTTCCATCTAGAATCCCCAGTCTAGACTCACGGCAGCCCAAACCCTGAAGACGTATAATAAAGAGTGAGCTTTAGGAAAAGTCCTTTTAGTTTAGGCTCAGGGATTGGGAAAGAGGTTTCCTGACCATAATAGAGGCACAAAAAGGCCACCTGAAACTATGAGACAAGGGACCCTTCCTCTTCAACTGGATATTAAATCCTATGATCCCAAGAGGATAGATCAAATCCCTGTCACTTTTTCCCCTGTGTGTGCTCTAGCTACCTTGTCCTGGATGCAGGCACAATCATGAGATGTGTGTGTGGCAGAGTAGAATAAATAAAGCCTCACTTTCTAGTCAAGGAACTGAAATGGGAAGCCTTAAGGATCTAGAAAGTACCAGGGACATAGAAGGAGGAGGAGACTGTAGTTAGTTACAAACTGCTGGGCTCACCTCCCAACTGTACTTACATGGATCTAATCCTGAAGAGCATATCAAAGACTTTGAGAATGGAACTAGGGAAAAGACCTCAGCCAGAGAAATCTGCCTAGCAATGGAAGGGCTTTAACAACAAAACTGATGTTGAAGTCACAAGCCAAGGAAGGTTAGAACTTGTGGACTGAATCCAATCAGGTTTAATGGCTGCCAGAACAATATCAACATTCTGCATAACATTTGAACATGACTCAGAGTCTCATAATATTCAAAATGTCCAGGATATAAGCCAAAGTTACTCGGCATACAAGAACCATGAAAATTTCAACTCACATAGAAAAAGAAAATCAACAGATGTCAGTGTTGGGATGACAAAGATTTAAGAATTATCTAACAAAAACTTTAAGTAGCCATTATTAAAATATTCTAAATAAAGATGGATACTCTTAAAATGAAATGAAAACAAAGTATCAGCAAAGAAACTGAAGATATGAAGAGGTACCAAATGTAAATTTTACAACTGAAACCACTATAACCAAAATAAAAAACTCAGTAGATGGGCTTTGACTGGTGTAGCTCAATGGATTGAGCGCGGGCTGTGAACCAAAGGGTCGCCAGTTCGATTCCCAGTCAGGGCACATGCCTGAGTTGTAGGCTAGAGCCCCAGTGGGGGCCATACGAGAGGCAACCACACATTGATGTTTCTCTCTCTTTCTCCCTTCCTTCCCCTCTCGCTACAAAAATAAGTACATAAAATCTTAAAAAAAAACAACAAACTCAGTTGATGGGCTCAATAGAATGGCGATGTCAGAGGAAAGTGAAGTTAAAGCTAGACTGAAAGAAATTCTGCAATCTGAACAGAGAGAAAAAAGTTTAAAAATATAGCCCTCAGACTGGCTGGTGTAACTCAGTGGATTGAGTGCTAGCCTGTGAACCAAAGGGTCAGGGGTTTAATTCCTACTCAGGGCACATGCCTGGGTTTGCAGGCTAGGTCCCCAGTAGGGAGTGCTCGGGAGGCAACCACACCTTGGTTTGTCTCCCTCTCTCTTTCACTCTCTCTAAAAATAAATAAAATCTTTAAAAAATATACAGCCCTCAGTAATCTGTGGGGCTATACCAAAAGTTCTAACATTGGTGTTTAATTAAGAATTCCAAGGGGATAAAGTGTGTGATACAGAAAAAATGTCTGAAGAAATGATAGCTGAAAACTCCCCAAATTTGACAACAGATAAACCTATAAATTCAAGAAGCTCAGTGAACACCAAACAGGGTAAGCTCTAAGAAATCCATGCCCAGACATTCCATAATTATAACACTGGAAGAAGCCAATGAAAATAATGTGTTACTTAAGGGAACAATTGAATAACTACAGATTTCTCATCAGAAACTCTGAAGGACAGAAGGAAGTGGATATTTAATTTTTTTTTAAATCCTCACCTGAGGACATATTTTTTTCCCATTGCTTTTAGAGGAAGAAAGAGAAAGGGAGGGAAGGAGAGATAGAGAAACATCTATCAGTTGCCTTCTCCTACGTACCCCTACTGGGAATCAAATCTACAACCTGGTCATTTGCCCTGGCTGGTAATCGAACCCACAATCTCTCTGTCCATGGGACGATGTTCCAAACAACTAAGCCACACAGGCCAGAGCAGGAAGTTATTTTAAAAGGGCTGCTACAACTGAAGCCCAGAATTCCATACCAATGCCTTTTCACTGTGTTGACTGTGTCTTTGGCAGATGGAACATTTTTACTTTTGATAAAGTATACTTTTTCAACTTTTTTCTTTTATGGACCATGGTTTTGGTGTCACTTCTAAGAGCTCTTTACCTAACCTGAGGCCATAAAGGTTCTCTCTTCTACTTTCTTCTAAAGTATTATAGCTTTGTTTTATTTCTAGATCTATTTTGATTTAATTTTTGTTTAAGGTGTGACATTTACATCAATGTGCAGTATTTTTTGTACATGGCTAACCAATTTTTCCAACACTATTTGTTGAGATACTATCCTTTCTCCATTTACACCTCTGTCAAAGATAAAGTGGCTATATTTGTGTGGTCCTATTTCTCCATTCTCTACCACATGTTCCACTGATCTATGTACATACTCTTTTGCCAATATGATACTGTCATTATAATTTCATAATAAGCCCTAAAGTCAAGTAGTTGATTCCTCTTTGTCATTTTTGGGGTTTTTTTTAGATTTTATTTATTTTTAGACAGAGGGGTGGGGAGGGAGAAATAGAGGGAGAGAAACATCAGTGTGTGGTTGCCTCTCATGCACTCCTTGCCAGGGACCTGGCCCGCATGCAACCCAGGCATATGCCCTGACTGGGAATCAAACTGGCAACCCTTTGGTTTGCAGGCCCACGCTCAATCCATTGAACTATACAGCCAGGGCTGTCCTTTTTTTAAAAACTGTTTTCTCTCTTCCAATTCCTTTGTCCACCCATAGAAATTTTAGAATAGGTTGATCTATATCTAAAAAATTCCTGCTGAAAATTTTCCTTGAAATTGAGTTAAACATACAAAGTTTGCAATAAGAATTGGATAGCTTTACTATGTTGAGTCTTTCAATCCATCAACACAGTATGTATCTCTGTTTCTTAAGATCCTCTTTGGTTTCACTCATCAATTTGTAGCTTTTAGCACACAGATTTTGTTCATGGTCTATTAGATATATGCCTAAGTATTTCATTTCGGGGAACCTACTGTAAATATTGTTTTAAAATTTCAGGTTCTGGTTGTTCACTGCTTTAATACAGAAAAACAGTATTTATGTTTTATTTATTTAATTTTTATGTATTACTCTTATATCCTACAATCATGTCAAACTCATTACTTCTACAGGGTTTCTTCTTTGATTCTTTGGGATTCTCCATATAGAAAATTGTGTCATCTGTTGAATGTGGGAAGTTTTTATTTTCTTCTAATCTATACGCCTTTTCTTTCTTTTTGTTGCTGTATTGCACTGGCTAAGACTTCCAGAACAGTGTTGAATAAGACCAGTGAGTACAGACATCCATGTTTTCTTAATTTTAGGGAGAAAGCATTCAATTTTCCACAGATATACATACACTTACTTATATATATACATATTAAAATTAAGGTAAAATAAAGATACTTTTAGACAATCAAATGTGACATAAACCTGAGAGAATGCACTACCAGTAGATCTGTACTTAAAGAAATTTTAAAGGAATTTTTAAGATAATATATTAACTCGATGACATAAGTAGTTACAAGTTGGTGGGGATCATTACAGAACAGATGATACCTCAAGACACCCTCAAAGAATGATTAAAAACAATCAGAAAAAAAAAAAAGAACAAGAAAACATGATCAGGAGTTAACCAGACTTCAGAAAGAGGGGAGAGTTGTGGAAGATGGGAGAGAAAGGACATTTCAAAGGGAAGGGCATGAACAAAGATACAGAGGACATATTTGGACTTTAACCCATTAACAAGGGAACCACTAAAGGATTTTTAATAGGACATTTTATGGTAAAAATTGTGGGCAGCTTTTCATTTAAGTGCCAGAGGTAACTTCAAGTGTATGTACAGTAGTCTGTCCCCTCTTATTTGTGGGGGATATGTTCCAAGACCCTCAGTAGGTGCTTAAAACCATGGACAGTACTGAACCCTATATATACTATGTTTTTTCCTATACATACATACTTTTTCACTTAAAGGAAGCACTTTATGGTTTCTCTGTGGCATATCTGAATTGCCAGTATCACCAGTCTTGCACTTGGGGGCCATTATTAAGTAAAATAAGGGATATATGAATACAAACATTAAGATACCATTGTTCATCTGATAACTGATGGCTACCAAGGGACTAATAGGTGAGCAGTATATATGGCATGGATACACTAGACAAAGGGATAATTCAGATCCCAGGTAGGATGGAACAGGACAGCACAGGATTTCATCATGCTCCTTAGAATGGGGCACAATTTAATACTTATCCGTTGTTCATTTCTGAAACTTTCCATTTAATATATTCAGACTGCACTTGACCACTGGTAACTTAAGCACAGAAAGTACAAAAGCAATGAGGGTCAACTGTATAGACTGTACTTTGAGGCTAAAATGTGCATGGAAGGAAACAAAACCAGGAACCAACAGGTGACAAAGAGTAAATTGAAATAAATCTGCAAAAGATACTAAAGATTTGTATGAGAATGAAATATGAGAATAGTTTTTATGAGTGTGGAGGAATATGAGTGTGATATTGGGATGATGGAGATTAGAATTCATGCATGGAATCTTAGTGGGTTCCTTCATCTTTACAAATTCATTCCTTAACTCAAGAATAAGATGCTCTATGTAAAAGGACTGATAAACATCTACAGTGTAAAGGAATTTGTGACAACTCTTTTGGTATAGGTTTTATACTTTACCTTCATTTGTGTTTCTAATGGAGTTTGTGCCAAGAAAGGAGGCTGTCCCACCAGCATTTCAAAAAGAATTACACCAACACTCCACCAGTCACATAACTGTGTATAGCCTAAAATAAGATACCAAATTATTTATAAGCACCTTTTAAAAAGTGCCCAGAATTAATACAATCAAAATTAATATTAAATCACCAATTTATACTATAAAATTAACACTTTTATTATAAATCTGAAGAATAATCTATATTCTAATTAAGTTTCAGCTGGAGATTATTTATAAAACAGATGTTTTTACCTGTGCGTAACAACACTTCAGGGGCAATATAATTGGGAGTCCCAACCAAAGAATGTGCTAGACACCGTTGGTGCTGACGTGCAGCTCTCCGCTCCAGTGGCTTCAGTCTATCCCCACATCGACAGTTAGAGGGGTCACCCCATTCGTTACTAAAATCCATGCTATCTTGCCGTGGATGGTCACCTATAAAGTAAAATAAAGAAAAAAGAAATAAAAGCAACAAGAACAAGAGTAAACCTAGAGTTTAATTTTTTGACATCATGGTTTACACTTAACAGCACTCTCCCCTTATGACAAGTTAAGGCACAGTGTACACTAAATCACTGATGGTGTTTATTAATGACTGGAGCCTGTTAGCTGAGATACCAATAGGACAAGTTTTACACGAAGAAAAATTAGCCCAAGATTCAGTAATGTAGTCACTGTTAAATGATGATACAGATAGGAGTAGATAGAATTAAGAATCAGACTGCTCCCCATTACTACTCTGGATAAAGCTTCAAACAGATCAGTGTTTCATTCATTCAATAAGTGACAATGATAAATAAGGAAGACAGAATTCTTCTCTCGGGCAGCTTCTCTGTAGGGAAGAAACACAACAAACAAATACATACAGAAGAAACATAGTGATGCACCCCATGTTGAAAATGAACTGCAGTGATGTGACAAATTGAGGTGACATTTGTGAAAAAACAAATGGGAATCAACCACTTGAAAACCAGGGCAAGGAATATGTGTCTATGACTTCTGGCCAAAATGGAGGCATAGGTAGATACGCTTCGCTTCCTCACGTAGCCAAAAGAAGGTCGGCAACCAATTTAAAAACAAAAATCAACCAGATTCCAGAAAACTGAACTGTATGGAAATCCGACAACCAAGGAATTAAAGAAGAAACATTCATCCAGACCAGTAGGAGGGGTGGAGATGGGGAGCAAGGACAGAGAGGATGTGCAGCAAGGTGGAGCTGGATGACCTGGTGGTCCCACATTCACATGCATATAAATTGGGAGGAACAACTGGGGAGCGAGACAGACCGTGCAACCCAGGGGTTCCAGCACAGAGAAACAAAGCCTCTAAATACCTGGCTGTAAAAATCTGTGGGGGTTGCGGTGGCAGGAGAAACTGCCAATCTCATAGGAAAGTCCACTGAAGCAACCCACAGGGTCCTACAATGTACGCAAACCCACCCACCCAAGAATCAGCACCAGAAGGGCCCGATTTGCTTGAAGGTAGCGGGGGAAGTCACTGAAAGCCAGCCTAGAGCCGAGTAAGCTGCACTGTTCCCTCTCTGACCACTCCCCCACATACAGCACCACAAACTAGCCACGTGGGTTGCCCCACCCTGGTGAATACCTAAGGCTCTGTCCCTGACAACTTAACAGGCACAAGACAAATAAATATGACCCAAATGAAAGAACAGATCAAAACTCCAGAAAAACTAAGCAACAAGGAGACAGCCAACCTATCAAATGCAAAGTTCAAAACACTCGTAATCAGGATGCTCACAAATTGGTTGAGTATGGTGCTTAAATAGAGGAAAAAGTGAAGTCCATGCAAAGTAAAATAAAGAAAAATTATACAGAGAACCAACAGTGAAGGGAAGGGAACCAGGACTCAGATCAATGATTTGGAACAAAGGGAATAAATAAACATTCAACCAAAACAGAATGAAGAAACAAGAATCAAAAAAATCAAGAAAGGCTTAGGAACCTCTGGGACAACTTTAAACGTCCCAACATCTGAATTAGGGGTACCAGAAGAAGAGGAAGAGCAAGAAAATGAAGATTTATTTGAAAAAATAATGAAGGAAAACTTCCCCAATCTGGCAAAGGAAATAGACATGTAAGTCCAGGAAGCTCATAGAGCCCCAAAGAAGTTGGACCCAAGGAGGAACACACCAAGATACATCATAATTAAATTACCCAAGATCAAAGATAAGGAGAGAATCTTAAAAGCAGCAAGAGAAAAGGAGAGAGTTACCTACAAAGGAGTTCCCATAAAACTATCATCTAATTTCTCCAAAGAACCCTTATAGGCAAGAAGGGGCTGAAAAGAAGTACTCAAGTCATGAAAGGCAAGGACCTACATCCAACTTTACTCTATCCAGCAAAGCTCTCATTTACAATGGAAGGGCAAATAAAGTGCTTCCCAAATAAGGTCAAGTTAAAAGAGTTCATCATCACCAAACCCTTGTTATAGGCAATGTTAAAGGGACTTATCTAAGAAAAAGAAGATCAAAACTATGAACAGTAAAATGACAACAAACTCACAGCTATCAACAATTGAACCTAAAAAAAAAAAAAAAACAAACTAAGCAATAGAACAGGAACAGAATCACAGAAATGGAGAACACATGGAGGGTTTTCAGTGGGAAGGGGGTGGGGAGAGAATGGGGAAGTACAGGGAATAAGAAGCATACCTGGTAGGTACAAAATATACAGGGGCAGGTTAACAATAGTATAGGAAATGGAGGAGCCAAAAAACTTACATGTACAACTCATGGACATGAACTAAGGGCAGGGGGTGGGGGGGCATTGCTGGAAGGAAGGGAGGTGCAGGGAAGAGGAGGATAAAGGGGAGAAAAAAATGGGACAACTGTAATGGCACAATCAATACAATACATACACACACACACACACACACACACACACACTCTCTCTCTCTCTCTCCAGGGCAAGGAATTTTATAGAAACAACAACAACAGAAAGAAGAATGATTAGAAAAAGGGAGAATGGTAGGAAATTGAGTGGAAGCCAGTGCTCATTGATTTTGTGAGCAAAATACATGGTTTACCTTTCACTCATGTATACTAGGAAGATACTGGAGTGTGAAGCAAGAAAATGATAAGACTTTATTTATGTTTTAATAGATTATAATGGAGGACAAGAGTGAAAAGAGGCCAAGTTAAGAGACTATTACAATTAAGCTTGCACTATGATGGTTAACAGTGGTAATAGAGAAAAGCAAACACACTCAGGATATATTTAGAAGTAGAAATTAGATGTACAGGGTATGTGAAAAAAGAATCAAGGATAACTAGGTGGGTAGTGGTGGTGGTATAGTATACTAAACTGGGAAAGACTGCAGGGGGCACAAATACGGAGGGGAAGAATTAAAAGTTGTTTACTGGTAATGTTAAGTTAGAAATCCATGTGAAAGGGAGATGCCATTTCTAGAGAGAAATTTGGAAGTCACTGACATGGAGATGGTATTTAAAGCCATGAATAGATAAAATCACCTACAAAAATATATCTAAAATTAACCTAGCTGTAATAATCTGGGATGTTTGCTTAAAATATAATTTCTACACTCCAGTGAAGATTTTTAGTTAGTAGACCATGATAGAGCCTAAAAATCCTATTTTTAAGAACAACCCAAAGTAATTTAGGTGAATTTGGGAGACATTATATTAAGATGAACATTAAAGTAGGTGCAGATGTCTCAGTTCTACCCATTTACTGTCAATCTACTCCTGTTCACAGAAGCACGGAAGGCTAAGACTTACCTCAGAGGATTGCTGTAAGCATTAAATTAAAATTTATGTAAAGCACCTAGTAAGTATTCAACAAATGTCAGATCGACTTACACTTCCATTAGCGCTTGAAGGGATCTTGGTGAGGCACTGTGATGTAGTAGAAATAACATGGGCCCTGTAATCAGACAAACCTGGGTTCAAAGCCTAGCCCTTACACTTATTTTCTGTCTGACCTTGGGCAAGTTAAGTTACTTCATCTAACTAAGCTTTCTTTCCTTTTTTTTCTGCCTTCTAATGACGGTGTGAGGATTAAACAGCATCATGTACATAATGTATTCAAGGTTAAATAAGTTGTGTAACACTCATACGGTGGAATCCTAAATAACAGTGAAAATAAATGTTACATGCAATAAACACAGAGGAACCTCAAAGAAAAAGCCAACAAAGAATACACATAGAATGATTACATTTAACTAAAGATTCCAGAGTAGACAAAATTAAAAAAAAAGTACATTGTTTAGGGATATATACATATGTGGTAAAAATATAAAGAAAAGTGAAGAACTGATTACGAAGTTCTAAAATAATGGTTACCTACCCCTGTAGAGGAAAGAAGGGGAAGTGATAGGGGTTTGAAAAGATACTGACAAGTTAGTTCTTAAACTGAATGGTGGGTATGGGGCTTCATTTAAAATTATTTTTTAAATGTTATTTGTCTGACATATTTCAAAATAACAAAAAAGAGTGGTTAACACAAAAATATTAATGGTATTTAGAAATAATTAAATCTAACATACTCTTTCATTTCAGAAGTCTAAATGTCTGTAGGATTCACCCATGGTTATCCAACAGTCAAGATCTGACCCAGGACTTCTGGGTCCTATCCAGTGATATCATCTTCTATTTTACTACATTAATAAATTATATTAATATGTACAAAGTTTATGATTTTACTCACCACTCTGGTAGTACTTAGAATCATGTGTCCATCTGAAGCCAGTGCAGAGGCCGAAGTCAGTCAATTTAATATGACCATCACGATCAATCAAAATGTTATCAGGTTTAATATCTCTATGAATAAAACCCATTTTATGAACACTTTCAACTGCACAGGTAAGTTCTGCTATGTAGAATCGTGCCAGATTTTCTGGAAAGATGCCCATTCTAATTAGTAGGCTCATCATATCACCCCCAGGAATATAGTCCATGACAAAGTATAAATTGTCCTTATCTTGGAATGAATAATACAGACGAACTACCCATTCGTTGTCAGCTTCAGCCAGAATATCTCTCTCAGCTTTAACATGAGCAACCTGATTTCGAAGCAGAACATCTTTCTTTCGAAGAGTTTTTGTTGCATACAATGCCTTAGTATCTACTTTTCTTGCTAGACAGACTTCGCCAAATGCTCCTATTCCTAATGTCTTTATCTTCACAAACATAGACTTGTCCATTTTAGCCCTCTTAAGACGGATGTAATTAGACTCTTTTTGGCAAAGCATCTTTCTCATTTGATCCTGGGCATCTTGAGATAATCCAACCTAGGTAAATAAGCTAAATGTTAAATAAGGAATTATTTTCTACACAAAATATTAAGAAACAGCTTGGAAAAACTCAGGCATATATTTAAAGGTTAAATGCATAATAATTTTTAATAAAGCATGTTAGAAATCTAGAATATATTTTAGAAAAAATTATCAAAAGTGCAGCTTAAGGGACAGTTAAGAGGATATACAAGGTGAGTATATATGCAGATTCTGCTGTACAGAGCAAGGAGAAGGTGATACCAACAATCAGCTTTCTACTCCTCTCTAATGCTCTAAAGTTCCCAAAGTGCAACAACCAAACATCTGTCCACATGCATCCTCATCTACCCCTCCATGCATATTCATCCCAAATTACATGATTAAACTGCCTTCATTATGTGTTTCTCTCTGTAAAACACCTATGCCTCAAATATTCTTCTTCCCATTTTATCCTTCATGAAAAGAAATTCTTTCACTGCAAGTTCATTTATTCTAAAAAACTGATGTATTAAGAACAGAAGAATATCTTCTTTAATCTAACTACTGTCAGTCTTTCCTTTTATCTTTCTCAAGACATTAGCGTAAAGGTAGGACTCACAGCCATCACTAACACAAAATGCAAAGGGTTTCTCCTACCTTATTTAAGAGGACAACTTGTGTGATTATAGGGTATCTTTTAGATATTCTGGAACATTTCAAAGAATAGTCAGTGTGACTTATGAAGATGCCAAAACACAGATAAAAACCAAAATCAACTTCTAAGTGGACATGAAATACCTGGATTTAGAAGGAAGGAATAGTTTATTTTTGGCCAGCTAATAACTAACTTAAGGGTTAAAACAGAATAGGAATTTGATTTGAAAAGTCTAATTCTAGAAATGCAAGACTAATTAAAACATAGCAACCTCATGCTTCTGTTAGGATGCGCATTTGCATGCAAAATCTTTTAAGAAGGGTGGCGTGCCAGACTTAGTATAGAACTGTTTGTCTTAAAATCTTACTTGCCTACACAGTAATGGAGGCTACAGAAGTCAGCAAAGCTTCCAACACCATAAAAGTTTAAATCAGCTATTAGTGGAAAGTGAAGAGGAAAAAGGAAAAATAAACTAAGAAAATACACATAGACAGACTTTAGTAAGAAATCCTAAGAGCTAAAATATGGATAAGTCATACAGATTATCATGGTATTTATCTAACAAAATTCAATTTTTAGCAGGAATAACAACACTGTGACATCAGATTTAGAGAAATAATTTGAAAAGAATGGCTTTTTTAAGTTGCGTGAGGAAATTTCAACACAAATTTAAGCCTCTTGGATTTTGAGTGATAGATGTAATATTAGGAGTCAAACCTTTGAACTGTAAACAAGTGGTAAAAATAATGATGACACTACCATTGTAATATCTAGCGAAGAGATCTATATAGCATCACAATGGAGATTAAACTTATTCTGATCTCTTTAGTGGATTTTGATTTAATAATTTCAGCACATTTTTCTAGTTCTAGTACATTATGAAAATGAAATTAGATGGGTAAACAACAGAAGGGACATGTCTCTGACATTTTCAAATAAGACCAACCTGATGAATAAACCCACAAGTTTGAAACTAAGTAAAAATAAATGTTTTGTAAATGTATCAAGACATGAGACCCAGATATTTCCAGCTCATCTTAAATGTTGTAAGATAACATATAAAACCTAAATAACCCATTCCAATTTCCATATAAAGGGATTATGTACACCTTCACTGTAAATTATATTTTTCTTGATTAGAAGAACTTTATCACAGGAAATTGTAATTCTTGAAGTACTAAAATAAAATGCTACAATCAAAATATTTTAATGTTTACTGACTTTTAAATAATTGATAATACATTTAGCTACCAAAAAAACCCCACTGGACCACAGCATTTTAAAATAAGCACCAAGCAAACAGATGATCAATTATAAAAATGGACATTTTAAAAGGTTTTACCCGCATCATTTCATTCTCTAATTGTTTTTTACGATGTAGACGTTGCTGATGAGATTTGAGAACATTTTCTACATGCTGCTCCATATAGAATTTAAATGCCTGAGGAGAATAACTTTGAATACGAGATTCCCTTCGCTCTTCATCTTTCTTGTTTTTTCTAACGGTGATAGGTGAAGTTGTAATCTGTTTCTTTTCTTTATCCCCACTATCAACACTTTCATAACTTTTTTCACCCTCATCTTCCTTGGGCAAGCTGGGCTGATCCTCTTTGTTAGGTTTATTGATTGGTTCGTATGAAACAGATGGGTTTTGGTGTAGTAAATGTTTAGGATATGGTGGTGGTGGACCCTGATAGTTTGGAGCTTCAGCAACAGGCGGCATAACAGTCATATTTGAAGCAGTACCCTCAGAGAAAGGACTAGGCTGAACAGTCTGAATGGGCTGTGGTATCCAAGAAGGGTGTGTAGGTGCTAAAGCAGTCTGTAGTTCTGGTTTTAATACACGTATGCTTTTCACTGGTTGTTGAATTGGAGCTGGTGTAATAGCAGTGACTGTTGTAGCAGAAGGCTGAGAATTAGCAGAATGACTTGTTCTATTTCCTAATGGGTTATTGAAAGAATTTGACCTCACTGGTCTGTTAGGTTGCCAGGTAGGGATTTCATGTCCAGTGCTCGGGGAAGACTGGGCTGGAGCTGAAGATGACTGAGGCCAAGTTGTTTGCAGTCCAGGTACACTTATGTTATAAAGTTCCATGTTATGACTATTTCTATTTGGCACCATCATAGATTGAGGAATATTTCCATTTGTATATGATGAAGGAGCAGCAGATCCCCCCGTTTGTCCATTAGCTGGGGTCAGAGGATAGGGAGGGGGTGGCTGCCGATTCACTGCATTAGCAGAGACATTCTGGTGTATCATAAAATCAGTTTGACCACTACCATTCTGAATCCCAGGTCTCCCTGGTGGGAAGTTAAATTTGTTAGAACTCTGCATGATAATTGGTTGTCTGCCAACAGGAACAGAACTAATGCCTCTCTGTCCCTGATTAGGAGGATTCATCGGGGACGTGTTCAGAGGTGGTGGAGGATAGCCCTCCTGCCAGGCTCCAGGTGGAACAGGAGAAATTCGAGAGATCACAAATTCCATATTCCCAGAATAGCGCTTTGTTTGAGAGTTTGGTTCCCATGAGGGGGGAGGTGGAGTTGTACCTCTGGGAGGAGGAGTCTGGCCTCTCGGGGGTGGTGGAGGAGTGACACTCCTTACTTGAGGAGGTGGTGGGGGGTTCACTCTCTGTCCGTTGCTAGGGTGAGCTTGAGTAAATGCTGTAATACCAGATCCTGACAAAGGTTTTCCTACATCCGTCTGGGAGTTGGGACTTTCAGAACGATAGGCTGCACTTTCTCCTAGTGGTGGGCCATGTCTCTGAGGAACTAAGGATTCTTTAGAACCTTTCCAGCTTTGTCTGCGATTAACTGATTGTTGCACACTCCCTATGATCATAAAACAGAGAAAAAAAAAACATTTTAACCTCTTAGTTTTAAAAAATTTAGTTTGGAATTCTGACACTACTAAATAATATTTCTCTTTCAAGAATTATAAAAATCAAATTTCAGTAAGTGCTTTTATTTTACCTTTTAACGTTTTATTTATTTTTGACTAGGTAATACATTCTCATAACCCAAAATTCAAAAGGTACAAAAGAATACCCACCTCTGTACCTTAGCCAACCAGTTTCCTTCCTTAAAAGTAACCAATCTCATGAGTAAAATATTTTAGGGAAACACAAGTAGATAGTATACCTCCTATATATATTATTGTGCCTTGCTCTTTTCATTAAAAAATTGAAGACTGTAGCCCTGACTGGTGTAGCTCAGTGGATTGAGCGTTGGCTGTGAACCAAAGGGTCACCGGTTTAATTCCCAGTGAAGGTTGAGGGCCAGGCCCCCAGTGGGGGCCATATGAGAGGCAACCACACATTGATATTTCTCTCCTTCTCTTTCTCTCTCTTCCCCTCTCTCTAAAAATAAATAAAATCTTAAAAAAAATTAAAGATTCTGTATCAGTATATAAAGTGTTTCACTCTTAAGAATATTATCACAGTTTTTCACTGTAGAGATATACCTAAATTTAATCAGTTCCCCTATTGATAGATATTAAGGTTGTTTCTAATCTTTTTTCAAACAAAAAACAGCAGGGCTTTATTAGCTGAACATTAAATAAGGTGTGAATTTTACAGTCTTTCTCTTTAATGGAATTTTCAAATAAATGTAATACGACAATATATGATACAAAAAGAAGTACATAAAATAGTCTGGCCGCTTGGAAAAAGATATATAATACATTATATATAATACATATAAAATACATTTGTATAAAACACAATAATATAAATTAATACATTCTAGAAGGATTAAACATTTAAGTGTTAAAGATAAAACCATACAAGTACTATGAAAAAATAATTGATCGTTCAATAATATTGGGGTGCCTCTTTGGAAGGTCTTCCCAAGTATAAGAAAGGTAGAGAACATACAGTAAAATACTAACAGATCTAAACACATAAAACACTTATCACCATAAAAAAAAAATAAAACAGAAAATCTACAAATTTGAAAGGGCAACAGCATCCTGGGAGAAAACATATTTAACAACACATATGAGAAAAAAGTAGTTTATGTTCAGACTGTACAGTTAACACTACAGTTCATCTAGGCTGGCCAGGATCTTGGGTCAATGACTTCAGGGAAAGCTATCACTCCAGGCAAGCTAGGCAAGTGCTCTGGCCACCTTCCTCAGATAGTCAGCTGAGGCTAAATATACCACATGACTCATGCAGCTTTTACCAGCTAAAATGTAAGACACTGCAACCCTGAGTAGACCGCCATCCCTGTGGTTCTGTACATCCCATAAAGCTCTGTGTTCTCCCACCTCCCAAACCTTGCCACAACTGCCCTCTAGACACATTCTGCTTTACAACTGGCAAATGCTCCTGGATCATTAACCCCTGCTCCAATCTCTTTCCCACCATCTCCTTACAGCTGGCTATCTTCTGCTGACATTACTTTCCTCTCAGCCTATTTTAGGGTTATCTTTTTTTTTTTTTTTTAACATTTTATTTATTTATCTTTAGAGGGCAAGGGAAGGAGAGAGGGGGAGAAATATCAATGTATGGTTGCCTCTCATGCGTGCCTGCAACCCAGGCATGTGCCCTGACTGGGAATCGAACCGTGATCCTTTGGTTCACAGGCCCGAGCTCAATCCACTGAGCTACACCAGCCAGGGCAGGGTTATCTTTAAAAATAGGTTTTAACCTATTTTAAGGTTATCTTTAAAAATAAACTGGCTAAAATGTGGGACTCCACCTCTTTGCTCGCCATTCTTGTTTCCAGATCATTGCTTTCCTTTACACTTTTTTAAAAAGCCAGCTCTTCAGAAACTCATGCTTTCTTGGAAGCTGTATTCATTTCTCTTACCTAACAAACTCTTGCTTGTTCGCCCTCAATCACAGGTCACTTTGGTCTACCCTAAGCCTTGCTAATTACCAACATTCTATAATGTTAACATCCACATGGACAAACCATCCATAACCCTTACCTCTCAGTTTCTCCATTCCACCTCAAATATCACTCCCAAGATCACACCTACAATTCTGATGCCATTTATATCTGCTTCTTTTTCAAAATCACTAATTATTTATACTCTCAGACAACTTCTCTTTCTCATAGTTTATTACTACTGCAAATGTTCTTCCACCTAATAATCAGGACCTAATAATCCTCTACTTCATCAGTCCTTCTCTTTCCTTATGACACTGTAACCAATTTAAATCCATGATATCACTTCTTTCCTCCCACCATACTCCCCTTCACCTCTCCTCATTTCTATTAGTTCATTAAATATTTACTGAGTACCTCCATGCCAGGCACTGCCCTAAGCAATCCAAGATAACATCCTTGGTCCCAAGGAACCTATATTCCTGATGGAGAAGACTGACAATAAACAAGTAAATAAATAAACAAGGTAACATCCAGATATGATAAATGCTATATGCAAGAAAAACAAATGGTGTCAAATGATAGAAGTAACAAGAGAATAGAGAGGGATGAGCCAGTGGTAAAAGGTTTCACCAGGACATGACATATGATCTAAGTCTGAGGTAAAGTCCTGAGATGGGAGCTTGGTATTTTCCAAGAACAAAAAGAAACAGAGTATGGCTGGCGAGCAGTAAGCGAGGGAAGTAGTGATACTAGATGAAGTCTGAGATTAACAAAGCCATGGAGAGGAGTCTGAAGGCATGAGAGGCCACTAAAGGCAGAGAAAGCATATGCTGTGCTTAAGGATTTAAATTACCCTTTCAGCAATATCCTGAACTTCCTTTTGCTCGTTTTCTTGTTTTGTACTTGTTTAGTAAAACTCCAGTTATCGGATGATTCCTGCTAGAGAAGGTGATGTAAAGAGTAGATTGATTCCACCACAAATTCATAATCCGCATCATGAAATAAATGGCCTCAGCACTGCCAGGAAATCCCACTTCTTCTTTTGGTCTCCACTATGACTCTTGCCAGTCTCCTCAAATTGCCTGCCCCATTCCTCACCCACCACTCTTAGCAAATGACTTGATTTTATACTTTAGAGAAAACTGAAGACATCGGAAAGGAATTCCTTTATCTTTCCTACGTAACCTAGGCCCATTTGCCCATTAGAATAAAATGGTTGTTTCTCTTCCTATGCAAAGCTAGTAATTCGTCCTCCCATGCTTTGAATCCTTTCTTCTCCAAGCTTCTCAAGAACCTTACTTGACCCTTCTCTCCTGAATATTTAATTTCATCCTCTTAAGTGGAGTGTTATAATTATTTTTTAAATTTGCCTAAAGTCTTTTCTATTCAAGGAAAATAATAAGACCCTCCCTCCCTCCCTCTCATATAGACCACTTCCTCAAAATACTGGTGCTGGTACACAAACTGATATTGGCCCATAGGAGGTAAGTATGGAAGCTGAGTGAAAATTCAGACTTAACAGAAATTTGACAAAATAATTCTGTCTGTTAAAATGTGGTAATAAAATATTTGGACTTATATTTGGTATGTCATTCAAAATTGTAATTTTCCTAATAATTCATCAGTATTTTTTAAAAAGATTTTATTTATTCATTTTTAGAGAAAAAGAGAAACATCAATGTATGGTTGCCCCTCATGTGCCCCGTACAGGGGACCTGGCCCACAACCCAGGCATGTGCCCTGACAGGGAATCAAACTGGCGACCCTTTGGTTCACAGGCTGCGCTCAAACCACTGAGCTACACCAGCCAGGGCAGTATTTTATAAAATTACTAATCTGTACTTAATGGAAAATTAACAAAAATTAAAGTATCTTCATCATAGACAGGATGCACTACCCTTGCTAATGTCCTCACTGTATCTTTGAAGAAAAACTTCTCAAAGAATTATCTATACTTGATTTATTTCACATCCATTTATCTGAATTATGATCGACCTTATTGGTTTTTTAACTGCCTTATTAGCTAAATGTTGTGTCTTCTTTGCAGGTTTATCCCTTCCTATCAGTTACAAAGCAATAAGCTTGGTTCTAGTCCATTTTGTCATTTTTGTCTCTGTTACCTCCTTTAGGTGATCTATTTCTTAGGCAAGGCTACTACAAGAACTAAATATATCTAGCTAGCTTCTTACTTGACACCTTCAACTGGATAACTCAGTGATCCTAACTCAAATTCATGTCTACAACCAGGTTCATGACCTTTCTCCATGTCCTGTTCTTTCAGTATTCTCTTCCATAAAGTGGTGTATCACCATCTGTTTTCTACACCAAAAGCCTAAAATTCATCCCTCTCCAGTATATTGCTCATATGTAATCTATTACCAAGTCTTTGTCAATTTCACTCTTCCCATCTGTCTTAATTCAGTCACTTTTCTCTGCTGCCATCACCCCAGTCCAGATCACTTTCATTTCCTGTGAACTACTGTCTCTCTTATCAAGTCTACCCAGATATCATCACTTGTTCTCTCTTATCTGTTCATCCACTGCAGCCACTTTCTAAAAACACAAATCAAATTTTGTCAATCGCCCTGCTTGAAATATTCCTTAACTTCCTGCTGCTCTCAGGGTAAAATCAATAAACAGTCTCACATAGTCAGGGCCCTACGTACTTCTCCTGTCATATCTCATACTCTTTTTTCAGTGCTCTAGTCGCTGTTATTTCTTTAAATGTGTTATCAAAACCTGCCCAAGAGGCCATGCGTAAGGATACTCTTCCTCACTAAACCTACCCCCTTGCCTGTCTTCAGATATCAGCTCTAGTATTATTTTCGCAGGAAGGTTTTCTCTGATTTTTTTGCCTAGGTCAAAAATCCCTGTATTATATGAGTCCACACCCCCTCTTCATCACACCTATGTAGTCATAATTCTACATGTATTTGTGTAAGTATTTGATCTTCTTTATTAGAATGTCACCTCTAGAAAAGGGCAAGAACTTTATACCCAATGCCCAGCAAAGGGCCTGAAGCACTGGTTGGCGACTAAAAACATGTTGAATGAAATGAAAAATTAATAAATAAGTCCTCTTACAAATTAATTTAAAAAACTCACAAGATTAACAAAGAATTAAAATGTCAATTCAAAAATAACCCATAAACAAATGTTTGACCCCATCAGTGATTAAAGAAATGTGAATGTAAAATGAGATAGTATTTCCACAACTATTAAATATATAAAAATTATAATACCTAGGGCTTACAAATACAGGTCTTCTCATATTAAAATGACCGGGAGAATACAAGGTAGTAACATCTTTCTGAGAGCAAAATCTAAGAGAAAACTTAAATTTTTACAAGTCTTTAAAAATTCAACAAAAATCACCAGAAATGTACAAATATTTAGGTACAAGAACATTTAAAGCAAGGCTGTCTATAATAGCAAAAAAAAGGAAATAAGACAAATGTAAAAATGAGAGACTGGTTAAATAAAGTATGTGATAAATCTATTTTAATGTAGCTATTAATCTCATTCCACTTAATAACAAAGAAAGTTATGTAGGGTATATTAAGTGAACGAAGTAGGTTTTAGTATGACCTGTTTTGTTTCTTTTTTTTAAAGAAAAGAATCAAAATATACATGTATAAATCCACTCAAGTTTCCCACAGGAAAAAAGACTGAGAAACAAAACACACCAAAATCTTGTGGGTACTAATAGTGTTTTTGCTTATTACCTTCTAAATATTCTATGATGACCATGTTTTACTCTTATAATAAAAGATAGTATGAATAATATCTGTGGTTAAAAAGAAATATTTCAGTTGCAATATAACCAATTAGGGAGTTCTCAACGTAGACTGGTCCCTATCAGGATTACCTACGGAACTTTAGGGCCCATCCTCTTGTTCACTGTATATTGCATGACACTATAACCTTATTCTAATCTGAGACTTTCGCTTACTGCGATGCCTTTAACAACTTCTGAGACTAAGGACTTGATATACCTACATGTTAAAACAATGCTATAAAATAAGAGAGGAGGGGGAAAGATTTGATTAATCACCTGGTTTCAAACTGGCATTAATAGGTCTGGCAGCTGCTGTAACCATCTGTTCCCGTCGAGGATCTTGGTAACTCATTTTACTAATGAATTCAATTGCAGCTTCTATACTTCTATTATTAGTTTTCTGGAGAGCTTGTATAACCATATCCTGATATGAAATTTGAAAAAAAGAAAGAAAATTTAAATCTTGTAATTAACAGAGGGAAAGAGCACTATGAGTTCCATTAGAAAAAGTTGTAATTATGAAGAACAGCATCCCAAACCATAATATTCATGTCCTATTTGTAAAACTACTATAAAAATCCATACACTCTCAAATTACTAAAGAAAATAAAACAAACCCTCAAATGCTTCAATTGTTTAGTATTTTCACTTCTATGTAAGAAATTACTTTTTTCTTCCGGAATTAACTTCTTCCAGGTATATTCATAGCAATATGATACTAATTACTTCCCATTCTTAATTTCATTCTTATATGAACAGAGACTATCAGATTGTTAAAAATGTATCATCAAAATACTGCAAACCATGCTTCTGTATTGTTAAAGCACTTTATTAAGCGTCTTTGCCATT
Source organism: Anoura caudifer (assembly GCA_004027475.1). NCBI lineage: Eukaryota > Metazoa > Chordata > Mammalia > Chiroptera > Phyllostomidae > Anoura > Anoura caudifer. Next base: position 400,701 of record PVKU01000395.1, read on the forward strand.
GTGTTTACTAGTAAAAAAACTATATAGTCCTGGTTCCTATTGTTCTTGGGCTTATATTTTCAGAGAACTTTATTTATAAGGACGTAAATATGGGACAAATGATAAAAGAAAAATACTTAGACTATATATGATTATGTGATGAAGACTTTAGGAGGCTAGATGGCATGATAGAAAAACCAGAGTTTGAAATAAAAGAAAACTGAGTTTGAGTTCCAGAAGCTCCACATTACTATGCTTTTGCTTTTCCTGCTCATAAGCAAAAACACACTCCCATGATTGTAGATTTGTGTGTCCCACTTTCAGAACTGTGTGAACTTTGGCAAATTATTTAACATTGCAGAGCCCAATTTCTTCATCTATAATAGACTCAGAGAGTTGACGTGAGGATTAAATAGAGAAATATGTAAAAGCACATAAGCAGTGCCTGGAGCTCAGATGTGGGTTGTCTTCCTGCTCTGCTCCTTCTCCTTTATGTTTTATATAAACATAAATTATACACTAACATGCAGGAGTATACTGACACGCGTTTTTCAAGAGGCAGGCTACTTAATTGTCCTAGAGGATTTAGTATTTCAAACAATATTTTTAAATGAGAAATGGCTTAGTAAGACTAACAGTTGAACAAATGATCCTGCTATATAAAATGACTGAAGATGAGAATGAGACCAATCAAAAAAAGTTGTGGCAGAGATTTATTGTCCACTCAAGATCCATTCTCCCTTTCTTGGAGAATGTTAATGAGTAGACAGAAATTTTCCTTATAGCTACACTGGTCCCATGATAATTCCAACCAATAAGACAAAAGAAAAGATTTCTGGAAGAATGTTGCTATCACTGCTTTAGGTACTTACTGGTCCTTCTTATGTCCTATTTCCTAGGCAATGGATGCTACCTGTTCTAGAGCTGCCACCAAGAAGGAAAATTCAAGAAACTTCCAAGTCATTGGTTAGGAAATCTTTAAAGGTCTGAACCAATGCTAGTTACATAAATTGAGTCACCATTTTGTTTAAAGTATTATTTGGATTTGGATTATTTTTGCCCTGGCTGGTGAGGCTCAGTGGATTGAGTGCCGGCCTGAGAGCCGAAGGGTTTCCAGTTTGATTCTCAGTCAGGGCACATGCCTGGGTTGTGGGCTGGGTCCTCGGTGAGGAATGCACAAGAGGCAACCACACATTGATGTTTCTCTCCCTCTCTCCTTCCCTTCCCCTCTAAAGATAAATAAATAAAATGTTTAAAAAAAATTAAGTATTATTTGGATTTTTGTTACAACAACCAAACCCAACAGTTAGCTGACACAAAGGTACAGTACTGGTCACATTTTATGCCACTCAGACTCTGCAAATTTGTAGTGAAATACAAAGGAATTTAATCACTTTATATACAAATATAAAATAATAAAAATCACCCAAATTAAAATTCATCAGTGAGTGCTTAACTTTAAAACTGGTTAAGTCAAGTGAACTGTGACTGTATTTAGGCTATTATCCCACGGCAGTACCACCTCAGTTGGTAAGAAAATTGGCACCTACCATCCTTTTTCAATATACTGTAAGAACCATATTCTTGCAAAATGCACCAGAATTTCAGCCTGTAATGCTAGTGATAATTATGCTGGCTTTAATTCTTCAATATACAGGGTGAGACAAAAGTAGCTTTATACTAATGAGTACATGAAACAGTTTATTATTGTATTATTTTCCATATGAACTACTGTAAACCTACTTTTGCCCCACCCTGTATATGTTCAAATATTTTTATATCAGTAACAGTATCAACCAAGTGTTCCTTAAGAGGGAGTGTGTGTGCTTCAAATCAGTAACTTTTGAACAGAAGCTTTATGTGACTAAAAAATCTTTCCACATTACTATGCTTTTGCTTTCCATGCTTAGAAGCAAAAATATACTCTAGTGATTGTAGACTTATGTGTCCCCAAGACACATCAATCCTATTTAACATTTATTCCTGAGGAAATTAATCTTGAAATATTTGAGAGATTTTAATTTTATACAGCATCAGAAATATATTCTCAAAAAACTGTAACTGCCTTGAACTTGGCATAACTAAAATAATAGAGCTTATGAAATGACAAGAACAATGAAGTGAAAACTGGATAAGAATTTTGAAGTACCAAGTTGGGATCTTGAATAAATTCTGCAATATAATAGGAAGCTATCAGAATCAGTGATTCAAGGAGGAGTAGATGTAAATTGCCTTTCCATATTCTTTATATCACCATGGATATAAACAATACCATACCTTCATTATTTGGACAAATGAGGATTGATAAATATCTAAATGCTTTTAGTAAAGCAACTTTGCTGAACCGGTTACTAATGTCATAAGGTGACATCTTTGAAATGGGTGATTGTAACAAAGCTAACATATCTTTGAAATGCAAAGTAATTATTTTTGCCTATCCATAAAAGAAAACAGGGCACTGACGAATGCCTTTGACTTCTTAAAACAGTCTGTATTGGAAAGAATTTTTAAGTTCTTTATAAGTATGGAATATATTTGGTATGACTCACTATCCTGACTGATATGTTCACACATAATCACACACATAACTACTAAGGTTAACTTATCTGACAGAACACACTACCACTTAAGGACCTACATAGGCATGTGATTTTCTAAACTCTCCCTAGCAATACCCAAAAAAAGTAAGAGCAATAATTCAGCTGTGTCTTTATTCTACACCTTTTGGCTAAAGGATGAGGAAGAAAGTACAGTCCTCTGGAGAGTCTCCATTCAAGCCATTCTCTGAATCTCCCATCTACTAAACAAGAAAACATCCCGGGTCCTCTACTCCTCCTCTCTCTACTTTCTGGTACAAACTCAATACTTTTAAAACACTTATGCATAAAAAAGATGGGAAGTAATACTAATCAAAGGGGTGAATAAAGTGAGCCAGAAAAAATAATCTTTTTTCTTCCTTGTTTAATTGTAAATCTCCCTTTTCAAATCCTTTACTATATTGCAAACTTAGGCTCTTATTTTCTTAATTAAATATACAGATATCTGAAAATGCAGTCACCAAAATATCAACAATAGTGAAGGAATTTTAAGGGTAGTTATCTTTGTGTTATGAAAATGAAGGTAATGTTCAGTTCTTTTTCATACTTTTTAAGTTTCAACAGGGAACAGCTATTACTTTTATAATTAGGAGAAAAGTTCCTTAATTTTTAAAAGATTTTATTTATTTATTTTTTAGAGAGAGGGGAAGGGAAGGAGAAAGAGAGGAAGAGAAACATCAGTGTGTGGTTGCCCCTCACGTGCCCTTAGTTGGGGACCTGGCCTGCAAGCCAGGCATGTGCCCTGACTGGGAATCAAACTGATGAACCTTTGGTTCATAGAACCGTACTCAATCCACTCAGCTACCCCAGCCAGGGCTGGTTCCTATAATTTTAAAAGAAAATATAGTTAATGCTTGGTTATTCACATTTAATTATATTTTCCATAGCCAATTTTTGTCTAAAATGATTTATGCAGCTAAAATGTTCAAATAAAGTATACGATTATAGAAAATAAATTGTATTAATAACCTGAACAAAATATGGTTAAATATATGTGCTGTGAAGAACTTTTTAAATGAGTTCTAAAAGTAAATACTAAAGACCTGAACAGAAATTTCATTAAAATAAATCTGATATTTTTAGAGATTAATCAACAGGTAAATTTTTAGCTTTTGTGAATTTAGCACTGGGATCTGAGAGTGCTATGACTACAACTGTTTAATGAAATCCCTGATTCTATTTCTTTCTTTGTGGCATAAACTTAAACTCCATGTCCTTAAGAGCTGTCATTCCACGTCAGCCTCTTAGCTCACGAGAGCTCCTATCACGGTGTCCTTACCCTGCCCGCAGCTGGGGCTTTCTTCAGCTGCACTTCCACTCCGACTTCATGGCTTGACCTTCTAAATTCCAGAAACCACAGAGAAAACTGAAGAAATGATGATTATTTTGTTTTAATAATTAATGGAATTGTGAACAACATTCTCCGCTGGTAAAATAAATATACAAATTTATATACATGTTATATTCTCTCAAAGGAAACATTTAGGCAGGAGATCACCAAAACTGTGTAATGTAGTACAGAGTAAGAAAAATCCTTTTTGTTTTTAAAAGCTTACCTCATCAAACCCAGCAGCTTGTAAATCTTGAAACATTTGTGGATTAACCTCTGAAGTACTCCGACTTGTTTCATTCGCAAATGGTTGTAGAGAGTTTCGAATTTCCAGCAAGGCTTTATGATGAGTACCAAATTTGGGAGGATTTCTGACTTGTCGAGGATCTTCAATTGACATTTTACTCATGTTATGCTCAGCTTTTGAGGCATCGGATGGTTTGGATAAATTCCTAAGGGATTCCCGAATTTCTTGCAACATTTGCCGGCTGCTGCCAGTGTAGCTACTGGCAGGGAAGGTCTTAGGCCTCATTTGTCTATATCCTTCTGGCTTTTCACTTCTCTTCATGAAAACATCTATGTATATATCACCCACACAAAAGACTTTAGGAGCCACCTAATAAATTCAGGGTCTTCTCTTGAGCAACACTGCAAAAGATCCTTTGCAGAAGTCCTCAGGAATGTTAAAATTCTTTACAATTTAAATAATTAACCCTATAAAAGAAAAAGATAAATGAAAGCTATAAGGTAATTAACTGATAAACTAGTTCCATGAATGGGAGGGTGAGAGAAAATACTGATTTAGGAGGAAGAGACTTAGGTTATAGTTCTGGCTCTATTATGGATTACTGTTAACCTCTCTGTGCCTATTTCTTAATCTGTAAAATTACCTAAAGTAGTGGTTATAATGGCAAAAAATAATTTTAAGAGTGCTTAAGTATTAAAGTACATTCAAATGCAAAGAATTACTAAGTGAACAACAATTCAATGGACAACCTATCACCAACTTCACCTAGTAGTTCCAATTTTAGGTTTTACAAATTAGACTCCAAATATATTTCTTTAGAAAAAGAGTGTTGTTGCTTTAAAAAGGTTTTTAAACCACTAGTCCAGAAGACACCTTTATGCTTTAAAATAGATGCTTGGGTTTATTTCCCCAACTGCGGCCTGGGACTCGAGACAGTACACTCATTAACAACAGGAAGGGGAAAGAACCTCTGAAGATGAACTGCCTTACTTCTCATTTAATGCATGAATGTCTTCTACAGCGCTCTGAAGAACAGTCACCTAAAGTCTACTAAAATGTCCCCACTGATAAGGAAAATCACTAACTCAGGAAAGCCATTCTCTCTGTGATGTACAAAAATTGTTAGAAATGTTTTCTTTATGCGGAGCGTTGTGAAATCTCACTTCAGGGCATGTTACGAACCAGTGCTAAAACTACTTTGCCTGCGTTCTTACCTAACCATCCTGACAGCCCTGTGAGGTAGGTTTACTATCTATACTTTGTAGATGAGGAAACTGACATTCACAGAGAGTTTGGGTAAAACAGTTTGTAAGTGATACAACCAGGATGTAAAACATTGCTAATTATCATCTACTGGGAGCCTAGTTCTACTCTCATTAGATATAATCACCACTCATGCTACACAAAGGTGTCTACAGTTGGACGATACAAGTATCTCCTTCTTGTCATTTAGGGTTCATTCCTGTTACCTCCTCAAAGACCTTTTCCCTAATCACCTGATTACCCTGTTTTATTGTAGATACACTCTAGTTTGTCAAAGAAAGCAAAGCACTTGCAATGGAAAAACAAAAAAATTATTCAAGTACTTGTTCTGTTAGTTATTAGCAATGTGAACTTGGACATTTAATTCTCTCAAAAACTGTCTGCTTAGCCTATAGACAACTGCAATTGAACAACAATAAAATAATTTTTTTTTTAAAAACTGCTTAGGGATAAAATGGAGTAACGAGGTTTACCTTATGGCTTAAACAAAGCTTAAGAGGAACAATGAAATACAAGCAAAGGAAAATACAAATGTTAGAATATATTGACTGTTGCACCATCATCTATAACAGCAAAAGATGACATTACTCTAAATGCTTGTCAGTAATTGTTCACATAATTCATAATGCATCTATATGTGCTAAAGCAGATGTTAAAAAGAATGATGCAGTTCCAGCTAAATGTACTGACATGGATACTTGTACTCTTTAAGCAAGAAAGGCAAGTTTCAAAAAAGCCATTTTCTATTCTAAAATTAGATTATGGTGATGTTGTAGAGCTCTGTAAATATACTAAAAACCATCTAACTGCATACTTTAACTGAGTAAACTCATGGTATTAAATTATATTTATTGATATTCACGACTTATGCACCTACATGAATACTGCAGCAGGCCTAAGCAGGATAAGTCCTGGAGCAAACCACCAGAGGCCCAGTTTCCTGACAACTTCTCCTTAATAACTACTTTTGAGGTACAATTGCTAAATGAGTTATGAATCAATCAATTCTACTTGACAAGCAGTCCTCATGTCCCCATTTTGTAAAATCAAAAATAATAAAGTTTGTCATGTTGCTGAAAATTACGCATATTCTGTCTATAACATAACCTGATCTACTGATAATTATTTCACAAAAGAAATTAGGACACATCTTGTGCTTTTATGAAGGTGATCCCTTATGACACTTTCTCCCTAAGCCTTCCCAAAATATTAATTTAATAGCTGACTAGTGAATTTCTCTAGTTTTAACACTTAGCTCACCTTCTGAAAAGGGAATATTCCCCCAAAGCTCACCCTTGATCTGTGGCCAAAGATGATAATAGAAAAAGAGTGCCCTGGAGGTTCCTGCAGAATACTGGCCACGGGTTCACAGAGAACAACGGGTAGGAGTTCCTCCCTTTATAAATGAATAAAGGTCAATCACAGCATCTCTCCTTCTTCCACATCTGGTTGCTTTCACAAGATCTGCTCATAAAGATTTCAAAATATTACAGATCAAAAATTGCTCTCTCATTCTTCTCTTTTCCTAATTCTAATGCTTACTGTGGCCCTCCTTATCTTTGTTCTATCATTGAATACTGTGGAGAGCTGGGGGACAGAGAACAAGAACAAAGCTTCACAGGTCTCCGGACCAAGAGGAACCATACCTGGTCCTGATGGAGAGACTACTGGACATATGGCCCACAGGACCAGTGAATCTAGCTACTGCAGCTTAGGGCCCAACATGCTAGCAAAATAATAACATCTTTCCATGACAGTTAAGTACAATATTCTCTTGATTGTAAGGTGCATCCTTTTCTACATTTTAATGTTTCTAAATTTGAGTATATCATAAAACCAATATTTAAAGAAATTTGTTGGCTCCAAAGCAGAGAAGTTCCACTTTTTAAAAAAAGATTTTAGAGCCCTGGCTAGCGTAGCTCAGTGGATTGAGCACGGGCTGTGAACCAAAGGGTCGCGGTTCGATTCCCAGTCAGGGCACATGCCTGGGTTGTGGGCCAGGTCCCCAGTGGGGGCCACGTGAGAGGCAACCACACATTGATGTTTCTCTCCTTCTCTTTCTCCTTCCCTTCCCCTCTCCCTAAAAATAAAGAAATAAAATATATATATAAAAGAATGGTATTGAGTAAAATTTACTACTAAAATATTGAAAGTAAAATAACATAAATTTAAAAAAATAAAAAATAAATAAAAATAAAAAAAGATTTTATTTATTTATTTTTAGAGAGAGGGCAAAGGAGGAAGAGAGGGAGAGAAACATCTGATGTGTGTGAGAGATCAGTTGCCTCTGACACGCCCCCAACGGGGGGCCCAGCCCGCAACCCAGGCATGTGCCGACTGGGAATTGAACCAGCGACCCTTTGGTTCATAGGCCAGCCCCCAATCCATTGAGCCACACCAGCCATGGGAAAGCAGAGAAGTTCTGACATAGCAGACAATGCACACAGCTAACTTGACTATAAATAAAATGAGAAATTTCCTTGTCATTTCAATTGTATTATTTTCAGCAGCAGCACCATGTATGGTTGAATCTAAACCTTTAATGCTCAAGATGTTTTCAAAAAGATTCTACTGTGATGTAGTATTACATACTCAGAAACTGCCTATCACCGAAAACAGGCAATGCAATTAAAGGCATAAACTGCCAACATTCAGAGAATTTTCAAGGGTGAGAAAGGCTCTTATGATGCAAAAGCACTCAAACATGAAACATCTGTCAAAACTTACTGTAGTCCTCCCTGGCCAGTGTGGCTCAGTTGGAGCATCGTCCTGTAAACTGAAAGGTCACGGGTTCAACTGCCAGTTAGGGCGCATGCTTGGGCTGCATATCTGGTCCCCTGTCAGGGTATGTATGAGAGACAACCAATGTTTCCCTCACACATGTTTCTCTCTCTCCCTCTCTTCTTCTTTCTCTAAGATCAGTAAGCATGTCCTCATGTGAGGGTTTAAAAAAAAAAAGACAACTTATTATCTTCAGAAGTTGTGTAATCTCCAACAGTAACTCATTCCACTAAGCAAGAAAAAACAAAAACAACAAAAAAAGGAACCCAGTATTCTTCAATATGCCTCAAAATTATATAGTCAATCGTAAAGAAAACAAGTTCAAGATAATCAAGGTTATGAAAAGCAGCACATAATCATGATGTTATATGTTAACTACCCAAAGCCCAAAGTAATTCAGAGGAAGCCTACATCTCAATGTGAAAAAGGCTGAGACTGCATCTTTTTTAAAAAATTGATTTAAGAGACAGGGAGAGACCTAGATTTTGTTGTTCTACTTATTTATGTATTCATTGATTGATTCTTGTACGTGCCATGACTGGGGATTGAACCCACAACCTTGGCTTACTGAGATGATGTTCTAACCAACTGAGCTACCTGGCCAGGGCCTAAGGCTCCATCTTTATTCTGAAAATACACACACACACACACACACACACACACACACTCCTGAATGAATAAATGTATGCCACTGAAGGTTAATAAAAACCATATGTTCCCTGGCTGGTGTTGCTCAGTGGTTTGAGTGCTGGTCTGCAAACCAAAGGGTCATCGGTTTGATTCTCATTCAGGGCACATGCCTGGGTTGTAGGCCAGGTCCCTAACAGGGGGCATGCAAGAGGCAACCACACATTGATAGTTCTCTCCTCTCTTTCTCCTTTCCTTCCCCTCTAACAACAAATAAATAAAATCTTTTAAAAAAATGTTTATTTTCTTTCCACTGAAAAGCTGTTACTAAATAGATGGCTTGTTTTAGACTTAATGGTGTCTCAGAATTGTGAAAATGTCAATTCAACTTCATTTTTTTAAATACTTGTATATTAAATTACATCATGTGGATGTGCCATAATGTATCTATCCCCTACTGCTGGGCATTTAGGTTGTTTCCAGTCTTTTGCTATTATAAATAATGTTTCAAACACTGATAACCTCAGCTGTTCTGGTAATATTCTAGTGCTGAGGGTGGTGAATTCATGGGTGTCATTGTATTATGTTTCATAGCTTAATGTATATAATATATTCTTTGTACGTATCAAGATTAGTTAATAAAAGATACCACACTAAAAATTCTTGCCCTGGCTGGGTGGCTCAGTTAGAGTGTTGTTCTGTGCACCAAAAGTCTGTGGGTTCAATTTCCAGTCAGGGCACATACCTAGGTTGTGGGTTTGATCCCCAGTTGGGACACGAATGGAAGGCAACTGATAGATGTTTCTCTCTTACATCTCTCTCTCCCCAAAATCAATAAACAAATCCTTGGGTGTGGATATAAATTAAATAAATCTCTCTCTCTCTCTCTCTCACACACACACACACTTGAGAATTTCCCTTATTCCCAAAAGTGAAATTGCTGGGTCTAAGATGATATGTAAAATTCAGATACTTATTGTTAGATTGCCTTCCAGAATGGTGTACTAAATTTACAATCCCTCCAACAACTTATGGCATTAACAAATCTCACTAATTTTTGCTGATATGAAATCTTTGTTGAATCTGAAAATTCAACTTAATAATAAGTAAAGAGAATTAAAAAAAAAAAAAAACTCTTTAAATTAGTCTTACCAACAGTTCTGATCAGGTCATTCCCTACTCAGAACCAATGATTGTTGCACTTAGTGGTTAAAGTACCAGCTCTAGAGTCGAACTTCAGGGTACGAATCCTAGTACTACCACTAAGGAGCTGTGCCTTATCTTCAAATGTGGGCAACAACGATCCTATTTAATGGGGTTATTCTGAGCATTAAATAAGTTTAATACATGTCAAATATTTATAATAAGTGACTAAATCAGTAAATGGTAGCTATTATTTCTTTCTGTTACCTTACCCAGAATCCCCCACCCCGTGTATCATATTCTAATCAGGCTTTCAGCTAACATACCTTGTGCTTTTTCTATTTTCATGTCCTTACTCATCCTGTTTGTTCTTCTTGGGAGATCTCCTGCCATTCAAATGCCTCCTTCATGAAGCTTTCCTTGAACTGCTGGTTGTTACCCTTCTCCTCTGAAATCTAAATTACTTTGCATAGTCAGATAAAATGTGTTTCTGCCCTATACTTATACTTGTCTTATTCTTCCCACTAGATTACAGATTCAAAGAGCATAAGATGATGTGAGACATATATGTATATATACATATATTCCGCCTCCACCCCCCACCACCCAGATGAGTTAATGGATCCAGACAGGAAATGTGGCCTGCCAGTTCGAGGTCATGCTAAGAATTGATTTCACACTGTCTGAACCAGCCCAGTGCTGTTCTCATCATAACTACATTTTGAGTTTCCTAAAGGCAGGGATTAGGACTCACTTCTTTGAAAGGACACTTAAATTGGTTAGACTTAACAGACAAAACCTCCATTTCTTTAAAAGTTCAGATCTTCATCTAATATTCAAATGTTAGTAAATCCAAACAAATATTGTTGATATCTTGTCCAACCTAGGAAAAAACAGGTACCATTACCTAAAAGATTCCAGAGTGTTACTGTGGCTTGAATGAGGCTTTATAAAAAATATGGCTCATCTCAATGCTCTAACTAAACCCCTACTAAACAGTACATATGAGAAAAGCAACAGTCATATGTACTGTTTCTATCTTAGCAGCATAGTCTTAGTTGTTTAGACTGATGACATTTTCTTCAATTAGCTTTCTAACAATTAACTAATCAAAAGTAAAGACAATCACTGTAATTTACTTTCATGCTGAAAAATGACTGACATTTCTACCTGATAAAAATGTTGTTCAATGATTAAATAACTTTTGTAGTCTACAAAAATCCCCCACTAATCTAAATCTAACATTTAGAATGAAAACTAAATAACTAGAGTTGGAAGAGTTCTAAGGCTATGTGTACATAGAACATCAAGGAATAGCATTAAAAACAAAAACTCAAATTACAGAAAAAAAATCCTGATAATATCATACTAAAAAATATTTTTTAATTTGCTTTCAGAGGGTGCCAAGCATGTTCAATAAATATGTAGGCATGGAAAGACTGCGCCTTTCCCAGTACGTACCATGATCTGGTTTCTTGCAGTAGCAGGCAATCGGAGGAACGCAATGCTGCTATTTTTACTGTTAAATCAAATTCCTCCACTGCCTTAGGAAATCACCTAGCCTATTTCACCTGTCAACTTACTTAAGGAAAGAAATGAACTTAGTTAAATCACAAATGTAGATACCTTAGCAGAGAACATTCATTCTAATTATAATAAATAACTATATTCCTAATTCCTGATGGAGGAGATTTGATAAAAATTTTAAATTCCATACATACTCCACAAAGGCCTGACAAGCTTCATGATCCCAGGCATTCAAATCCATCTCCCAAACTGGAGTGGTACAATATTGTTTGTGTGTGTAACTATACTTATTTCTCACTGGGTTTATGAATAACTTATACATGATGACATCTTTTCCATCACATTAACATATGAGTCGACAAACACTAAATTCGTTCCCTTACAGGGGTGTCCGACCTGTGGCTCACTGGCTGCGTGTGCGCGTGTGGTTCAAGATGGCTATGTATGCGGCCCAACACAAAATCGTGAATTTACTTAAAACTTTGAGATTTTTTGTGTGTGATTATGTGTCACGATGCATTTAATGTGTGGCCCAGAGACGCCAAAAGGTTGGACAAGCCTGAATAACTTTCAATTGGAGAAATCAGAGAATGGGGTTAAATCAGGTCACCTGAGTCACTCTCTAAAATACAAGGTCTTCTTATAGTTATATAAGCAAGGCTTTCTTAATATTCTTTTCATTTTCTGTATTTATACACACTCTTACTAGATACAGAACCCTCCATCTCTCCCATGCCTTCTAACTGTGAACCTAACAGTGGGTTGTAAGGAGAATCCCAGGATTTCTCCAAGGTATATCCAGGATCCGGTCCCTCTAGGATGCAAAGGACTGCAGCTCTTTCACTGTGACTTTCTTTCAGAACCTCCTTTCACTTTCCTTCCTTCCTAAACACCGCAGACTCGTGTGTGTTGCGGGTACGTGTGGAGCTGAGACACAGTCGCCGCAAGGCCTGCAGCAAAGTGGCCCTTCCCAGCCAAACCTGCACCTCCAAGGCCGTAAGGCCTGGGGCTCTTCCTCCAGCCCCGGGCGCGGCCAACCCTCGCTTCCCCAAGGCAGGGCTCCGCTCACGTCCCTGCAATCAGCCAAGTCGGGCCCGCACTGAGCCCGGCTAGTCCGCCCGGCCGCAGTAGCCCCTGGAGCCCCGCCAGAGGGGATGGGCGTGGGCCCCGGCGGCCACCGCCCCGCCAACTCCCGCTCGCAAGGACAGAGTGCGCCCCACCCGCTACGCCGGCCCCAGACCTACCTGCAAGGGATTGCGGGTCTCCTGGACAGCGGCCACGGGCCGGAGAGGGGACGCCGAGGCGGCCGGAAGCCCTCCCAGGGAGCCCGAGTATCCCGGGGAGGCACAGGGCGGGGACAGACGTCGGGGGGCTGCCGCGGGCCAGCGCGGCCCGTCGCGAGGGTCGCGGGGACCTGGCTCTCCCCCTCAGCACCAGGCCGTTGCCGCCGTCGCCGCCATTTTGCCTTCCACTCGGTGTCGCCGCCGCCGCACTCCGCCGCAGGTTTCCCGGATGTGGGCATTTCCCGGCGTCGCTTGCGCGGGGGCCGAGGACTGGGGGCTTTTGCCCGCTCGGCAGCTTGCGGAGAGCGCCGCCTGCGGCCTCCTGCCCGCTGCCCGTCGTCAGCTCAACTGCGTCGCCAGCGGCGCCCCTGCCTCGCGCTGCCCAGGTGACTCGCCCCGGTGCGTGCGACCGGGCTCTCTCCGGCCCAAGCCCACGAACTGACTTCTCACTTTTTTTTTTTCTTCTCAGTTGAGCTCTTTCTGTGGATGGGTATAGAATTGAGGTGCGCATCTCAAGGATGCTAATTCTCAGGAGGGAGCAAACAGAAATGAGTTGCTCTCTGAAACTTCGCTGTGAACGTCAGGATTCGGGATTTCTAGAGGCTTTGAAAAAAAAAAGTATTGCTTAGTTCTCTTTTCCCCGGTGAATCTGTGAATTTAAGTAGTTCCCGAATCAGCCATTTAATATGTTCTTGACCTGAGAAAGATGAACAGTTTTATCTGTCAACCAAATCAGAAGAAAACGTTGCTGTTGCCGTAAATGGAATAATTGTGACTGTGAGAGGAGCTTTTATTTTTTGTTAAATTGGAAATTTGGGATGGAATCATTTGGTGTATGATGTTGGCAAGTACCGTCCACTCTTTGTATGTGGAGCTCCTGTGCCAATTCTACCTCTTGAAAACGTATGAGTTGATCTTTTGCAATATCCTCGTTCATCATTTTTCTCCTAGATTCTACTTAAAAATATTTTTAATTAAAGACTCCTTTTTCTGATGTTAAATTAGTTACCAGCTCCTGTATCCAGAAGTTCAAATGTGAAAAACCTGTGTTAAAAGCTTACATTCTAAGAGCACTTGGTTGAAAATCTAGGTTCCATAAGCACAGTTTATACAAGGTAGAGGATTTGACCCAAAATGCATCACTTACTAGCCTTAGTTTTTACTTTCTTCAACTGGGAGACCAAGTAACCTCTAGGGTCCCTTTCAGCCTTAAAATTATATGAATCTCATATGTTCACTGACCTGCTTGCCCTTTCCAGAAAGATTAATCTGGAAAAGCATACTACCCACAGAGTCTTGTCACCTCTGTCACCAACACACGGAACTTCTTAAGTTTCTCAATTCTCTCAAAGCATAAAGGCAAGTTAACTCCATGGACTACTGTCTTTGGGAAAACTAGATAATTCAAGGAGCTGGGTGAATTGCTCTTTCTGAGACTAAGAGGTTGAAGCACAGTAGGGAGACAGAAGGGCGGGGAAAGGAGAAGAGTGACCCAGAGAGGACCCACAATAACAGATTAAAAGCAGCTGCGACTCCAGGTGCGGGTGGAGGTGACAGACCAGGGAGCTCCTTACAAGGGTTGGACAGTCTGAGATGGCATTATCTGTCATTCATCTGAAGATATTTGTATTGCTGTGATGGAAAACGGTTGATCCATCTTCAATTTACTCCACTCTTCAATGCTTTATGGAAATGGTGATTTTTTGGTGGCCAAATTTCATATGTGTGTGAATGTAGGAACATGGACAGTATACATGGAAGAAGTCTGGAGACCAGTTGTGATACTGAGAGCAATAGCCCTCCCAAGAATTCATACAGTCTTAGGGGAAGGCTCTGGACTATGACCAGCCCACACCTAGGGAGTATAGTTGTATTCTGCAGTACCTCCTTGAAGGCAGAGAATCTATATAAATTATTTGGAACTCTGATCAGATTTACTTCCTCCCCCATGTATTTATTCAGGCATTTATTGATATCAATGTGGACTCATGGATATTTCAGATTGTTCCAACTTTGGCTATTGGGAGATTTTCCAGTTGGCTTCTGTGACCCTTTGACATATTCTCATTATTATGTGCTTTCATTTTTCTTTAGAACTTCCTTACTTTCTGGCACTGCAAGATGCTGCAAGCTCTCTTGTATATTTCCCACCACTCCAAGGAGCCCTAGTTCCTTTTATTGGAGAATGGTATTAGCAACCGAATCTGGGGTTCACTGCTTGTATGATCTCTCTGGCAAAGAGAGTTTAAAATTTGTGCATTCCATACTATACACAGGGGTAGAAATTGTTCAGATTTGTTGCAGATATTATTTTATAGGCTGGTATTAATTGCAGCTTAGTTTCATACATCCGTGACCTGCACAAAGATTTTCAACAGTGAATGCATTTCTGATGGCTTTGTTAGGCTGGTCTGTCAGCTACTGTCCCCCAAAGTTGTTAAGACAGTTTGGAACTGAACATTATTTTGGGCTCTGACCAGGTGGCTCAGTTGGTTGGGCATCTTCCCACAAAGTTAAGGTCACCAGTTCACTTCCAGGTCATGCCTGGGTTGTGGGTTTGGTCCCTGGTCAGGACATATATGAGAGGCAACTGATCAATGTTTCTCTCCCTCTCTTTTTCCCTTCCTTCCGCTCTAAAAATAAATAAATAAAATCTTTTTAAAAATTATGTTTGATCAGCCCTGGCTGGTGTGGCTCAGGGGATTGAGCGCCAGTCTGCTAACCAAAGGGTTGCTGGTTTGAGTCCCAGTCAGGGCACATGCCTGGGTTGCAGGCAGGTCCTTTGTAGGGGGCATGCACACATTGATATGTCTCTCCCTCTCTCCCTCCCTTCCCCTCTAAAAATAAATAAAATCTTTAAAAAATTTTTTTTAAATTCTGTCTAATCAGCTAGATTCTAGTCTTTCTCCCTTCTCACCATGCCCATCCCTCCATTTCTTCCCTCTCTGTACACCTCGGACAGAGTGAAATGTTCTGGGGAACTGTTTTGCTGCAAAGATGACTGCAGTCCAGGATGTAGCTGGTAGTTGTTCTACCTGGCCACTTAACATTAGTCATGGTTCAGAATGATGTCAATAGTTTAAATATTGGCATGTCATAGTTTGGATCTCCGTAGATTTCATATCTGAGGGGGGGATAAAGCAGCAGTGCTATTGCTTCAGACTGTCTAGTAAGTTTGAGCTAGGCAGCATATTGATACCATAAGCTTAAATGATACAAACTATAGAGGAGTGAATGTACTACACTTCTTGGACAAGATTCTAGAATGGGTTATTGAACAGAGTTTTACACAATACTATGAAACAGAAATGTTACTGACAAAGGCCAAGGAATTTTTCAATTACGCCAAATTTTTGATAGGATAGCTATAGCACAGACATTTTTCTCACAATAGTCTTCTGAACAAGAGAAATAGGGCAGAATGTCAACAAATCAGGTTGGTGTATAAATATTTCAGTGACTGTAGCCAAATACCAATGATTCGTGTGTCACTGATAATTGACTCTAGGAGGGGGCCTAAGCACTTCAGTCCATTTAACCTATTTTCTAACCAACAGGATGAGAAAGCATACTGGGCAATTCTGAAAATAATTTGCTTCTCAGGAGGGATTGTTCATTCTTTTCTATACTGAAATAAGATTTGTCTTCTTAGAACAAGAAGGATGGACCTATAGGAAAGACCAAAACTATTTGCATTAACTCAATACAGAAAGTGTGACTTAGGAGTATCATGCATGAAAACGTAAGAGTTTTAGTTCAACTACTCATCAACAGTCTAATTGAACAAATGTCAGAATCATTAATACAAACTAAGGCAGCATTACAATAGAGTACTGCACCCAAAATCAGAATAAGATTTCTCATATTCTCGTGAGGCGGATACCACCTGCCTCATTTTGGAAATCACATTTTAAAGATGGCCTTTGGCAAATGGGAGTATTTTTTTAAAGGGAAAACAAGATTGTGACTTCAGTTCAGTTTGCACTGAGTCAGTGCTTACTATGGATCAGATATTATATTATTGTCAGTACAAGACTACAATCTGGGCTCTGCTCTTAAGCTTGGGTCCAGTAGAGGGAGCCAGGCTGCTTAAGACACTGCTCTAAGCACAATGTAAGCTGTGCACAATGGGCTTCTGAAATAGAGTACAATTTAACCCAGATTGTAAGAGGCCAGGGAAGGCTCTCTTGAGAAAGTGACACCTAAAGGCAGTCCAGAAGGGTGAGCAGGATTTAGCCAAGTAGGACAAGAAAGCTAGGAAGGGAACTTTCCTATAAGAAACCATTGAAAGGATAAAGAAGTTTTACATCTCCCAAAAGCTACAATATGTGGCTTTGAATACATGAATTAACATGTGTGTTTCGGGGGCGGGGGGGGGGGGCTCCCGAGGAAGGACAACAGATGGAAGCCCATTTCAATTCAGGATATGCAAACTCATTTATTTAGTGAAACTTCCCGGTAAAGCACCCCAACATAATGCAAATTCAAAAAATGGATTAGTGATGGACTCTCTCATAGCAGGTTCACATGATCATTTTAACCCACAAAAACATTATCCTACCTTTTTTTACAGGACGCTTTTGAGTCCCACTCACACACTGAAACCCTGCCATCATGCTGGATCAACTAGAGCTGTCCAGGTGAGGGAGGCAGCACAGCATATTTTCAAATATATGGTTGAGAACTTGTTGGGAATGAATGCTGTGGAAGGCGTGATTAGGCTGGAGATGCCCACCAGGGTGACTTCCACCTCTGGGATCCTACAGCCTCAAAAACATTAGTTCCATGAATAAAGGCAGTGACAATGAGCAAATTCATATATTAGTTTTATTTATACTATATGAAGTTTGTTTCTTATTAAATGTATGGCATGCAACATCCAAAGGTACTGTCTTTTACACACGATTATAAATACCCTTAAATCAAAGCAAAGTTTCAAACTTAAAACTGTTTCTAGTTCAAGCTAATATTCTAAGCCTAGATGTCTGGTTCCTTCCTTCTACCATTATTTACTATAACGATCAAAGGGAAATTACATACATTTCCGCTGGAAACTGAGATGGGTGCTAATATGTTTGAAACCTTCAAACTTTTCTGCAGCAGAAAGCAGAGGCACAAGCTTGCTATTCGCTGTACATGGAAAATGTGCCACCAGGGACCTAAGGCCTTTGACTCAGAGCAAGGATGTTAGCTTGCTAACTGTAATGCGAGGGTGCTTGCGCTGGGTGGACAGACTCTGTAGCTTAGGCTGCAGCAAGACAGTCATACAAAGGGAAATATAAGGCCAAAGGAAAATTCATAGTTGTGTTTATATTACTGAACCCATGTGTTTACTGGCAAGGAATGTGCATCTGTGTATATCTCATAAAAAACATGAAAGACTTGTAAGTACTTAAAATTTTCTTTTGACTGTTATTTATTTTATATTTGTTTTTCTGTAGTGAATTACTTTTACAATAAGAGAACATCTTAAAAATCAGTCCCCCGTAGACAAGACCCAAAGCTGTTCCCTGGCTGTGAGTACCTGAACATGACACGGTTCACGTACTCACAGCCAGGGAGTACGGTTCATGAGCAAAGGAACCCCAAGTGCCAAGTGATGTGGGCTGAGCTGACAGCACGGCCTCTGCGCAGGCCGTAGCGGGTTCCAAGGGAACAAATGAAGACCCAGAGCTTTAAAATGAAAACACTAAAAAGCAAACATGGGCATGGAGAAAGAGAATGGGGTGTATCAAAACAATAGAACATTATTCAGCCATAAATACAGGAATGCTGTTGTAAGTCAAGGTGCAACATGAATGAACCTTGAAAGCTTTATGCTAAAATAAACCAGACACAAAAAGCCATATCTTACATGATTTCATTTATAGATAATGTCCAGAATAGGCAAATCCATAGAGACAAATAAGTAGGTTTGTGATTGCTAGGGGGTTGGAGAAGGCCAAAATGGGGACTGCCTGCCAATTGGGGGGGGGGGAGTGGGGAGAGGCAGGACGGTTACTTTGAGGGATAAAGAGAATGTTCTGGACATAGATAGTGGTGATAGATGCATAACACTGTGAATTTTAAAACATGAACTACACACTTTAAAAGAGTAAACTTAATGTGATTTGTAGCTCAGTAAAAAATAAAATTATCATGAACTTTTCTGTATGTAGGTTATATTTCAATAGAGTTAAAAATTTTTAAATGCTAAAAAAAGATATTCCCACCAATATAATTATAAAAAATTCCTATGAGCAACATTTTCTTTCCTTCTGATTCTTTGGAATTCAAAGTTACTAATTATCTTAATATTTTTGAGCCAAATATACACAAAAAAGCAGACGTATATACGTATTCCATTTTTAAATGTTGACAAAAAAAGAAAAAACCCGATAAGGAAGCACAAAAAAATTGAAAATATTAGGAGAGAAAAGCAATACTTTACTTAATTACTATCATTGGAATTACAAATAAATGAAAACACACTTCAATTATGTTAACACTCATTAAGGTCTTCATAATCCAATAATGCATTTAATCTACCAAACTCTGAAAAGACAATGTCACTGTATTGTCTTCAAACACTACAGTAGATTATTAACATTTCAGATAAAGATAAAAAAGGCAAAATTCTTTACTCTTCCCACACACCATACTAGCCTCATACGTGTTACCTGTCAAATTTTAGTTTGGGAATAGGCTCATTTAACAATGTCAAAATTATTTTATTGCACAGTGTTCAGCTCAGCAATTTTTAACTCCACTATAAAACTAAAGATAAAATCTTTAGGAAAAAAATGTATTTTCCTTTTTTCGAGAAAAATAAAGTTGGGTATGAGCAGTTGATAGGGTTCCACTCAAATGTATTCTAATAAAGTAACCTGACAAAACATTTTCACCTTTAAAAAAAAGTCAGTGTTTTTGTTCTACTAAATTCTTTCTGCAAAAGTTTATTAAAATTATTAAGGAAATAAAATACAGAAGGATTGAAGAAAATACCTTCAGTGAAAAGAATAAACATGGACACTGGCTAATGCCACATAGTTGATAAAAAGGATGGGAACCTGCTGGTGAGCTGAGTCTCCCGTAATCAGAAATGATGAGCAGCTTCCATGAGCTGTCGAGCAGAGTCTGTTTCAAGGCAGTGTATTCATCAACACAAGGATCCCTCTGTCTTTCTCTCACACATGCCCATCCTTTTGCCATCAGTCACCTATCAGATTCTGCAACTTGTTAGGGGAATTTCCAACTAACAAAATACAGACCTGGATATTGCCATTAACAGTTTACCAATGCTACCCCTGAAAATTTCACATTTTTCAATAATAAAAATTTGTAAAGATGCTGGAATTTGAAATGTTAACTGTTTTTTACCTGAAATCTTATAATTAAAATATTTTCATGAAAAAAGTTGTCTAGTAACATAAATTGCTTCTGCATCGGTTCCACACACAAGACAAGGACCTAAAACATCCAAACTGTTCACAGACAAAGTCCTGTTGGGAAGCAAGCTCGTGATCTCAATACGGTCTTTTGCAGGGTCAGTGCTGAGCCAGGAGCTTATAAGAGACTGGTGAACATTAGCCTGGTTACTGATGCTGTGAGACAAGAAGGTACTATTTCTTCCTCCTGGGAGAAAAGAAAAGGGCGGGGGGGGGGGAGAACTTTTTATTTTTTCTGGACTTCCCTGGGGATTTCTAAAAAAAATAGTTGACACTATTACAGGTGTCCCCATTTCCCCCTCCACTTAGCTCCCACCCACCTGCTACCTTCCCCACCTTGTTGTCTGTGTCCAGGGGCCTATGCATTTATGCATGTATGTTCTTTGGCTAATCTCTTCCAGTCCCTCTCCACCCCCTTTCCCTTGGAGATCTGTTAGCCTACTCCATGTGTTAGTGCTTCTGATCCTATCTTGTTCATCATTTTAATTTGTTCATTAGATTCCGCATCTAAGTGAGATCATACGGTATTTATCTTTCTCTGACCAACTTATAGGTCCATCCATGCTGTCACAAAGGGTAAGAATTTCTTAACAGCTATGTAGTATTCCACTGTGTAAAGGCACCTTATCTTTCTTGTCCACTCATAACTGACGGGCACTTAAGCTGTTTCCAGATCTTGGCTATTGTAATAATGCTGCTGTGAACATACCTTGGTGAAAGAGTGATGATTTTTCAGGTACATCCGTGGAGGCATCCCAATGCCAGAGGGACCCATCCTCAGAACAGGTAAATAAATGATCTGGGTTGGATGGGTGAAAGTGAACTTCCCACACTAAAAGATAAGAATCAAGAAGCTTATCCTGTGCAGATTAGTTGAACAAACTTCAAAACGCCTTCTCTAGGCTTGATCTCCCATTAACCTGTATTACACACCTTCAAACCCCTTCAAAGTCTTTGATAAAGATCAAAGGCTTCAGAATTAAATCACACCATAACTCTCCAAATGGCTTTAAAATGTATATAGAGTAAAGAAGCCAAGTAAACCTGTAGGTATATTGGGCCAGCAAAAGAATGAAAATAAATGCTAATCATCTGACCTATTATATTTTTTAATGTAAAAGTATGACAATCGGATAATTCTGGGAAATCTTTTAAAAAATTGTCTTAAGTTCTCTTATTTTCAGTTCCTGTGTCACGAACATATGCAGGTTATATTATTGGAAAGACTGAGAGAGAAGACCATAAAAGTAATATACAAATGAAATTCTGTAAGGCAGAGTCCAATTCAGCTCATGTCAGGACTCAATACTTCTGGCAAACGAAAACCTGGAAACTCTCGAAGAATCTGGGGTCCAGTTTCGGTTGGAGGACTTTCAAGAAGCCAATTTGGGACTGAGGACTCCTCAAGCCCTAAACCTGAAGGAAGCGTGGTGTGCCACTAGACATCTGGGGGCCAGTGGAGGTTCCCTGCAGCAGGTAGATAAAACGGCTGGCCTGTGAACGAGGGTTCTGTGATTCTGGGTCTGGTGATGTTACACAGGTAGCATCCAAAGTGCAGGGGTGTAACATAAAAGGTGCAAGGCATATATTTGCAAGCTGGCATTTTCATTCTGACGGTTACTGCAATTAAACATCATGTCACAAAGCATAAAAAGGTCACCTTCCTTTGGAGAAAAGGAATGTGTTCTGGGCGGGTCCCTGTATAAGGTGCATTCATACTGTTTCATTAAAACAAGGTGAAACAAAACTTTGAGCTATAAGCAAATGCCCAAATCTAGATTCTTCAGTATTTATTTTCAAACTAGAAAACGAACCTCTAAAAAAACTACCTTATTTCATTTCTAGCCAAGAGATGGAATAATACATCACAATCCACTACATTTGTGTGTTTACTGCATAACAATACAGGCTGGCTATTAAAAAGGGGCTGGTAAGAAGAGATCTGAGAGCTTGTAATTCTACCACCACTGGGGTAGCCAACATCAGACTATGAGGGCATATCCTATTCCTTTTTATTCATTTATTTTCCTGGGCATAGCTATAAATGGAAAAGGCAAAGAAATTTCTATCCTTGTATTTGCTTTATCTTAAATATAATTTTAAAAGCCACTTATCTTTCCAAGGTAATAATGTGAAATTTAATAAACAGAAGTTATAATACTGACATAATGTTTGCTTTTTGGTACTTTCATTCAAGTATTAATACAAACTCCTCTTAAGTCAGACTTTAAAACACTAACCCACTGTCATGATATCAAAAACAATGGTTATATAATGAAAATTTCGGTCCAGCCAATAAATCCCCACCAATCTCAGAAGACACTCAAGCAAACAAAAAGACAAGAACCAGTATCTATTTTTCTGTTAAAAGAAAAAATGAACATGTAGGCCTATCACTGGGGCTTTCGATAGAATAATGAAACATGTTAAAGAATTTAAACATCAAGTAAAAAGAGATAAGTTAATTATTATAAATTTATACAATTCAGCCAAAAGACTATAATGCGACGCAATCCATATGTACTGTTATGGGAAGTTGCTTATAACACACAGCTCAGCCAACAAAAACTGATAGAGCTCCAGAACACTTACTTTCAGCTTCATGAGCCTTCAGTAGAGACACAGGCATAGTACCTTGTCTAACATCCCAAATACTCAACATGCCATCCTGGCCACCTGTAGCCACAACATGCTGTTGGTTGGGATGTCTGTCAACACAGTGGAGTGGCACTCGGTCACCGGTCCTTTTATGGGGGATACAATGACATCAAAAATATTAAAAAATATACTTTATCTTTGCAAAATCCATGAAACATGTTTCATTCTAGTAACTAAATGATAACTCTGTGGCTAGAGCTGCTGGCTGAATTGCAATCATGTCCAAAAATTGACTACATTAAATATAGTTCTAAACATTAGAATGGGGGGGTATGCGGTTTAAGGCCAAAGTTATTCATTCGTTCTTCAAATTGGGAAGCATAGAGAGCAAGATAATCTGATGGTATGATGTGCAAAACATATTTCCATTTCTCAGCTTTTAAAAAACATGATGTATCAACTAAACAGCATATTCTTTACTACTACCTTATTTTATGCTCAATGTTTTTCAATTTGACACATTCTCTTTTCTTGTTAGAGAACAGTTGGCCACACACATAAAAAAGGGGATTTCTGCTCAAAAAAAAAAAAAAAATCTTGGATTTTATTTTTCTTTCAGTTTTAGCTAGAGTGTATTATATCCACTAACAACAGAATCATTCAATGAGCAAAAATAAGTTCCCCATTAAATAATATAAACTTCGAAGAGATAAAGCTCGGAATCAAGATAGCAAATACTAAGTGCAGCATGGTAGTATCAAACCCATCCAATTATATTTGCTTTACCAAATTTACCAAATTTAATTTCTTAAAATGAAATTAAACAAACTAATTTTGCATTACACTATTGAAATCAGAAATCAAAACTTACAGTGATAATATCTGAGAGGGCTCATTTCCTTGTTGTCTGAAATCCCATATTTTTAACTGACCAATTGAATTCACTGTAAGAATCTCGGGAGTTCGAAGGAAGGTTACGCCATGGAGCGTACTGCTGTCTGCATTGTCTGCAAATTAAGAAATCAGTAGTGTGCGTTAACAGGTTTCTCTGTGTCATAAGGATCTTAAATTACATTCCTTTTCATTGAAATACAAGTGAAATTTCAAAGAGGTCAGTTTAATTTCTATAAAATATATACAGTAATATGCATATTAAAATGAACTGTCCTTTGATAGAAAAATGGTATCACTCACAGAACATCTGAACTGTTTTCCAAACCCAGGACTGAGTTTTCACATATGTATTTCTCTATTTCCTCATAAGACTGTTTTTCTCCATTTCTGAGATAGCTGCTCAAGCTTTTCTATATGCAATTTTATTTCTGGCTAGTGCTTAACCCAGAATCTCCATTCGTTCTATTGGGCCAAACCCCAGTACTTTGTACAGAGCTCCCTCTGATGTTGTATTATTCTGCTGGCTCATCTCCAATTTATTCATCTTTTTCCTCATCAACTCTCTCCTCCATGTAGTCCCTCCTAATTGTTACAAGGGCCCTTTCCTTCTCAGTGTCGAAGCTGATACCACACAAATTAGCATATACTCAGACTTTTGTTTTGTCACACTCCTCCAAACTGCCACCAGGCAACGGTCCTTTAACAAGTAGAGTTCCTCAGAACTAAAAATCATGATAAACTACACCAAAAACTGACTCATGAGCTCAAATCACAGAAGTTCAGATTCAGGTCTAGGTTGGTGAGCTGTTAAATATCTCCTCAGTCAAGTCCTTGTGAAGCCTGGTCTAGAGCGGCTACACTAGGATAATCCTCCTAAAGCACGACAAGAAGTTCATCACCCACTCACGCAAAAGACTTTCACCAGCTACTTAGTTGCCCACCTAACAAAATGGAACCTCAATGGCTATGCATTAGACTCCTCACAACCTGGCCCCGATTTACCTTCCGTGCTTCATCTCTCACCTCCCCTGCATAAACGTACAAAGTCAGCTCAAACTGTATTTTCTGTCACTCTCTAAATGGTTGTATCCTGCCTCCAAACTATTCCCTATATCTGGTGTGCTCAAGTTATTTATGGTCTAGAACCTGGATTAAATTAATTACCACCTGCTCCTCAATTCTTTATCCAATAACCCACTCCAGCCAGATAAAAAAATTTCTTCTGTAGTTACTCGGTCATGGACACCTTATCAACATACTGTCTTGATAAAGGGATTCTACTTTATTTATTTCTATATCCTTCAAACACCTCACATTATATATCTACTTAGCACATGGTAGATGCTCAATTACTATGTGATAGATGAAAAAAACATGACTTTTCTCACCTATAGTTCTCACAGCTTCCTTGTGATCAACTCTGAAGAGATTTATTCGACCATCTTCTCCAACTGTGACAATCTCTGGGTTGTTGCACACCACACCCGTGCACGGTGCACAGCTCCAGGAAGGACTGCCTGGACCCGTGTGGTAGTGAGCTGTGACCCACTGCTGGCTGGCTGTCAGCGTCTAGGTGTCAGAAATGATGATATAATTAATCAAAGCAAAGCTCTAAAAATCTAGCACTTTTCTCCAATTAAAGAATGTTTTAAGCCCTGGCTGGTGTGGCTCAATGGATCGAGTGCTGGCTTGCAAATCGAAAGGTCATAGTTTCAATTCCCAGTCAGGGCACATTCCTGGGTTGCAAGCCAAGTCCCCAGTTGGGGGTGTGTGAGAGGCAACCTATTGCTGTCTCTCTTCCATGCACATTGATGTTTCTCTTTTTCTCTTTCTGTCTCCTTTCCCCTCTCTCTAAACATAAATAAGTAAAATCTTAAACAGTTAAAAGAGAAATAAATCTTTAGGGCACTTTATAAATGACTCCATTAAGAAAAACAATAAGAATTTGGTCTTATAGTTACTAGGCATGCTTATAAGCAAGGTAACATTCATTTATTCCAAAACCTAAATAAGGACTTTCTTCCAGCAACTGAAAACTGTTACAAATGGGGCTACTGGAAAGGACTGCCTCACCACTATGCTCTGAAGGTCAGCACTCTGGGCTTCAGCCCACCAGAAAGGCACTGTAAACATGTCAATGGTGATGGAAAGAGATTTATTTGGGGGTGCAGAACACATGATACAATGTATAGATGATGTATTGTAGAAACTACCCCTGACACCTATATAATTTTATTAAATGATGTCATCCCAATAAACTTAAAAAAGGAAAACAAAAAGTCAAATCTTCATACAGAGTATTCTGTCTTTTCAGTAAAACCTAGGTTCTAGCCACAGATGCAAAGTAGCCATTCCTGTTCTTTCTCATGATACTTGACTTAGAAGGTGCTCTTTCTTCAAAGACCAGAATAGGAACTTAAAAGAGAGAATTAGAGAAAAATTACTGGCCAGAAGAGTATATTGTTAGGTCCAAACTAACAGAGTTTAAGATATATCCAATTTCAATAAAAGTTCACACAAACATGGTTGTAGAATTAATGTTAAAAGATGGGTAATATAACAACAATATTTTCTCCATGTTTTGAGATTATAAAAAAATTTAATTACTTGTGTCATTAAGTACGGTCTTCTTTAAGCCTTTCTAAAAATAATAAAATACAAAATCAGTTTTTAAATAAAATTTCTTTACCTGGTTATTTGGATGGTGAAGGAACACTGTAACACATCCTGTTGATGAAGCAGCTACAATTCTTTCCTGATCAAAAAACTAAATAGAAAATTCCTGCTTATTATAGATTCAGAAATATCAGCATGGAGGAAGCTCATTTGTTTAACTTAATTAGCAGTAATAACAATTTTTCAAAAGCCTGTAAGTGCTAAGCAAGTAAAATGTAATGACAGATCTGAAAGTCAAAACTCATATACAAATAAAAGTATTTTTGTGAAGAAAAAAAATCAGTATTTTTTCCTCTAAACTCATTCATCTATAATTGATTTAATTAATTTGGGACCACTACCATAAAGCTTTAGAAAAGTATCATCATTCCCATGGTTAGGCAACTTTCTATATAAAGAAAAGGCAGGGACTCTTAAGTCACAGACCAGGATTTGAGAACTTAATTCCATTCCCATCACTTACTAGGGGCTTTGAGACCCTAGCTAAGTTAAACTGTCTAAGCCTAGGTAAACCTTTAAAAGGGGAAAACTAATTACTACTTAGGTCGTGAGAATTAAAAAAAAAAAAAAAAAGTAAATTCCCTTTCAAGTAGTCCTTACATAGTATGTGATCAAAATATCTTACTGTCAGTTTTCTCATTCATAAGTCAGATAACAAGATTTGATTCACAAGCATGGAATGAGAATTAAATTAACTTATGTAAAGTTACCAAAACAGTGTTTGGCATATGATAGTCAATTAATTAAAAACATCTAAGATTCAAAAACTAAGATTAAACCCTGGCTGGTGTAGCTCAGCGGATTGTGCGCAGGCCTCGGAACCAAAGCATCACCGCTTGGATTCCCAGTCAGGGCACACGCCTGGGTTGCAGGCCAGGTCCCTGGTGAGGGGTGCCCCAGTAGGCACATGTTTCTCTACCCATCTTTCTCCCTCCCTCCCCTCTTTCTAAAAGTAAATAAAGTCTTAAACACACACACAAACACACCCCTAAGATTAAATCTACTGCCCCAATCCTGATTCTGTCATTAAGTGGCTAACATGTTCGAAAATCATAACCTATAGAAGACTCAGTTTCCTGTAAATGTGGGGTGAAACTAGACATACTTTAAGGTCTTCTGCAGCTCTCAATGTGCTACTCTCCGCTTTTAACCTGTTAGCTTTTGGATATTACAGAGACGTACTTGTAAATCCATAACATCGCCATAGTGCCTGGTACCGCACAGTAACTGATGGTCTCCTTCAAACCCTCCATCAGAGTCCAAGTTCCCCAAATCTCCGATAGACCACAATGAAACATAATTTTCCTGTAAAGCAGAAAGTTTTATCTTGAGTTGAAATATACGTTAGACTCTTGAAAATCAAAATTTGTATTGCCTTCAAGCTACTTTGCTTTAAAACATCTCAGAATAATGGTGATAACGAGATTCGAGGCTCAGGCACGCACACCATCGATGACTCTGAGGTACAGGGCAACCGAGCCCGATACGGGATCTCGCGGCGGGGACTTTGGGCGGGGAGGGGACGTAGGAGAGCGAGAAGATACAGAAGAGGAGAGAATTCGCGCGCGGGGGGCGGGGGCGCGGGTCCCGGAGGGAAGGACTCCCTGGCCCGGGAGCAGAGGTACCTCATTGTCCCAAGAGCCCGTAGCGAAGGTCTCCGCGGTCTGCAGACTCCCCGAAGGTACCGGTCGCCAACGGGTTTTGCTGATTTTCTGAGACACAAACTTAGCATAAATTTCCTCCATTCCGAAATTGCTTCCAATAGACACACCGAAAGAAGCCCGAGCGCGCGCCTCTCAGTCCCGCCCTTCCCGCGAAGCCTTGATTGGACCGACCTTATGACGCCGACAGTGGCTGCGGAGAGCCAATTCTCTTCCGTAGGCAGTGAGGGCTCCACCAGCCCCTAGAGGAGGAAGTCGGAATGCATTTCGTCCCTGAGCAGTTTATGAACAGAGGCAACAGTGTCTTTGTATTGTACAATCTGCTCCTAATCTGGAAAATCAGTAGAGAAACACCGACACATACATAATTATTGTGCAACAATTATTGTGCAATAATTGTGTAATGTAAGGCAAACTCAAGAGCAAAAACAAAACAAAATAAATGCAAGAGAAACCACTTAGTAGCCTCCTAAGCTTTCAGTTTTGCATTTCACGGCGCATAGAAGAGTCCAAATCCTTAAATTCTCGTGGAAGTACAGCCCATTAACGCTCCATTTGTTGTCTCCCAAACAAATCCTCTGCTTCAAAGTTGTTGAAACACACTGCCACAGCCTGGAGTTGGAATTTTGAAGACTCCAGCTCTAGTTTTGACGACCATTGCCTAGTTGTAACTTTCCTCAATTCATTTATAAATAATTAAGGTTGAGTGTGATATTTAACGTTGACAGCTCAGGAATCCATGCCGTACGGCCTCTCTGTGCTTTTTGACTACACCTATAATTCCCTTTTATTCCTCTCTTCTCAGAATCCTACCCATTTTTCTAGGGCCAGTTCCTTCCCATATCTTTTCCTGATTACTCTAGTCCATAATCTAAATTAATATAGTACTTGATATTTAGATCACTAATAGAACTTAAATTTTGCCCTCTGTTGCTACTTTTTTGATGAAGATCCTCAATTAAAATGTAAATCCTATTGCATAAGAGGTATGACTTACTCATTTGTAAAAAACAAATCTCCTTTATACAATATTTATAATGGAGTGTTGGTTGCCAGCTTTAGAGAGATATCAGGTCTTACTGAGGACTGAGACTGCTTTTGTTTTGTATGTTTTAAATGGAAGACCATCAGGAAACTGCAGAGATTAAACCAATTTTATTCCTTATATTGAAGTAAAGAACCCTGTTTTGAGTATGGTTTCATTTATGGTCATAGAATCCCAGAAAATAGGTAATGTATATTTTAGATTGGAAGTAGCCTGAATATTACACATGACAAAATCTCGTGAGAACTACAATTTAAAAATTGCTGCTGACACAGTAGCATAGGTGTGTTGACATAGCTTTGTTTTCTACCTTAAAAGTTTATCGGACTAAAGGGTGACTGGATCCTGTGTCTCAATTCTGCTTAGCAGTCAGTAAATTGGATGCGACGGGCATGTTCTCTGCTTCTCCATCACTGTCTGGCACAGCTGACAGCAATAAAGTCGGTGTCGGGTCTAACGGTAGAATCTGTAAGGCTTAGTTTGATGAAAACGCACACTTGTGTGGGGAGAATAACACATTCGGCGTAGGATACTGTGTTATTTTTAACCATTTGCCTTGCTCTAGCAAGTAACGCATTCCCCACGTGCCCCTCCTCCTCTCATATCATGGTATTCTTCCACTCTCTTGAGTTTGTGCTTTAGAATTGAGAACAAACCAGGGTCTCAAGAGTCTCTGCTAACGAAACACTGATGTACTTGTAACAAAACCAGAGGCTGGAGCACTCGGGGTAGAGAAGGCCTTTGCCCTCCCGCGCTTATATTAAGATTATACAGGCTCCACCACAGGGAGCTCTGACACTATCCAACCTAAGTATTAACCAACAGGGTTGGGTGAGGCAGAACGGAGGAAGCCCACCATCTAACAATCTGGACAGCTATAGGAGCAGACCCGCCGCTCGCAACAGCTGACCCATCGGTGACTGCGGGGCCACCGGCAGCGGAGGAACCTTCCCGCCATCGCGCTGGGTGACTAGAATCTCAGCCAGGCACACGACCGAGCGCGCTGCGGCGCACCTCGCCTGGCCGCAGAGCAAACTCAGCAAGGAGGCGGTGTGCAGCACGAGACTTCATAAAGGGACAAGCAACGGTGCCGCCGCTGAGTGTGCCTCGCCTTCCTGCTCATCCTCAGCAGCCACAGCAGCAACGGGCGCAGGCGACTGGACTCCAGGCCACCCCCACCTCCCGCCCCACCCAGCCGCACCCGAGGCCGCGCGGTGTCACAAAGCGCATGCGTGCCGCGGGGGATGCCGGGAGCGCGCAGTGGCGGCAGCGGTGGCGACGGCAGTCACAGCGGCGGCAACAGTGGGGAAGCGAGCGGGGCGGTGACCGTGTGGGAGGTGGTCTCACTCTTGGCGAAGCTGCTAGGCACCGTCGCCGCGCTGAAGGTGGTTCTGTACCTGCTCCGGGTGTGCTTAGCGATGGCCTGGAAATCCGGCGGCGCCAGCCACTCGGAGCTAATCCACAATCTCCGCAGTAAGTGCCACCCCCGCCGGGTGTGGGGCAACTAGGGCAGGCCAGGCCTGGACCGGGTCCCCCCGGGCCGACCGGAACGTTCTGTCTACACCCCGGTGCCTGCTGAACGGCTTCGGCGCAGGGTTGCACCAGCAGTCCCGAACCGCATGCGCTTGAGATCGCGTCCCCCGGGACCTGTCACTCATCGGCGACTCGGACTGGAAGGGGAGAGAAAGAGCTCGCTGCCCATGGGGCAGGGGCAGGCGTCTCCCCGGAGGCTTGGGGGAATGGGAATGAGGCACAGGTGCGGTGGCTGTCACTCGAGTCCGCCAGCAGCTCGTTCGGGTCCGGAGGGCGAGGGGCGTGCACTCAGGGTGGGGAGATGTTTGCCAGGCCTCCTAGACACTGGGCTGGACCTGAGGGAACTCCATCCTGGCCTCTCACTTCTCACCTTCCTCCTCCATAATCGACCTCGATGCAAGCGCGCTCTCCTATCTTTCCTCCCCCGCCCTCCGTTTTTTCCTCTGGAGGGAGATGCCATCGTCTGATACTGGCGAGGGGAGGGAGGGGAAGATGAGAGTATTGTCATTGCGGATGCTGGGAGAAATTTCTGGGGCGGCTGTCCAGTGGAAAGCTTCGTGGGGAGGGAAGAAGAGGAAGAAATAAGCAGGAGATGCTGTTCCTGCTCGTGTGTTTCACGAGCCTTTAGAGATCCTGGGATACACGAACTATTGTGTGCGTGTAATGTTCTAACTTCTTTCAGGACTGCCATATGCTTTACCAGGCTTGTATGGAAGTTTCTTTATGTCATTCTCTTTAGTTATGGCAGTCCTTCCTCTGACGGTAATTTTAGGGTGGGATGAGTGCTGTGTCACTTTCTTTTTTTTAATTGAAATATAGTGTCGTCTGGTCAGGAGACCAGAAGGACTGAGGTCTGTAATATGCTCAATTTATTTCACTTTCTTTGGCACTAATTTTGCAGATAATCACACCTTGACATATGGTGTTTTTATTTTATTTAACTTAAATTTCAAGTGACATTTAATACTTTTAAAGAAAGATATGCAATTTCCATTGTAAACAAATATGACATAAGATATATAGCTCTTATGGTACATTTCAGTGAACTATTTTTCCTTGATGGGTTGTGTCCACTGCAACGGTTCGCTGAACTTTAGACCACAGTTGTATCAAGGGAGGCAGCACAATGTAAAGGGCATGCATTATTTATGGTAATAGAAATACTCTTTTCAAAGAGTATTTCTTTTCATCTCTATAACAGCCTAAAAAGAAGATAGGATATTTCCATTATGCAATCAAGAAAGTTAGTTGCAAAATTTGAGGCAAGTTCCCCTACCTGGGCTCTGCTCTAGGCAATGAATTCAGGTCTGCCTGTTCCAAACTCCAAACACTTCCCACTTTCCACTGCCCATTAGTGCACTAATCTAATAAATAGTACAGTAAATAGGAAAGGAGAATGTAAACCTCTACCTTCTAGGTTGTTTAAATCTTGAAGGGTTTTGTTTTTGTTTTTGTTTTTTTGACCACTTACTACTTTATCTCTCAGATTTTAATTATAAATGCAGGCATTATATCTTTACTATGCGATTACAGGCAATTTGAAAGTAGAATCACTGTTTAATTCTACTTTGTATCTTGTAGAATACCTACAACTGAGATGATAAGTGAACCGAGGATGTATTAATAAAGAAGGACTTCAAGGAATATGGGTGGAAGGGAAGAGGTAAAGATAAATTGGCTAGGTTAAAGGTGGCTCAAACAATTGGTCTTAAGTGGACCGACTTAGTATACATTTTAGACACAATGTATTTTTAATTGTAGTAAGTTACTTTTTGTGTGTTTGTCATGTTTCCTAATTCAATTTGTAACCTCTGGGACTTAAAAAAAAAGTACATCTGAATCCATTCAACAAACTTAATACTTATTCCTTTTTTTCCTCATAAATTCCAATTAAATGTTCAGTATGCACTTTGATGTATGTTAGAAATACCAAGATGAGTGAGAGGAATAAATAACACTATCTAGAACATGGTAAGTATTTAATATTAGTCATTTGACTTTTTTAAAAAACAATATTTAAAACTTGGAAATTGTGGCCTTAGTGTTTAGTAGTAAAGAATGCTTAGATTTTAAAATTCAGTCAAGCATTGTCAGTATTCACTTTATGGAAGGCTGTCTGATTGGAAGTGGACATTTATATGCTGGGGCAGTATTAAGTGTGATTTAAGTTCCCTGTGGATTGCACTTAAGCTCAATGCGTTGTAAATGTCTTTGTAAAATTTCTTAAAATGATCTGCTTGCTATTGCAACATACACACCTGAAACATTCTATATACAGGTTGTGGTTAAGTAATTTTCCACCAGTTGGTTATCTGGCAGTCACTTGGCTGTGGCAGAAATTTGTAATCAATCAGGCTCTTAACGCCTCTCCTTTTTGAGCCAAATTTGTAGTACGCCAAGACTAGATCTTTTCTCAGTGGTTTTATAGTCACTTTAATGTATTGCATTACTGTTCTTAGCTGAAATTTCTGAGGATGTTTTTCTGTCAGCAAATTTGATAAGCAATATTCAATATACATTGAAGTTGCAAATGTTTAGTTTATATTAGATCTATGGTAGGAGGAAATTAGAATTCTGTAATAGCTTAGGCTTTTTTGTAACACTTGTGCAACTTTAGTTTCAACTGCTTGCTGAAGTAATTCCAGCTAATAGACATCATTTTTATATATATATTCATTCATGTAAAAATTTCAGTTGGCACAAAATTAGAAAATTTCTCCCTTTTTCCTAATTAGTCCACTGCTGTGTATTCTTCCTAACCTAAAAGCTTCTAATTAAATCTTGAGAAAAAGATTAAAATGTTATTGTGTCAATAGGAAGTGAAAAGGGATCTGCAAACTGGAAGAGGAAGCAAAATACAGTGGTTTTTTTTTTTGTTGTTGTTGTTTTGTTTTTTTTAAGAAATGAAGTTCATGATTTTTTTAAATCCTCACCTGAGGATATGTTTTAATTGATATTTTTAGAGAGAGAGGGGAAGGGTGGCAGGAGGGAGAGAGGGAGTCAGAGAGAGAGAGAGAGAGAGAGAGAGAGAGAGAGAGAGAGAGAAAGGCAGGTAGGCAGGCAGGCAGGCATTGATATGCCAGAGAAACATTTATCTGTTGCCTGCCATATGTGCCCCAACTGGGGAGCCTGGGCAATCTAGTTATATGCCCTGACTGGGAATTGAACCTGCAACCTTTTCATGTATGGAGGACACTCCAACCAACTGAGCCAGTCAGTCAGTGCCATGATTGGTTTTGAATGTTATAATCATTGAAAATACTGAGTTTTTCTTTTATAAAGCATACTAGAAACATGATTGTGTATGAGTTCATAATGACATACCATTTATAGATTATTTTAGGTTGTAATGATATTTCTCATGATATCTCAGAAGATCTGTTGTGTGACAGCTGCTCTTAAGTAACTTAGAACAGTGATCTAGAACTTAAGCCTGCTTCAAAATCTCCTGCATCACCTGGAGAGCTCCTTAAAAACTGATTAAGACAGATTGCTGTTGACCC
Organism: Anoura caudifer; assembly: GCA_004027475.1. Taxonomy (NCBI): domain Eukaryota; kingdom Metazoa; phylum Chordata; class Mammalia; order Chiroptera; family Phyllostomidae; genus Anoura; species Anoura caudifer. The sequence goes on from PVKU01000395.1 coordinate 434,815, forward strand.
TTGAACAACATAAATTTGAACTTCATGGGTCAACTTATAAATGGATTTTTTCCAATAAACAAATAGGCAGCCCATCATATTTCTGATTTGGTATCTTCAGATCTCTCATTGAAAGCAGTATTTTCCATCCATGGTTAAGAATCCAAAGATGCAAAGGGCTGATTGTATGCATTATTCTATGCCATTTTAAACTATGTAAGGAACTTGAGCAAAATATCCCTGGATTTTGATATCTGAAGTGGCTTCTGGAATTAATCCCCCATGGATACTGAGGGGCAGCTGTTAAGTTTTAGGGGAGTCAAAAACTGTACACAGATTTTCAGCTGTAGGGGTCATATTAGCACCCCTAACTGCCACACTGATGAAGAGTCAACTGTATTTCTAACGAGTTCCTAAGTAATGCTGCTGCTGGCCCACGGATCAGACTTTGAGAATCACTGGCATAGAGAATTGAAAATGACAAGGTTAAACTCTGCGGGTGTTTTAGCAGACTCAGTTTTATGTCTTCAAATAAAATTTTAGGAAAAAAGTCTATAGCTGTCCTGCTCAATAGGAACTTCTGTGATGTCTGTATCTGCTGTCCAGCGTGGTAGCCGCCAGCTACATGTGGCATTGAGCATTTGAAATGTGGTCAGTACAACTGAATAACTGGATTTTGCTATTTAAATTAATTAAACAGCCACAGGTAGGTAATGGTTACCATATTAGTGTAAGTCTGTAGTAACGAAAAATACAGTTATTTTATAATTATGGGCGGATAATGTGCTCATGAAACAAAATAATGTAAAACAACTATGAGCCTGCTTAATTTAGGGAATGTGACAATTTAATGTTTATATTAGAGTTTATTTTCTATTTTTATGGGGATAATTTCAAGCTATGGTAAAATTGAGGAAAAGAGAGGGGGCAGGAGTGGATGAGGTTGAGAGAGGTGGGCTCCTGAAGCAGGGGTGTCCAAACCAGGTGTTTGTGGAAGGGCAACTCTTGAGTAACAGACTGCAAATGCTGTAATGGCCACTTAAAACAATGCTGACGATTGTTCTTTTACCTAAAAAATTCAGCCCACTCCCCTAACATATCAGTTATTTCTATGCATATTTCCTTTGCATCCTCGATCATGTCATTTTGTGCACATAATGTATATAGAATTGGTCATTCAGTCAACTGATCACCTGATATCTGACTGTCTACTAAATGCCAGACACTAGGGATGCAGCAGTGAGCAAATCTGACATCCATTCTCTCTCGTAGCTTACTTCTAATGGAAGCAAATAAAATATATGTCATGATAAAGGGAAGGATAGGGAATGTGGGGTGTTGAGTTTGCAGTTGTAGGAGAGGAAGCCTCACTAAGGTGTCATTTGAGCAAAGATTTGGTAGAGGGGAGGAAATTCTAACCAAGCAGATAGAGCTAAAAGATGAGCATTCCAGGTATGAAAATAGCAAATGCTAGATTTGGATTTGGGGTGTGGGAGAAAGATTGGAGTCAAGGATATGACACCAGTGTTTTAGGCCCGGGCAACTTGGAGTGGTTCTCCATTTTCTGAGTTGGAAATAATAAATAAGTGAGCAACAGGGATTTTGGGTGTGCATGTGGGGAGAGTGGAGTGTGTGCAAGGAAGTGTGGGAGAGCACTTTGTTTTGGGGAATGTTAGGCTTGAGGTGCTTCCAAGACATTTAAGTGGATATCTTTAGTAGGTATTTGAATATACAAGAATTATTATAATTTGTATCTTTATTTATTTCTGCAAATAAATTGAAATTTTAAAAACATTTTATTTAGAGTGTCATTTGTTAGCCACTAGTAGCATACCTATGGAAAAGAGAATATTCTATTAGTTTTATTGTGTACATTCAAGGGCCAAATATAACCAGCTTATAAAATTCTAAGGCGCTGTTTTCAGAAATTGGGGCCTCATTTAAGATCTAGAAAATACCTCCTCATTTTACAGATACATTCAAGTAAACTTGTAGTGCACTGAATAGAAATTTAATTTATATGATTGGGGGGATTTTAATACCAGTGTGTGCTTAAATTTAAGTTAATTAAAATTAAATAAAATTTAAAAGAGTCACACTAACCACATTTCAAGAGCTCAGCAGCCACATGAGGCTAGTGGCTAGTCTGTTGAACATTGCAGACATAGGACACTTCCATCATCATAAGAAATGCTGTTGGACAGCAGTAGATCTAGGTACTAGGTTGTATTACAGTCTTTTTAATGTGATCTTAGTTCCATTGTGCCATTCCACGTATTTTTGTTAGTATTGCATTTAGCTCTGGCCAGCATGCACTAAGACTAGCAGTTAAATACCAAAGATTATCAGACAGACAAGGGTGATCAAGATGACAAGGGTGTCAACATTTTATATAATAATTTGATGGAATTGTGTTGTTTCATTTAGCTATGAGAAAGCTCAAGAGAGCACTAGTGTTTAAGTATTTGAAGAAATGTCATGTACTAGAGGGTCAAACCAGGACAAATAGGACGCAGATTTTGGCTCACTCTGAGAGTGGTTACTAAGCTATCCTAACAGTCAAAGAGCTGGCTTTGAAAAATAGTGTTTTCTGTTACTGGATATCTTAAAGCAAAGAAGGGTTGACAGTTCCACTGTAAGGGATATTGAGGAGGAGATTTGTCATCAGCTTTGATTATACACTAGATCTCTAAGGATGCTTCCAAATCCAAGATTCTGTAACTTTAATCGTGTCACAGACTGTATGAAATCACCTATGTAGGGTGTGTGTCTGTGTGTGTGTTAGGAAAGAGTCACAGAAGTTAACATTTGGTAATCTATATTTAATTTTATTTTTTAAGTTATTATTTTATTTTTTCTTTTTTAAATTATATTTTCTTGATTATGCTATTTCAGTTCACCTGATTTCCGCCCCCCCTTTGCCTCCCCCTCCACCCAGCAACCCCCCCATGCCCTCAGGCAATCCTACCACCATTGTTCATGTATAAGTTCTCTAGCTGCTCCATTTCCCTTTCCCTCTTCCCATCTGGCAACCAACAAAACGCTCTCTGTATCTATGATTCTGTCTGTCCTTGTTTTCTTTTTTTTTACAATATTTTTAAATTATATTTTATTGATTATGCTATTGCAGTTGTCCCATTCTCCCCCATCATTCCCCTCTACCCTGCATACCCTCTCCCACCCACCCACATATCCCCCCTTTAGTTCATGTCCATGTGTCATAAGTTCTTTAGCTGCTACATTTCCCACACTATTCTTGGCCAACCCCTGTCTATTTTCTACCCACCATCTATGCTACTTATTCTCCGTACCTCTTTCCCCCTCTCTCCTCCTCCCACTCCCCTGTTGCTAACCCTCCATGTGATCTCCATTTCTGTGTTTCTGCTCCTGTTCTAGCTGTTTGCTTAGTTTGCTTTTGTTTTAGGTGTGGTTGCTTTTAGGTGTTTTAGATTGCTTTTGTTTTAATATCTGTGAGTTTGCTGTCTTTTTACTGTCATATTTTTTATCTTCTTTTTCTTAGGTAAGTCCCTTTAACATTTCATATAATAAGGGCTTGCTGATGATGAACTCCTTTAACTTGACCTTATCCAAGAAGCACTTTATTTTCTCTTCCATTCTAAATGACAGCTTTGCTGGATAGAGCAATCTTGGATGTATGTCCTTGACTTTCATGACTTGGAATACTTCTTTCCAGCCCCTTCTTGTCTGTAAGGTCTCTTTTGAGAAATCAGCTGACAGTCTGATGGGAACTCCTTTGTAGGTGACTGTCCCCTTATCCCTTGCTGCTTCTAGAATTCTAGGCTAATGTAATTATGATGTGCCTTGGTGTGTTCCCCCTTGGGTCCAACTTCTTTGGGACTCTCTGAGCTTCCTGGACTTCCTGGAAGTCTATTTCCTTTGCCAGATTGGGGAAGTTCTCCCTTATTATTTGTTCAAATAAGCTTTCCACTTGTTGCTCTTCCTCTTCCCCTTCTGGTACCCCTATAATTCGGATGTTGGGACGTTTAAAGATGTCCTGGAGGTTCCTAAGCCTCTCCTCATTTCTTTGAATTCTTGTTTCTTCATTCTTTTCTGTTGGTTTGTTTCTTTCTTCCTTCTGGTCCACTTCATTGATTTGAGTCCCAGTTTTCCTCCCATCTCTATTGGTTCCCTGTGCGTTTTCCTTCATTTCACTTATTGCAGCCTTCATTTCTTCATCTAATTTGTGAGCAAAATCAACCAATTCTGTGAACATCCTGATCACCAGTGCTTTGAACTGTGCATCTGATAGATTGGCTATCTCTTGGTTGCTTAGATGAATTGGTCTGGGGCTTTGATTTGTTCTCCCGTTTGAGCCATTTTGGGGGTTTTTTTTGGTCTGATCGTAGCTGTTACATAATAAGGGATGGAGCCTTAGGTGTTCCCCAGGGCGGGGCAGCCCACTTGCTAGGTTGTGATGCTGTATGTGGGGACAGGGTCTTGGTGTTTCTAGGTTTTATTTCCCAGCATTAGAACCCTGGGTTGCGAGTTCTGTCTTGCTCCCGGTTTTCACCTGGATTATCTGCATGCAAATGTGGGACCACCTGCTCAGCCAGCTGCCTTGCACCTGTCTGATAGCCGCTGTCTGCAGGTGCCTGCGTGCCCGGGTCCACCAGCCTCTGCTTCCTCCTGCCGCCACTCCGCCCCTCTTACCAGTCTGGATGAATGGTTGTCGAACTTCCGTACAGTTCAATTTTCTCTCAGTTCTGTTTGTTTTCTTGTTTCTGAATCCTTGCTGTCCTTAATTTTGGTTGTGCAGGAGGCACAGTGTGTCTACCTACGCCTCCATCTTGGTTGGAAGTATCCTTCTTGTTTTCTTAGTTTGTTTTTCAGATTCCATTGTTGATAGATTTGTATTTTTTTTTTTTTTGCCATTTTATTGTTCAGAATTTTGATCTTCTATTTCTTAAATAGGTCCCTTTAACATTTCATATAATAATGGTTTGGTGATAATGAACTCCTTTAGTTTTTTTTCATACCTGGAAAGCGTTTTATTTGTCATTCAATTCTAAGTGATATCTTTGCTGGGTAGAGCAATCTTGGCTGTAGGTCCCTGCTTTTCATGACTTTGAATATTTCTTGCCATTCCCTTCTAGCCTGCAAAATTTCTTTTGAGAAATCAGCTTCAAGTCTTATGGGAACTTGCTGTAGGTAACTAACTTTTTTCTTTTGCCATTTTTAAGATCTCTTTATCTTTATCCTTTGGCATTTTAATTATGATATGTCTTGGATGGGCCTCTTTGCATCCATCTTGTTTGGGACTCTCTGTACTTCCTGGACTTGCATGTCTATTTCCTTAACCAAATTAGGGAAGTTTTCTTTCAATATTTTTTCAAATAGATTTCCAAATTTCTTGCTTTCTCTCCTCCTTCTTGCAAGAGGTCAAACATTGGACCTCTTGCAGTTCTTCCAGAGTCTGCTTATACTATTCTCATTTTTTTGGACTCTTTTTTCTTGTTGTTCTGATGGGTTGCTCTTTGCTTCCTTATTTTCCATATCATTGATTTGAATCTTGGCTTTATCCACTCAAATGTTGTTTTCCTGTAAATTGTTTATTCCATTTAGTGTATTCTTTTTTTACTACATCTTTTTTATGCTGCTGAGGTCTCCACTAAGTTCCTTGAGCATCATTATAACCAATGTTTTGAACTCTGCATCTGATAGATTGCTTATCTTCATTTTGTTTAGCTCTTTTTCTGGAGTTTTGACCTGTTCCTTCATTTGGGCCGTGTTTCTTTGGCTTCCCGTTTTGGCAGCCTCCCTGTGTTTGTTTCTGTGTATTAGGTAGAGCTGCTTTGACTCTGTCTTAGTAGCATGGCCTAACATAGTAAGAGTCCTATAGGGTCCAGTAGCACAGCTTCCCCTATCACCCAAGCTGGGCACTCAAGGTGTGCCCTTCATGTGGGCTAAGTATACCCTCCTCTTGTAGTTGAGCCTTGGTTGCTGTTGGCAGATCAATGGGAGCAGTTTTCCCAGTACAGTCATCTGCAAGGATTGGCTGTCACCACTGACCACTGTTGAGGATCAGCTATATAGGGTCAGGATGGTGGTTCTCCAAAATGATCTGTAGCTATCTACTGGGTGCCCTTGCCCTGGGATTTCCCAATTGATACAGGCCAAGGTCAGCCCTCACCTATGTTTTTCCTGAGGGCACCCTTTCTGAGCTATAAAGTAATCTAAGAAGGCTGCTATTTGTGCTGGGCTTGGAGATTTCCAGGCAAAGCCAAGCCATGAATCTAAGCTGATGGCTGCTTGTGCAAAGCCTGGGGCTCACTGAGGCCAACTGTTGCATGTTTGATAGGATTTAGGAAGTTGTGAAGCTGAGACAAGACCAACCATTCATATGGAAAAGCAGTTTGGGTGGGCCTGTAAGTTGGGTGGGGCGGAGTCTCTGGGGATCTCCAAGGTGGGTCAAACAATGTTAGCCAGGTTGATGGGGTCTCAGCTATAGCACCAGGTTGTCAGCTCTGTGGCTCTGTGGGGGGACGGTTCAGAAAAGGGACAATGGCCTCTGCTCTCCTTGATTCCAGACACTTCAGTTTCTCCTTATATACCACTGGTACCTTTCAAGCTGCTACCCTGGTGCTGGAACTCATAGGGAGTGAGTCTGAGCTGGTGAGTCTGTGAGTGGGTTCTTACTCAATCCCCACCGGTTTTTGCAGCCAGAATTTGTGAAGACTTATCTTCCTGACACTGGAACCCTGGGCTGGAGGGTACTGATGTGGGGCCGGGACTCCTCACTCCTGAGATGTCCCTCCTTAATTTTTATCCACCACACGTGGGTGAGGGACCAGCCCCTTCCATGTCTGTGCCCCCTCTACCAGTCTGGATGGATGTGGTTTCTTTAATTCCATAGTTGTCAAACTTCCATTCAACTTGGTTTCTGACAGTTCTGAGCAATGGTGGTTCTATATTTTAGTTGTGATTTTGATGAGGTTGTGTGAAGAAGTAGGCCATGTCTGCCTACACTGCCATCTTGACTGGAAGCCTAGTTATCTGTATTGTAGAGTTTCACATAATATTTTAGTTTGTGACGAGTCCAGGGAACATTCTTCTTTGGAAATAATATCAAAATAGTTAACTTTATATTCACTTTTGTACTAAGAGTTATAACAATGTAGAGAAAGATGCATTTTTAAAAAAATAATCTCTGGTCCTTAGATGGTATGCTTTATCATAACTTGCTATCACATAAAATTTTTCTTTGATTATACTGTGAATTTAAGAGTAGTGCCTTTCAGACTTCCTGTATTAAGTGTCTCAAGCTCCACCTAATTAATTGTTCTAGATGGGAGGTAAAAGATGACTTTTGTTCACTTACTGTTTTTCTTGCACATTTATAGTTGAGAAGAAATATAGACTAGATGATTAACAACTGTTCAAGTCATATAAATAAATATAGTAAGGTCATATTTCTTTTATTGGGATGTAACTCTAAATCAAGCTTAGAGAACATTTCTGTTCCTGTGTTTTTAGTGCTTCATACCAACACAGGCCCTCTTTTTCATTTCTGCCAGAGTTGCTTTCACTCTTCTATTTTTCTAGATCACAAATTTTGGAGTACTCACTAATTCTTTCAGACTGTCACCAAATTAACTAAGTATAGTAACTCCTCACTTAACATCATCTACAAGTTCTTGGAAACTGCAACTTTAAGTAAAACAACATGTAACAAAACCAACTTTACCATACACTAATTGATATAAACATGAATTAGTTTCTATGGTATATTCCTGCTCACAAAAACATCACCAAACTTCTAAATAAAGACTCAAAACACTTCTCTATTAAACACTGAGATAAATGCAAACTATAAATGTATTTAAGAAAGATTAATAAAAACAAGTAAGATCTTTATTTTACAACCCACTTCTTCCAATTCAGGGTCCTGGGTGGCTGGAGCCTCCCTTGGCTGCTCAGGGAGCAAGGCGGAGCACCACTCTGTACAAGACGCCCTTCCATCATAGGGCGCTTACACACCCGCACTCACAAAGACTGGGACAATGTGGGCATGCCAGTGGACCTGATGTGCATATCTTTGGGATGTTCATGGAAACCACAGTACCCAGAGAAAACCCATGCAGACATAGGGAGAACATGCAAATTCCACACAGAGAATGGCCTCAGCTGGGAATTGATTTTTTTTCTTCTCATCTGTATTACAGTGAAACGATGTTTAATGAAATGACACTATTTGAGGACCTGTTATAGTTCTTACAGATAGCCTTTTATAGCCATTTCTTTCACTGTATTTTCACTGATCCTGTCTTAGACTATTTTCTTTGTGATATACCTCCAAGTGTCTGACTGGTCATCACACTTTCAACCCTCCTCCCTCAGATCCTTTCTACACATTATACTGATTGTCTTGGTATATTACTTTCTATCATGTCACTTTTCTGCCCAGGTTTCCTGTCACTTACTGCTTAACTTGTAAACACCTCTTGCTTAGCTTTCAGGCCTTTTTAAAAAATATGTGTTTTATTGATTGTGCTATTACAGTTTTCCCATTTTTTTCTCCCCTTCATTCCCCTACAACCTGCACCCCCTCTCCCACCAGCATTCCTCCCCCTTAGTTCATGTCCTTGGGTCGTACATATAAGTTCTTTGGCTTCTCCATTTCCTATACTGTTCTTAACCTCCCCCTATTTTGTACCTACCATTTAGGCTTCTTATTTTCCATACCTTTACCCGCTCCCTGCCCACCATAACCCTCCATGTGATTTCCATTTCTGTGATTCTGTTCCTGTTCTATTCTTTGCTTAGCTTTTTTTTTTTTTTTTTAAGTTCAGTTGTTGATAGTTGTGAGTTTGTTGTCATTTTACTATTCATAGTTTTGATCATCTTTTTCTTACATAAGTCCCTTTAACATTTCATATAATAAGGACTTGGTGACAATGAACTCCTTTAACTTGACCTTATTTGGGAAGCACTTTATCTGCCCTTCCATTGTAAATGAGAGCTTTGCTGGATAGAGTAATTTTGGATGTAGGTCCTTGCCTTTCATGACTTGGAATACTTCTTTCCAGCCCCTTCTTGACTGTAAGTTTTCTTTTGAGAAATTAGCTGACAGTCTTACAGACACTCCTTTGTAGGTAACTCTCTCCTTTTCTCTTGCTCCTTTTAAGATGCTCTCCTTATCTTTAATCTTGGGTTATGTAATTATGATGTGCCTTCATGTGTGCTTCCTTGGGTCTAACTTTTTTGGGCCTCTCCGAGCTTCCTGGACTTCTTAGAAGTCTATTTCCTTTGCCAGATTAGGGAAGTTTTCCTTCATTATTTTTTCAAATAAGTTTTCAATTTCTTGTTCTTCCTTTTCCCCTTCTGGCACCCGTATGATTCAGATGTTGGAACGTTTAAAGTTGTCCCGGAGGCTCCTATGCCTCTCCTCATTTTTTTTTTGAATTCTTGTTTCTTTATTCTATTCTGGTTGAAGGTTTATTTCTTCCTCCTGTTCCAAATCATTGATTTGAGTCCCAGTTTCCTTCCCTTTACTATTTCCTGTATATTTTTCTTTATTTCACTTTGCATAGCCTTCACTTTTTCCTCTATTTTGTGACCATACTAAACCATTTCTGTGAGCATTCTGATTACAGGTGTTTTGAACTCTGCATCTGATAGGTTGGCTATCTCTTTATCGAGTAGTTCTATTTTTGGATCTTTGATCTGTTCTTTTCATTTGGGCTATATTTTTTTGTGTCAGTGTGCCAGTTAGTGGTAAGGGGTGGAACCTTAGGTATTCGCCAGGGTGAGGCAACCCATCTTGCTGAGTTGTGGCACTGCCTGTAGGAAGGGGTCAGAGATGGAACAATGCTGCTTGCTTGTCTTTCAGTTATTTCCCCCACTACCCACAAGCAAATTGGGCCCTTCTGGTGCTAATTCTGGGGTGGGTGGGTTTGTGTAATTTCTAGGACCCCATGGGTCTCTCTAGGGAAATCTACTGTGCGGCTGGGAGTTTTTCCTGCCACTGCAACCCCGCAGATATTTACACCCAGAGGTTTTGAGTCTTTATTTCCCCTCTGTGTCTCTCCCCAATTGTTCCTCCTGGTTTATTCCACGCAAATGTGGGGCCACACAGTCCATCAGCTGCTGCCTTACTGTCCATCCTCTCTGCCCCAGCTGCCTGTCTTTTCCCCTCCTACCAGTCTAAATGAATGTTTCTTCTTCAACTCCTTGGTTGTCTGACTTCTGTACAGTTCAACTTTTTGGCAGTTCTGATTATTTTTTGTTTTTAAATTTGCTATGTCTTTTTTGGTTGTGCAAGGAGGCAAAGTGTATCTCCCTACATCTCCATCTTGCCTGCAGCTTTCAGGTCTCTTTAGGGCCTTATACAACCTAATCCCATGCTGCAACTCTAGACCTGTTCTTCAGGCTGATTTTATTTTTCTCTTCCTATACTTTGTGCATTGGGGGACCTCTTTGGCTGTAGAACAAAACCCCAAAAAACTAAAGCTTGCCCTGGCTGGGTACCTCAGTTAGTTAGAGCATTGTCTCGAAAGCCAAAATTGTGGGTTCAATCTCCTGTCAGGGCACGTACACCAATGAATGCATAAATAATTGGAACAACAAATCAATCAGTCTCTCTCTCAAATCAATTAAAAAAATAACAATAGCTTAAACAAAATCAGTTTCTGTCTCCTGTAACAATCCAAGTGTGAGCAGTTCAGGGCTAATATGATGGTTCCATGGTGTCGAGGACCTGGGCTGCCTCTCTTGTTGCACTTCCTGAAGTCTCCCTCATCTGCAAGGTTGAAGATGGTTTAGTTCTATCATTTCCATGTTCCAGCTGGGAGGGATAAAAATGGGGAAAAGGAAAAACCTCCATTTCTTTTAAGGGTGTGATGTGGAAGTTGTGTACATAACTTCTGCATCTGTTCAATTGACAAGAACTTCATTGTAAGTCCACATATAACTACATATGCCAATTAAAATTCTGCCACTGTGGAAGACAGAGCAGGAGTCCCTGCCAGAGGCATGTGTTGCTAATAATTAGAGGACGCTCACACATGTACACGTGTGAACATTGTGGTGCATCTGTATAGCTACATACTATCTATGATAACGAGGTTAGGATAATTGAAAAGATGAATTTTTAGTTAAGTAATATATGTACACAGTTAAAAGATAAAATAGTACAGAAGGGCTTATGATGAAAAAATAACAGTTACGAGCTGTGTTCTTTCCCACCCCCAGACTCTGAGTGAACTGTGACTGAGTGAACATTTTTTACTGTGTTTTTGGTTCTTGTGATTATCTTTATGTCTCTAAATCATATACTTAAACTGCTATTTTTTCCTTTATCAACTTTAGACATCATGTACTGACCTCCTGCTAAGATGGATGAGTATACCCTCCCCATATGGTATTACTCGTATCATAATTTTTGCTTCCTTTTTTGTGTTTACCTTTGTAACTTTGAATAATATACTTTAACCTCAGTTTCTTGTTACATATTTTGTAAACTGACACTACCTTTTAATCCCTCCACTTTGTAAGAAAGGGTATTAAGAAGCTCTCCCTCTCATTTTCCAACTAATTAGCAGGTTTTACTTTTTCAAAGTTAACATTTACATTCCATTCTGAGCAGTAAGTAAATCTTGCACTTTGTTAAAAATCAGTAACCATTATTAATTATACGACTTTGTCAACACTTTACTGAGCTATATACTCATAGCATGCTATGAGTTCATTCCCTGCCATTATTGTCTAATATCAGTCAGTGACCCATCTGTTGTTGAAGAGGAATAGAGTTTTTTCACTTCATCAGTTGCTTGAAATTGTGCCATGTTTTCATTTTCTTCGTATCTAATTCATGATTCTTGTGTAGTATTTTTTTTCTTGGAATTTATTTCCCTCTCTACCCTTCTTCTCCCCTCAAGATAAAAGAAACAGATACCATAACACGGCTCTAATTTTTTTTTGGTGTTTTATTATTTGGCTTACAGCTTGCATGCTATTGCATTCTCCTTTTGACTCCTGCTAAGTTCTCATTTGGATCAACTGCATATTTGGGCCAACACTAGCCATTATTATAATTATTTAATTAGGGTCCTCAGTCTCTAGGGCACAGGAAGATTGGGTATGGGAGGTTCTAAAGCTGCTCACTGTTTCAGAAAGCCTAATGATAATTGCACGTTTACTCATAATTAAGACTCTACACACAAAGTGAAACATAAAATTAGTTTGCTGTTTGCCAGAAATATTTCAGGGCACTGGCAGTTGTATATGTCAGATTACCAAAAATGGGAGAATTATTTAATAACTTAGCAAATGTAGCTTGGTTTAGGCATCTTTCAAAATGTGGAGTCATGGGCAAAAATAAATAAAAAGAACATTTTGGTAAAAATCTTGGAAAACACCCAATAATTGCCTGATAAAGCTTATTCTGAGTCTTAATTTGTTCAGCTTTTTAATAAGTGACTAGTGACATGCTTTTAAAAAACTATAGGGTTTTTAGTAAATTCCACATACCTCTTACAGATTAAGAAAGCAGTCAAATGAATTTGATAGAAGAATATTACCTAGCTTAAGGGAAGTGATCTCTATAATTTACTTTAATTTTTAGAATATGGCTGGAGCAGTAGGTTTGACTTTAGATATCATACTTCAAGTGTCTCTCTAGACAAGAATGAATAAATGAATATTGGAATTATTGAGTGAGGCTGCTTAACCTGAAAAAGGTAAGGCTTGAAGTGGTCGTGATATATCTTTAGATGTGTAAAAACAGGTAACTGGATAGAAAATTGTGTTCTTTGTGGCTTTGTAAAGAGAGCAGCACCCTCATTCATGTAAAAGGGAGATTTCATCTTAATACAACAGAGTGTTCAGATGACAGCAGAACTCTGCAAGTAGAGATCCTGGCGCTGATTTATGAAGTTAGACTCAGTAGCCTCTAAGGCCCCTGTGACCTGGAGAGTCTATGACTCACCTCTCTGGAATTTGAATTGGGTTCAGGGCTAATGAACCACTCAAGGTTTATTTTGGGAAATGAATTAGCAGAAGTCACTGAGCTCTTTTGACTATGTCAGCAGCAGTACAGTGAAGTACTCTGTCACCCACAGTACTTATTACCCATTATTTGCTCTGTCATTTTGAATAACTTAAAACTCTTACCTAAACTCAATTTCATCATCTGTAAAATGTAGTAATAACAGTGCTTACTTTATAGCATTGTTAGAGACAATGTAAGATTATTTCATAGTTTATAGTCCATATAAATTCATATCTTAAAAGAGATAGTATATGTAACGTGCTTAGGATGTTGTCTGCGACATGGTAAATATTCAGTAAATGATATCTCTGTTATTACTCTGATTTAAAATTAAGAAAATGCTTTCACTGCTTTATTTTAATAACCTTTTCATGTGGCTTGCTTAAGCTTGTTTGTGCAGAAATATTGTGTTGGCCAAAAAGTTTATTTGATTTTTTTCCCCATAAGATGGTTCTAGTAGCGCCTAGTTGTCTTTAACTTCATTCGAAACAATTTTGTTAGATTGCATAATAACTGTCATATCAGCATGCATTTTAAAAAAGCATATCAAAATTGGTGAATTTTTGTGTAGCCATTTTAATATTGAAGATAGAAGGAAATATGCAACATTTCTGGCATATTATGCTCTATTATTTCAAGAAAGGTAAAAATGCAACTGAAACACTAAGAAATATTTGTTGCAGTGTAAGGAGAAAGTGCTGTGACTGCTCGAACGTGTCAAAAGTGGTTTGCGAAATTGTGTGCTGGAGGTTTCTCACTGGATGATGCTCCATGGTCGGGTAGAGCAGTTGATGTTGATAGCAATCAAATCAAGACATTAATTGAGAACAGTCAATGTTGTACCACATGGGAGATAGCCAACATACTCAAAATATACAAATCAATAAAAAATGTGTCTTTTATTTTACAGTAAAAACCACACGTACTTTTTGACCAACCCAATAGTATTTTCTATTTGGGTTACTTTATCTAAAACTTGTAATGTTTTAAAATGGAAACATGATAGAAGTTTATCTTTGCCAGTCTATGACTCTTTTCATTGCTTCTCTATTTGGTGTGCCTGCCGTGTTTGCTGATTTTTAAAAATACCATGTTATTTGGAGGGTTTGTATTTATGTCTTTTATGGTGTCTCTAACCCACCTTTTCCTTAACTGTTCACCATCTAGTCAGTCAGTATGAAATGATGTGCTTTGATTCTTCCTACGACCTGCATGACAGTGTGCTAATTCTACTTTGCCCTCTTTCTACTGTTTTTAGTTTCATTCTTTGTACTTTGTCAGAATGTATAACATGTAATGAAGTATTATTATGTCACCCGTGTCTCCTCCCTTATTTTAGTCTTTGCTGTACAGTTGACTGTGTGGTCTTTGCTGCTGTGTCTCCAGTTTTCTCATGGTTAGACAAGCTCATCCTCCAGAAGAGTCTTCAGGAAGGGCTCATGTGTACAACATTTCCTGAGCTCTTGCACATGCAAAATGTTTTTTTTTTCCTATAACCTTGACATTTGAGGGACAGCTTGGCTAGATATAAAATCTTGGCTTATATTTTAAAGAAATCAGCTTTATAGAGGTAGAATTTACAAGAAAATTCACTAGATTTTAAGGCTACAATTTGAAAAATTTGACAAATGAATATAGTCTCAACTACCGCCCTCATGATAATAGGACAAGGGTCAAACCTGACCTGCTGCCTACGTTGGAAATAAAGATTGATTTTAACACAGCAACATCCTTTCATATAGTATCATCTTTGGCTGTTCTTGCAGCAAATCAGCAGAGTTGAGTGAGTAGTTGCAGTGGAGACTATATGGCCTGCAAAGCCTAAACTGTTTACTATTTGGACCTTTGCAAATGTTTGCTGATATCTGATAAGAACATTTCTTTCACCCAGGAGTTCCCTCATACCCCTTTGCAATTAATATCCTTTCATCCTCAGCCCCTAGCAACCACAGATCAGCCTTCTGCCACTATAGTTTTGACTTTTCTAAAATTTGATATAATTAGAATCATATGATGTGTAGTCTTCTTGTCTGGCTTCTTTTATTTTTATTTTTTATTTTTATTTTTTATTTTTATTTTTTTAAATATATTTTATTGATTATGCTATTACATTTGTCCCATTTCTCCCCCATCATTCCCCTCCACCCTGCACAGTCTCTCCCACCCATTTAGTTCATGTCCATGTGTCATAAGTTCTTTAGCTTCTACATTTCCCATACTATTCTTACCCTCCCCCTGTCTATTTTCTACCCACCATCTATGCTACTTATTCTCTGTACCTTTTCCCCCTCTCCTCCTCCCACTCCCCTGTTGCTAACCCTCCATGTGATCTCCATTTCTGTGTTTCTGCTCCTGTTCTAGCTGTTTCCTTAGTTTGCTTTTATTTTAGGTGTGGTTGTTAATATCTGTTGAGTTTGCTGTCTTTTTACTGTCCTATTTCTTATCTTTTTCTTAGATAATCCCTTTAACATTTCATATAATAAGGACTTGGTGATGATGAACTCCTTTAACTCGACCTTACCTGAGAAGCACTTTACCTTCCCTTCCATTCTAAATGACAGCTTCACTGGATAGAGCAATCTTGGGTGTAGGTCCTTGACTTTCATGACTTGGAATACTTCTTTCTATCCCCTTCTTGTCTGTAAGGTCTCTTTTGAGAAATCAGCTGACAGTCTGATGGGAACTCCTTTGTAGGTGACTGTCCCCTTTTCCCTTACTGCTTCTAGAATTCTCTCCTTCATTTTCATCTTGGGTAATGTAATTATAATGTGCCTTGGTGTGTTCCTCCTTGGGTACAACTTCTTTGGGGCTCTCTGAGCTTCCTGGACTTCCTGGAAGTCTATTTCCTTTGCCAGATTGGGGAAGTTCTCCTTTATTATTTGTTCAAATAAGCTTTCCACTTGTTGCTCTTCCTCTTCCCCTTCTGGTACCCCTATAATTCGGATGTTGGGACGTTTAAAGATGTCCTGGAGGTTCCTCAGCCTCTCCTCATTTTTTTGAATTCTTGTTTCTTCCTTGTTTTCTGTTTGTTTGTTTCTTTCTTCCTTCTGGTCTACTCCATTGATTTGAGTCCTAGTTTTCCTCACATCACTGTTGGTTCCCTGTGCATTTTTCTTCATTTCACTTATTGCAGCCTTCATTTGTTCATCTAATTTGTGAGCAAAATCAACCAATTCTGTGAACTTCTGAATCACCAGGGCTTTGAACTGTGCATCTGATAGGTTGGCTATCTCTTGGTTGCTTAGATGAATTAGCTCAGGGGCTTTGATTTGTTCTCCTGTTTGAGCCCTTTTTTTTTTTTTGTCTGGTCACGGCTGTTACAGGTGAGGGGCAGAGCCTTAGGTGTTCCCCAGGGCGGGACAGCCCAGTTGCTGGGTAGTGATGCTATATAGGGGGGCAGGGTTCGGGAGGGAACAATGGTGCTTGTTCCACTCTCTCTCAGATTCCAGTCCCTTCCGCCGCTTCCCCTTCACCTGGATTATCTGTGTGCAAATGTGGGACCTCCTGTTCAGCCAGCTGCCTTGCACGGCCTCACTGGGTCTGCACAGTTGCCACCCTGTGCCCAGGGTCCACTAGCTGCTGCTTGTGTGCCTGGGGTCTGCTAGCTGCTGCTGCCTGTGTGCCCGGGTCACCAACCTCCACTTTTTCCTGCCACGACTCCGCCCCGCTTACCAGTGTGAATGAATGGTTGTTGGACTTCTGTACAGTTCAATTTTCTGTCAGTTCTGGTTGTTTTCTTGTTTCTAAATCTTTGTTGTCCTTAATTTTGGTTGTGCAAGGAGGCACAGTGTGTCCACCTATGCCTCCATCTTGGCCGGAAGTCCTTGTCTGTCTTCTTTTGCTGAGATTAGTGCTCTTGAGATTCATCCACGTTGTCGGGTGTATCCATAGTTTACTTCTTTTATTGATGACTTGCACTTTCCCTAAATTTCTTGAAAATGCAGCTTCATTCTTGCTTTTCTTTGATTGTTGATGGTTGAAACCATAAGAAACCTGAATGCCTAATTATTTTTTTACCCCCATTGAGTAATTTAATCTTTTGCCTTGAGGCCCTGAAGAGGTGGGATTTTTTTGCCTTTAAAGTCTGATTGTTTTATTAATGGGTGTCTTGAAGTTGATTGTTTCTGGAAATACTTTTTTAAAAAAGGTATTTATTTATTTTAGAAGGGAAGAGAGGAAGAGAAACATCAATGTACGAGACATACATTGGTTGGTTGCCTCTCACCTGCCAATGGGGACCTGGCCCGCAACTCAGGCATGTGCCCTGACTAGGAATCGAACCAGCAACCTTTTGGTTCACAAGCCAGCACTCAATCCACTGAGCCACACCAGCCAGGGCTGTAAATACTTTTATTCACTACTTACTTCCTGCTAAGTTTTCTTAGAATATTGTTTTAAATGTTAGATTCTTTTTAAACAGCTGAAATGTTTTTATTTGCCTTTTGTTTACAGGAGTTTTGAACTGAGTTTTTTCCCCGCCTTTTCCCTATTTTCACAGTTCAAAAGCTTTTGTCAGTATGGTGACTTGCACTTTAATGGATGATGGATGATAGTAGTGGTGGGGAAAGAGAAGGAGTTGGCATATCTTATTGCTCTTTTGTTTCTGCAGCATCCTTAATTTTTCTTCCTTCTTTCACTTCGTCGTCACTATAAGAGGCACCATCCTTTCCCTGTTTATCTGATTTTCCCTCAGAAACAGTGCTGCTCTTGGTTGCCACCTCTAGTCCCACCAATTTTTTTAAAAAACAGGTTTTCTAAGGTATAATTCCATACCATGTCATTCACCTGAATATATTGTAAAATTCAGTGGTTTTTAGCAAAGTCTGTTTTGGTTAAAAAATTTATTTCTGGATTGTTAAAGTCATGTTGATACAGATCTTAGATCTGTGAGTACAGGAACTATTTATTCTATCTTGTTTATTTGTATAATCCTGAGCATGTAGCAGTGTGTTGGGTATGTATTAGACAGTCAATAAATA
The DNA here is from genome assembly GCA_004027475.1 of Anoura caudifer. Taxonomy (NCBI): domain Eukaryota; kingdom Metazoa; phylum Chordata; class Mammalia; order Chiroptera; family Phyllostomidae; genus Anoura; species Anoura caudifer. The sequence goes on from PVKU01000395.1 coordinate 452,782, forward strand.
TATTGAATTGATAAAGGCTTTATTGAAAAATTAGCTATATGTATGGTACCGTGAGGGTTATTGAAGTTTAACATACTATATTCAGTCTAAAAGAATTGATAGTTGGGGAACCAAATATATACACTATTAACCTTGATTTACTGTTTGAAAAATTTGTTTCTCTTGAACTGTCAGTTTATCTGCTTGATTTTCATCCAACTCTGTGGTTGTTCCTTGTCATAATCTGTGAAGGTTCTATTTCCTGTGCATATTTTTTAAATGTTTATGTTTGTTTTTCTTCTCTGTGTGATCTTTTCTGGCCACTTAAGTTCACTTTCATTGCTTCAGTTGCCATCCATATAACTAGAGATCTGTATCTCTATCCTAGATCTCTGAGCCCCATTCAACTATTAAATATCTCTCTTTGTGTGGTCCATAGCCCCTAACTGAATTAATTAGTTATCCTTTTCCTCCTTGACTCTGATCCTTCTTTAGTATTTCTCAAATCAATATATGACATCCGTATCCCAACCATTACTCCCCTCTCTTCCAAATCTAATCAGTCAGGTATATGCAGGGTGGGGCAAAAGCAGGATTAATGAGTAAGGGAAATAGTTTATTCTTTTCTTTCTTTCTTTCTTTCTTTAGAGGGGAAGGGAGAGAGAAAGAGAGGGAGAGAGACATTGAAGTGTGAGAAACATTGATTGGTTGCTTCTTGCATGCCCCCAACTGGGGACCTGGCCCGAAATCCAGACATGTGCCCTGACTGGGAATGAAGCCTGCGGCCTTTTGGTGTTTAGGCTGGTGCTCAGTCCACTGAGCCACACCAGTCAGGGCCCAGAGTTTATTCTTGTATTATTATTTATTAATTATTGTATTATTTTCCACATGAACAAGTAGACACCTACTTTTTCTCCACTGTATTACCTACCAAATATGCATCAAATCCTCCTACTTTTCTTCATTCTTACTGCCATCATTAAAGATCAGATTGTGATTACCTGGGCTATTGCAACAACTTCAATCTTGTTCCCTCCCAAGCCAGTCTCCACAGTGCAGCCAAAGTAATTATTCTAAAATACATCTGATCATCTTACTCCCAGCTTAAAATATTTGCTTCATTCATTTCAGAAAATGGAATCATCAAGACAGATAAAGTATTTGAAGTAATGCTGGCTACCGACCGTTCCCACTATGCAAAATGTAACCCTTATATGGATTCTCCACAATCAATAGGTAAGCTCTGGGTTTGTGAAAATGTCACTTTTTTCTTTACTCGCTTACTCTATATTTTTTGTAAGTAAAAATTGACTGGGACACATATTATTACCTTGCTGATTTGAATTGTATGCCTTTTTAATAAAATGTTATGTGTTAGAAGTATCTTTTCTATTTTCTCTAATATATAACTAAAAAATTTTTGTAAAATATATTTTTAATGAAATTTATAGTTTAAGCTGAGTGCTGAATTTTCTTTAGGAGTCTTAATGTTGACTAAGGTTGTTTTTTTTTTTTTCATTAGCCTCAATTTTAAAAATCAGTACTAAAGGAAATAAATGTATTTAAGTTATTACTGACTTCCCTGCTTCACCTGCCCTGAATGTTTTGACTTGTGCTTGATTTTAGAAAGTCCATATTTAACTCCTTCTCCTGAAGCAGGTTTTTTGCTGAACTGCTGAGCCTTGGCAGTGGGCGCCTTTGAGGCTTAGAAGTGCCTCAGGATTCTGTCGGCCAGCTGCCATGCTTTCTTCTTTTGAAGCACTGTAACAGCCAGCAGAGAAGATCCTGGGGGGCTTCTGAACCCCGAAGGCACCTGCTACCACCGCTCAGTGAAAATTGCTTCAGATGCAGAAGCAGGTAAATAAGTTTCAAGAAAACAACCTTGGAAGAAAAAAAATTAAAAGTTAAAAACTAAGAAAAGATTGTGTGAATTTATGTCAGGTGTTAGTATAAAGGGTAAATTGAAGCAGTTTGTCTATTAAGCTGCTCTGATTGATGGTTGCTCTAGGTGTGAGACATGTGAAGCAGTTTAATTTTGCAAAGATTTTGCATGCCTATTATATATGGAAGCTTATTTTCTTTTTATGAATCTGAAGTGAAAACAAGTCATAAATTTACCAACTCACTGAAATTCTTCCTTTCTTAGCTAACTATACAGGAGAAGAAATCTTGAAAACTAGTAGGCCCGTTGTGGTAGATGAGCACAGTAGCCTTTGGCTTGATTGGATTTCCTAATTTTAACTACTGCATGATATTACTGTAAAGTACAAATGACAAGTTTTATTTCCTTGCAGTAATAAAATTGAAAAATATTGTGAAAAGTAATTTATGGGTGTTAGAGAAGGAATTACATAGAGTGTTTGGTGTGTTTTTACGGCTGAACATGTCAGTGTTCTCTTCTTCTTCCGCAGGTTTCCAGGCGACAATCAGCGCTCCACACATGGTAAGTGAACTTGGGTCGCTTTGGTACTGATGGGCCACAGGGTTACATTCGTCCTTTAAGATCATTTTCTTTAGTAAAAATGGTTTAAAGAAAAGGGGACTCCTCTTCATAGAAACTGTCGTCAGAGTTTTGGGTGGTCATCATTAGTATCTAATCATGTAAAAATTGGATATAAAAGGTTATTTAGTGATGACTTAATTAAGGCAGAGAATATTTCAAATAATGGACATATTATATAGAAACCTCAATTTGAATATTAACTTCAGATTTTCTTTGGAAAATTGATTAGGCGCTAGTCAAGTATGGCAGTTCTGCAGCTGTATAACTTTCACAAGGACCTATGTTAAGTCATCTAGCACTTTCAATCTGTTGGAAATTTTCTTGGGGTTTAAATGTCAGTTATTTGAATGAGTAGTCTGTTGGGTTTTGGTAAAACTGACTCTCTGCAAGTATTTCGGGTTGGAAAAACTCTTAATTTAAACTTACAGCTTTCTTTATACTGAAATAAATTCTCTCTCTATATATTCATAGTGAACTGATAATTATACTAAAAGAAAAATACAGGAAAATTATTTATAAACATTGAATAGAAATTACTTTAAAACATGAAAAAAGACTAAGAAGCCATTAAAAAAATGACATAAAAAACCTGATGGATTTTGCAACATAAAAATTGGGGATTTCTGCAGAAAAATAAGTTACAAACAAATTAAAAGGGAAAAAACTGAGGGAAATATTTATTATGCATAAAATAGCATAACACAAATTCCCATATATACATGTATACAGTCCAAAAAATCCACCCACTCAAACTATGCAATTCTGTGGTTTTTAGTCATGTACACATGCATTTGCATATCCTGCAGAGTAAGAAGTGAAACACCAGTAAGGCTAAAAGAAAATGGGTAAAGTGCAAGAAAATGAGATTGGCATTTGAAAGAATGAAAAGATAGCATTTTCACTTATATTTAGTAAATTGCAAGTAAGTGCTACAGTGCAGTACCATTTTCCAACTACCAGGTAGATCATCAGAGATTAAGAAGTTTGATACCTTGTTATGGAAGGGATCACCTAGTAAGTTACAAAAAATGTCTAACTACTGTGTCTGAATGTGTGTTTGTGTATAGTCTATATGTATGTAAGCATATACAAGCAATAAACATATTGTGTCCTTTGATGCTTGCTGAAGAAGGATGTTAGTAGAATAAAATAGTATTAATTGTATTATATGGACAAGCAGTTGTGATCTTCTATCATTTATTGTGTAGATCTTAAAAGAATTAAAAGAGAAACAGAAACTGAAGGGCAAAGAGAAGTGATATCCATGTTTAATGAACCTTAAAATCACAGGCTTGGAAGTAACTACAGCCCTGGGATATTTTTCAAAGTCTTAATTAGAATTGTGATATATACAGTGGGCAGGAGATGAAAAACAACCTGTTAAAATGGCATCCTGGTACTAATGAGCACACTCAGTATTCAGATGTTGAATCCTAAATACCACTTCTCTGTAAAGAGATTAGAGCTCCTTGGAGAAGTGACTGGATGTTGGAAAGTGAGGAAGAACTCAAAGGCTAATGGAGTAATGTCTGAAGGACATAGGAGCAGGTTTAAAGAGACTCCCAGAGGCCACATTGGAGACAATTTGAGAATCAAAAAATGATAGATAATGAAGACAATGGATTTAACACAGTGAATTAAGAAACAAAATCCATAAATCCATAGAGATTAAAAAACATAAAAAAGCAAGAGGGGAAAAAAGAAAGACAAAAGAATGCCCATTAAAAAATGTGAAAAGGGCCCTGGCCAGGTTGCTCAGTTGGTTGGCGCATCATCCTGAACACCAGAAGGTTGCGGGTATGATATCTGGTCAGGGCACACACTGGGTGTGGCTTCTATCCTCGGAAGGGGCACCTACAGGAGGCAGCTGATTGATGTTTCTCACAGTGATGTGTCTCATATTGATGTTTCTCTCACTCGCTCCCTTCCTCTCTCTCTCTCTCAAAAAAAAATCAAATGTATGTTCAGGTGAGGATTAAAAATAAATGTGAAAAGAGTAATAGAGTTATTAAAAATCACTGTTTCGTAATCATCAATCTAAAACTATTAAAAGGAAGGTTGTTGGGGAACAAAAATATCCATGTAGTCTCAAACTATTATTGTACATGTTATTTGTCAGTTACAAAGAGAAAAATAGGCCATGAAAAGAAGGTGACCCAGTGATCACCACATTTACTGAAGGGTTGAGCTTGGCAGGTGCGGTAGTGGGATTGCCCAACGTTGTGTGCTTCCTGATGTGATGCGGTAGGAGGTACCGTACCTAGTGAGCCCCGAGTGGTGCTCTTGCTAGAGGTCTCTGACCTGAGTCTAATCACGAGGACACTGATACATCTAGAATATGGGGTATTGTGTGGGACAGCCCCTTAAAGGAGTCAGTATTCTGAAGAGCAGAGAGAAGTAGTAGATGGAAGAGAGTTGGTAGGGAAGATATGCCAGATTGGCAAATGCAGTGCATGAACTTTGGATGGACTGGGGAAAAAGCAGCTGTAAAGGACTCATTTTGAGGACAGTAAGGGAAATTTGAGTATGGTACACGTGTTGGATAATATTAAATAGATGATTTTCTTGAGCATGATAATAGTGGTGATGTGGTTGCAAAGGAAGATGTCCTAGGGTTGTATTTTTTTTGGCAGATGCATGCTGAAGTTTTTAGGAATGAAGTATCACATCTACAGCCTGTTTTTAGATGGTTTGATAAAATAGTAGAGCACTATGTAAACAGTTGGTGACTTTGTATATGAGGAGAATATAGTGTTCATTGTATTTTGAAGTTTTGTATGGGTTTGAAAATTTTTATAATTATAAACATAAACTTTAAAAAACTATTAATTTTTAGATTTAGAGATGAGCATGGGTTTTCCAGAAAAATACCTAGAGTGATAAAAACATGAAAAAAACTAGTAATTATGATTAAAGGCCTTGACATTTTATTTGATTTTATTTCATTTTTTTAAAAGATTTTATTTATTTATTTTTAGAGATGGGAAGGGAGGGAGAGAGAGAAAGAGAAACATCAATATGTGGTTGCCCCCTGAGTACCCCCAACCAAGGACCTGGCCTGCAGCCCAGGCATGTGCCCTGACTGGGGATTGAACTTGTGACCCTTTGGTTTGCATGTTGGCACTCAATCCACTGAGCCACACCAGCCAGGGCAGCCTCAACATTTTAAATCTGAATGAGACTTTAATAACTTAGTATACCCCTTTTTTAAAAAACAAATCTTATATAAACATAGTACTGAAAAAAAATTCTTGAATTTTTTTGGAATTAAGTTGGGACAGTACTGCCTATAGATCGGGGATTGGTACCTTAAAGAATTCCCTTATAGTCCTTTGATTTCTGGATTCAGGAAAGTCAGTTACTATAGGAGTTATTTTGTATGTTTTTTTTTAATTATTTTATTTTCTAATGGTGTGAGATTTTTTCCTTATTAGTGGAAATTATTAACTTTCAGGGAATAGTGATTGTTTTAAGAATCTAATGCAAACTACAGATCTTATCCTGAAAACATACACAAACTGTTTTTCCATAGAAGCTCCATCTTTGGGGTTAAGCCTCTTGTCTAAAAACAACTTTAATTTAGTAAAATATCTCCAGTAATTTCCTCAGTAAAAAGTTAATTAATCCAATGTATCTCTTAGAAACCTCAGTAAATAACTAACACTTTCTTGCTATACTGGTTGATGATTTGGAGATAGTATCCCACAATATCATTTTCAAATATCGATGAAAGATAAAGTTAAAGAATTTTTTAAATCAATATCCTTTTTTATTGATGAGAGAGAGAAAAAATATCAATTTGTTCCACTTATTGATACATTCATTGGTTGATTCTTATATGTGCCCCGACTGGGCATTGAACCCACAATCACGGTGTATTGGAATGATGCTCTAACCAACTGAGCTACCTGGCCAGGATGATAAAGTTAAATTTTTTTAAAATTTGAAACAATCTCAAACTTACAGAAAAGTTGCAAGTACCACGTCAAGAAACTTCCTCTACTCCTTGAGAACAAGTTGGTGAAATGATGCCCCATCGCCCCTGAATACTTTAGGGTGTATTTCCTTCAAACAAGGAAATGCACAGTATAACCTATATAACCACAATATAACCACCAAAACCAGGACAGGATCATCAGTACATTACTGCCATTTAATCATCAGTCTCCTTTCAAGTTTTCCCACTTGTCCCTACAATGTCCTCAATGTAATGAAGGATCCTACAGAATCGCTCCTCCTTTAGTCTCCATCAGTCGGGAATAGTTCCTTAGCTTTCTTTGACTTTCACCGCCTGAGTCATTTCAAGATTTCAGGCCAGTTATCTTGTTGATATCCTTCAGTTTGGGCTGTCTAATTTTTCCTCTTGACTAGATTCGGGTCATGCCACTTTGGTGGGAATATCACAGAAGCGATGCTGGGTGCTCAGCATTACAGTCCTATCGGACAGCGAACGATTTTGATTTGGCCCACTTCTGAAGATGTGGTACTCACTTGACTAAGGTGGTGTCTGCCAGTCTTCTCCACTGTAGAGTTACTCTTACTGGCTTTCGCAATTAATAATTATCTTGTGAGGGTTTACTTTGACATCATAAATGTCTGTTCCTTATTTATTTACACTAGTATGTTTTTGTGGTTTCCTGTTCTCTCCCTTTCCATATTTAACTTCCTTTTCTGGCAGTGAGAAAACTGGTTCCATCTTCCTTAATATATTTATTTATTTATTTGATTGATCCTCTTGTTTGTAACCAATTTCCCACTGCTATCACTGTCTCCCCCTGCCCCTATTCTCCCCCTTCTCCACCATTTATGCTCTGACACCTCGCATGATCCACTGTTGTATGCAGAAACCCTCATCTAGCTGGGGCCTGACTCTTGGTTCAGTCCATTCCCCCGTGTGGACACGGATGCCCCCTGAACTTGCTTGGGCTCTGACGCTTCTAACCGGGCATTGCAGCTGCCCTCTTGGCCCCTGGGTATGGGCACCTGCCTTGCTCAGCCCATCTTAATGGCTTTAGGAATGACCCATTCAGAAATGGAAGGGATAGGACAGGGTAACGTGAGAAAAGGGAAAGGAGGGCCTTAACCAGATTAACCAGATTATTTTGACTAAGCAAGTCATTTCGTTCTTGAATCAAGCAAAAGAGGGCGTCTACTGATTTACAGTCATACGCAAGATTTCCTAAGAGAAAGTTTACCAAAAACACACTAACTAGAAGTAAAAGATCAATTAATTGTTAATTTTACCTCTATAAATGACCTTGAAGTACTGTAAAGGGAAGCAGCAACAAGTCATTGTGCTATAATCATTGACTTTTTCTTAAATACATCATGACTTTTAATCACAACGATACTTCTGAGGAGAAAGCAGGGTAGGAACAACTGTTTTTCTCTCCATAGTAATGACATGAAAACTGAGGAACAATGAGCTATAAATAATATCCTATGTCATGGGGCTAATAAATTTAGAAGAAGTAGAAGCCAGGACTTTTGGTCTTTAACCCAAGCTTTGTTTCATGGTATTGGTGGTTTTCACTCTTTAGACAAGAGTCCCTTTGCAAAAGAATCTATATGATTTCCTTTTGTCAAACCATTTTAAAGCAAATTTAAACGTAATATTTTACTTTTAAATACTTTAGTGTAAAACTGAAAGACTTCAAAAACACAACTACAATACCCTAACATGCCAAACAGTGTTTCTTAATATTATCTTATATCTTATCCATGTTGAAACTTTTCCAGGTGTTTCAAAAAACATTTTTTTACAGTTGATTTGCTTTTTCAGGATCTAAACAAGGTCCATACATTGCATCTTTGTAGTCTCTTTAATCTTTTAAAAGTGTTAACAGTCTCTTTCTTTTTGCTGTTTATTTATTGACAAAATTCATTCATTTATCCTATAGAATTTCCTGCAGTCTGAATGTGGTTGTTTCCTAGTGGTATTTAACTTTTTTTAAGTTATAAAACGCACATGGTAAAGTGCACAGATTGTAAGTATACAGCTTGATGAATGTTTACATGCGTGCATATTTGTAAACTCTACCCAGATCAAGATAAAGAACATTTCCTGTACCCTACAAGGTTCCTTCATGCCCTTTCCTACAACTTCTATCCTCAGAGTAACCAGTGTTCTGGCTTTTATCACCTAAATTAGTTTTCCAAGTAGGGAGTTTCCAGTCTGTCCTCCGTTTGGAACACATTACCTTTTTCTAATGATTTTTTTAATTTTAACTGAATTTTAGACTTACAGAAATGTAAGAATACAAGTAGTTTTCCTATACCTTTTATTCATATTCCCTGAATCTTATCATTTTACTGTATTTGCTTTATCACTTTCTTTTTCTTTATTTCTTTCTCCCTGTCCTCTCCCTCTTTCTACACACATACATGCACACATATACATATATATATATAAGATACATATATTTCTTTATGAACTTGGGGAGTAATTGCAGCAGAATGCTTTTTACCTTAGAAATAGGACATTCTCTTAAATAATCAGAGTACAATTATCAAAATCATGAAATTAACATTAATACAACACTGTTAGCCAATTCACAGACCTTATTTAGATTTCATTAGTTGCTCTAGTAACATCCTGTATTGGAAAAGGAAAATGCAGATCGAGTTTTATTCAATTGTCATGTCTTCTTAGTCTTCTTTAATCTAGAACAGTCCTCAGTCTTTTCTTTCATGGTCTTGAAGATTTTTATGAATGCAAGCCAGTTATTTTAAAGAATGTCTCTTAATTTAGGTTTATCTGCTGTGTTGTAATGATTAGATAGGGCTATGCATTTTTGCCTGGAATATTTCAGAAGTGATATATTTTAGCCAGTGTCATGTGAAGATGTCATTGTGTTCCACTGACCATGTTAACTTTATCATCTGATTAAGGTAGTATCAACTAGGTTTCTTCACTGAGAATTTTTTTTCTGAACTCCACTGTAAAATTATAGTTTTCCTTTTTGTAATAAGTGTCTTGGACAAACACTTTGAGATTATGTAAATATCCTGTTATTCCTCAAATTATAATTCACTGGCTTTAGCATTCACTTATAATTTTGCCTGACTCATTTGTTACTGAAATAGTTGCCAAATGGTGATTTTCTAAGTTTATCATTTCATCCATGTCTATTAATTGGGAACAATTTCCCCTTATTCTCTATTTAAATACGTGTAGATGTATGTATGTATTACTTATTGTCACTATGGATTCATGAATGTGTGATTTAAAAAAAAATTTTAAATCCTCACCCAAGGACATGTTTTACTGATGAGAGAGAGAGAGAGAGAGAAGGAAGGAAGGAAGGAAGGAAGGAAGGAAGGAGAAAAGAAAAGAAAGGAAAGGAAAGGAAAGGAAAGGAAAGGAAAGGAAAGAAAGAAACATCTATGTGAGAGAGAAACTTCGATGGGTTACCTCCTATATGCACCCCGACTGGGAATCGAACCCACAGTCTTTTGGTGCATGGGATGATGCTTCAACCAACTGAGCCACCTGGCCAGGTCATGGATGTGATGTGTATTTTTGTCAGGTAAATTCTGGTAGCAAATGTTTTATTGCTATAGGATTTGATGATTTTTAGTGAACATACTAGGACAGTTCATAAGATAACATTTATTAGTTCTAACCTCGTGTTTTAGAAAAGCACTGAAATGTAAGTTTATAAAGAAGATATAAAGTAGTGAAAGCTTTATTTCTTGGTTTAATCAAAAGTATAACCATTATTATTTTATTTAATTTATAATTTATATGTACTGTAAATATAAAACTATATCCTTTGGCCCTCTCTATTCCACTTCTAGAAAGTTATCCTATAGATATACTTTATAAGATTATTATATTATTCTATAGATATACCTTTTAAGATTATTTCATCTCTTTTGTTATAGGATATTGGAGCTAACTTAAATATCTCTCGTTAGGGGTGTTTGTTCTATAATACATCCATACAAAAATATGCTCCTCAATCATTAAAAAAAGGAACAGTCTGCTTAAATATTGATACAGTTTCTTTAGGATATAATAAATGAAAAAAACACACATGCATTTGCTTGTGTGTACATATAGAATGGATACATTTGGAAGGCATCATAAGAAACTGGTAATATTGGTTGCCCTTCGGGGGTAAAACTGGTTGGGGATGGGGATGGTTGGAACAGGGGTGGGCTAGAGACTTTTCACCATAAATCTTTTGTGACTTTTGACTTCAGATTAATTAAATTTAAAAAATTCACACACTGGAGATAAAAAATTACCGAAACATTTTGATGTATGAATATAATCAAACAGTGAGAATTTACTTATGTAATTCCTATATAGATTTAAGTACTATGTAATATGTTTTCATTGTCTTGGCAGATGACAATAGTGGTAACATTGGTATGAAGTTGGCAACTTTCTATATATGCCATGTTATATATATTCTTGAAAAAAAAGAATATTTGTTTTCTTTTGGCAGCATGCATATGCACTAGAACTTCTATTTGATCAGTTGCATGAAGGAGCTAAAGCTCTTGACGTAGGATCTGGAAGTGGAATCCTTACTGCATGTTTTGCACGTATGGTAAGACCTTTACTTTGTTTTTTCATTCTGGCCCTAACAGAAGCATAGTTCTACACGTCCTATGTATGATTTGGCTGTATATTTTTTTCCTTAGAAGTTACCGAAGGTTTTTTTTTTTTTTTTTTAATTCTACCAAGGAAGCAGTTGGAATATATATCACTAGGATTTTTTATTGTTCTTGCAAGTAACAGAACATTCTGTCTAAACTGGCAGAGCTAAAAAGGAATTTATTTGGTTTATACAGTGGAAACATCTAGAGTGTAGCTGGCTTCTTGTGTGGCAGGGTTCAGAAGGCCGGATGTTACTGACGATGGGTTTCCCTCTGGTTTTGGTTTGGCTTTGCTCGCCTCCAAAGTTGGCTTCGTTATCACACGGGCTCTTCTCTTATGATCACAAGATGGTAGACAGTAGCTCCCGGACTGTATGCTTCCAAGTTCTCATCTGGCAGAAAATAATAGAGTCTGATATCTAAATACTCCTGCAGGCTCATTAGAAATGAGGGTGGAGGATCCTTCACATGAACAAAAGTGCTCTTAGAAAAATGCCTCGTGTATTATACTTCAACGTAACATCACCAGAGGCTGATTTGGTGAATGACTACCAGAGAATAAGTCTGGAGGCCTACCCAGGCACCTGGAGGAAAGGTTGTCTGTGCTCAGATAAGCAAATCAAGTCACTTATGGAAAATCTTGTCACTGGAGGCCAGGTTGGAAGGTTCTGGTTTAGTTAAGTTGGGATTTATGGTTCCATCTTGGACTAGAATCCATTTAACTTGCTATCCATGTATAATCAGTGAACCAGTGGCTGTTAAGTTCCAGGGAGGCAGAAGTTTTGTCTGATTTTTTTCCTTGACATTTCTTCAGCATCCAGAACAGTGTCTGGCATGTAATAAGGATTGAGATAGTTCTGTTCAGTATTTTTTACTTATTTTGTAGAAGGTAAGCCCTCACTGATGGGATGTCAGGGCCTTTTTTTCCCAAAGCTTAGAAATAATACTTAATGAGATTATTTTCTATACTTAAGATATTTATGATTTCAGAGGAAAATTTATTTTTTAAAAAATCATTAAATTCTGAATTATCTTTTAAAATTAGGGTAATTTAAGTTAATGTTTTTCACACATTTAGCATGTGCTAGTCAGTGTTCTGAATGCTTTTTATGTATTCTCTTATTTAATCCCCACGTCATTTATGAGGTATGTACCTTTTACTCCTCATTTTACAGCTGAGCAATGTGGTTCACAGTATAACTTGCCAAGGTTGTACAGTTGTAAGTAGTAATGAAACTTAGATGTGAGCCCAGCTAGTCTGACATCGAAGTCTTTATTGTATAAAATTTTTTTACAATTAATATTTATATTAGGGGTCATTTTATATTTTTATGTATTTTATACTTTCCACAAAATGGCAGTAGAATCAGGTATAGAAATCCCTATAAAATTATTTAAATCTTTATAAAATTGTTATGTAATGTTTTAATATCTAAAGTCATATTTCTAGGTTTAAGTAAAAAAAAAGATTGCATTAACTACCATTTAATATTGGCAGTTAAGTCCTCCATCATGGTCCTGGATTTAAAAATTCTAAATTAAAGAATGATAGCATTTTTCTTTATATTACAAGTTTTTATAATCTAGTTTTTTTAATCCTCACCCAAAGATATGTTTTTACTGATTTTAGAGAGGAAGGTAGGGAGAGAGAAAAACATCGATGTGAGAGAGAAACTTGATAGTTTGCCTCCTGTATGCGCGACTAGGGATCAAACTGGCAATGCTTTTGGTGCACGGGACGATGTTAACCCAACTGAGCCACCCAGCCAGGGTTATTCTAGCTTTTTAAGTACTTAAATATAATTATTCATTTGAGGGTTATAGTTGAGAAAGTTGTATTTGGTAAATAATTTCTAATAAACTAACAATCTAATCAGAGGCTTTAGCTGTTTGTCTTTATTTCTCATTTGAGAATATGACTTTACATAAGGGATTACTGTAATGACACTTCAGAAAGACAAATTTAGACCAGCGAGCATTGAATTATTCTCATTTCCAGGTTGGAGCTAGTGGAAGAGTCGTAGGAATTGACCACATTAAAGAGCTAGTAGATGACTCAATAAATAATGTCAGAAAGGATGACCCAATGCTTTTGTCTTCAGGGAGAGTGCAACTGGTTGGTGAGTATGAGAAAACTTAAAATTTTCCTCTCTGGAGAATTTTTTTTTCAAAAGATCCCCATGCAGCTAAATACTCAGAACTAATTAATCACTGCATTTTTAAAACATTCACTTTTAAGTACAAAGTAAGAAACCAATTACTTGAAAATATTATACTAGTTCTACTTTGACTTTGGGACCTTGGGTGACATAGCTGTTAACTGTTTCAGAAAGTGCCCATGTTGAGTTCTTTCTTCACTGCTCTTTAAAAAAAAAATTATTGGGGTAAAATTATTTAATAAAATTATATAGGATTCAGGTGTACAATTCTATAATACACCAATTGTGTATTGCATTGTGTGTTCACCACCCCCAGTCAAATCTCCTTCTATCACCATTCAACCCCCCTTTACCCACTCCTACCTCCCCACCCCATTCCCTCTTGTAATCACCATGCTGTTGTCTGTGAGTGAGGTGTTTTTTTTCTTTGCTTAAACCCTTCACCTTTTTCTCCCAGCCCCCAACCCCCTTCCTCTCTGACAGCTATTAGTCTATTGTGTGTATCTATGAGTCTGTTTCTATTTTGTTAGTTTATTTTGTTCATTAGATTCCACATATAAATACTATTAAAGTAACAAGTATTCATTATAAAAAATGTAAACAGTGCAGATATGTAAGGTAAAAAAGACAGCTTCTCCTTTTCTCTTCTAAGTTTTCTAAATACAAGTATATGTATGAATAAATTGCACACGCAGAGTTTAACTCAAACTATACATATTATCCTGTAGTTTGCTTTTTTCCACTCAGCAATATACAATGGCACCATTTCCATACATTTTGTACATTTTGTATTGTGAAAAATAAGAAAACATTAAAAAATGCAAAAAACACACATGTGGAGCCTAATAAAATACCCATTTTAATCACCACACTGATCAAGAAATGGAACGTTATTGGTACCTGGGAAGTCCTCAGCTTCCTTTTCCCCTCATCACAACTCCCTCCCTTCTCCCTAGCGGTAACCGGTGTCATTACTTCTGCGCATTTACTACCTAATTGCCCTTCCGGAAATCATGTTTAACTTAATTTTGAACTTCAGATAAATGGAACCATGCAGTATGCATTCTGTGATCATTCTGTGATGCATGAGTTCTTTCATTCAATCTTATGTTTGTAGATTCACCCACTTTTTGTGTACATTTTTATTGTTATACAGCATTCCATTGTAAGAACACCACCAAAATTGTGAATTCTACTGTAGCTTGGTATTTTGAGTTATTTCTAATTTGTGGATATTCACAGTGCTGCTGTGAACATGTGTGTCCGTAAGTCCAGATTCATACATATACTCACCCCTCATTCAAGCACTCATTTCTCTAAGAGTGTATTGTAGGCTCTAAGGGCTCCCGCAGACATTGCAAAACTGTCTTTAAAGTGATTGGACCAATGTGCATTCCCAGCAACAATGCGTCAGGATTCCCATTACTTTACATCTCTACCAGCATTTGGTATTATTAGATTTTTCTTTTTGCCCACTTAGTGAGTGTATGACAGTATCTCTTTGTGATTTTAACTTTGTGTTTTCCTATTAACCAGTGAGGTTGAACACTTTTTCATATGTTTGACCATTTAGTTTCCTCTTTTGTGAAATGCCTATTCACATACAGAGTTGTTTATATTTTTCTTAGATTTGTAGGGACTTCTAGAGACTAGCCCTTTGTCTATTTATGCATGTTATAAATCTCTCCTCCCACCCTGTGGTGTGCCTTTTCACTCTCGCATAGGTCCTTTCTGATAAATAGAAATTCTTGGTTTTAATGTAGCTAGACTTACCAATTTTTTCCAGTGCTTTCTGTGTCCTGCTATAGGCTACTCTGAAGTCATGAAGGCATTTCTCTATATTATTTCTCAGAAACTTTATTCTTTAGCTTTCCATATTTAGGTCTTTGATCTTCCTGACAGTGGCTTTTGTGTATATCTAAGGTCAGGGGTCCAAGTGTATATTTTTTCCATATGCAGATTCAGTTGTCCCAGCATCATTATTTAAAACAAACAAATAAACAAGCAAAACTATCCTTTCCTGCTTTAAAATCTTCACACTAAGCAGTTCTATCTGGACAGGTACTAAAAGTGTACATTTCCTTTCAGTGGGGGACGGGAGAATGGGCTATGCTGAAGAAGCCCCTTACGACGCTATTCATGTAGGCGCTGCAGCCCCGGTTGTGCCCCAAGCAGTAAGTTGTGTTTTTTCTGTGATGGTGTTCAAAATATAATTACACTCTCATGTTGTGCGTTTTAGTTACAGTTAGTAGGTCATTATTGTTTCCATGTGCAAACAGCTGTATAAACGACATCAAGATTACTAAACCCCAGCTCATGGCTGCCTTTTGAAGAAATAGTTGAACCAGCAAAGACCTAGTCTGCCAGTGGAATTCTGGAAATCCCTCTAGAGTTCATGGCCTGATAATCACTTGGGATTTTATTTAACACCGGAATATACAAAACTATTAGGTGCCTGGGAGAGACCAGGAAGTATTTGTCATACATTTTACCCTCACAAATCTTATATCCCAGAGCAGGTGTGTCATACATATAACAGAGAAATTAGTGATGTGATATCATATTGTTACCATATGATACATATTGAATGAAATGAAAATCCTGTACGAGTTCAAGGTAACAAAAGAATTTTTTATAGAGTGATAAGAGGATTCATACAGGAATGAAACTTGAACTGATCTTCAGAAGAGAACTTGCATTCTTTCAATTTGAGGAAAGGATATTCCAGTATTGAATATTATAGTCAAGGAAATGTTGAAGTACAAAATTGATGTTTCATTTTGTAAGACTCTGATAAGCTTATGTCAGCTCTTAATAATTCTTGGTTAAGTTTATTGAAGTCTTAGCCTTCTATTATGTACAAATTTTACATAGTTGTTGACTAGATGACTAGTGGCATTTTCTGCCTAGTCTGACCCACTCCCCAGCCTAGAAAAGGTTCTTACTTACTATATGTTTAGATCAGGTATGAGAAGCTGAAAGTTGGGGAATTTGTTGTAATCATTGACTTGCTACTTACTGGCTAAATGACTGTGGGAAAATCACTTTTTCTATCTGGCTCTGTTATCTGTGTTTTGTTTTGCTTTGTTTTTTTTTTACTAAACCAATGGCTTTAACATATTTTTTTTTTAAAGTCCTCACCCAAGGATATGTTTATTGATTTAAGAGAGAGAGGAAGGGGAGTGGGAAGAGAGAGAAACATCATCAGGTGCTTTCCATACATGCCACGACCGGGGATTGAACCTGCAGTGTAGGTATGTGCCCTGACGGAACAGAACCCACAACCTTCTGCTGTATGGGATGATGCTCCAACCAACTGAGCCACCTGGCCAGGGCTGCTTTTAACACATTTTAATTGAAGTATTAACATGGTATGGAAAGGTATACCAATCATAAATAGCTCAAAGAATTTTCATATATGAGCACATGATCAGTAGGTTTTTTGTTTTGCTTTGTTTTTTAACTAAAAAACATATTGGCAGCCTGGTACAAACAATTAAAATCTGAAATAGAACAGTGTTTAAGTGAACAGGCTTGGGTGCAGGACTAATTGTTTTCACCAAGACCCTGAGATGATCTCAGAGGACATTTATAGCTTTAACTCAGTATGATTTTAAACATAGCAGCACTTGTAAGTATTCTAAGGGTCTGGTATACGTGTTGAAGGGGTTTCCCAGTTTTAAGGGTAATAAGTAAAGATATTTATGCCCCTCTTGGATGTCAGCCCAGAACAACTGGAAAAACAAGAGACAGAAACACAAACTATGTTCAACTGTCTAGGAGATTATACTTGCAGTCCTGAACTCTATAGTGTGTGAAGACAGAAGGCATCTGGAGTGATAATTGACTCAGGAGGATGGAGGAAACCAAACCCAAGAGACCCCGGAAAGCACTATCAATGCAGAAGTAGTTTGCGCTGCAGACCTCTGAAAAGGCTTAGAAATTCGAGGCATCAGGACCTGGGTAATCAGAGATGAGTCCTGGATCTGAAGAGGGGCTGCAGCTTGAAATTTGTATAAGGAACAATTAAGCCCTAAGTCCTAAGTAAGAAAATTTCCAAGAGCTGAAGGACATGATTTTGTAGTATGAAAAGATATATTGAGTGTCCAGTATGATGAATTTTTAAAAAAGAAAAAAGAAGACCCACAATATCACCATGAAATTTCATAATGCTAAATATAAAGAGAAGATCCTAAAAGTTTCCAGAAAAGCAAAAGAGATAATTCATTAAGGATTTGTAATCAGAAAGGCATCCAACTGTAGAATAGCAACATTACAATCACACCGTCACAGTTCTGAACTGAAAATGATTTCCATCCTGGAATTCTGTACCCACACATATTGCCAAATAGTAGAATAGTTTAGACTTGCAGATCTCAGCTGCTCTCCGTTACAGTATTTCGTGCACCATTTCACAGAATCTTCTGGAGGAATTGCTTTAATAATACAGCAAAAAATGAGGGAGGAGAGAGACAGTAGGTAAAACCAAAACAAAGAAGCCATGAGATCCAGGAAGGTAGGACATCTTTTTTAGGAGAGGGGTGATGAGAGTTCCCAGTATTGTTGCAAAGAAAAGGCCCAGGATGAGGGTTGTGCAGCCTGCTGGGAGAATCCCCAGTCCAGATTTGGAGCAGGCAGAAGAAGGTCCCAGGAGAGTCTATCAAAAAAAGAAAGGGCACCAATTTGACAGGTTTGTGAAGTTGTTGGAATGTACAAAGGTTTAGAAATAGTTACAAAGGAAATTAAGTGAGTGAAAAGAGAAAAAGTTTCGGTTTTTAACTGCAGAGAAACAACTACTATACAGTATAAGAAAGGAAGCAATCATTGAATACCTCTTGGCTCAGCTGCAAATTATATTTACACAGTCACAACTGAAAATGTTTAAATAAAAAACTAAGATATTGGGTTGGATTGGGGGAAAGGAAGAGAATATATGTAAGAGAGCTCAGTCCTGATTTAGTATATAATTTGAAATAAAATTAAATATTGTATAGCATGGTAACTATAGGTAGTTTTAGGTTGTATATTTGGAAGTTGCTAAGAGAGTAGATCTTAAAAATTCTCATCACAAGAAAACAATTGTAACTGTGTGGTGGTGGATGTCAATTGAACTTAAAATGTGGTAATCACTTTGCAACATAATACACGTATCAAGCCCTTATGTCATATGCCTAAAATTAATACAATATTATATGTTAGTTATAGCTCAATTAAGAAAAATAAAAGATGTGCTTTAGAAGTAAGCACTTCTAAATAAAAAAGTAACCAATGAAGATACAGCTAAAAGGATTAAAATGACTGGATTTAGGAAGCAAGATTGGAGGGAAGCAGCCTGCTGCTCTTTATTATAAATCTTGACATTTAAAGGAACAACTCAATCCTTGCCAATATTACTTTGTAAAAATTAAAATGGCAAAAAAAAAAAATTTGCTGACAACTAAAATTTTAACTGCGACACCTTTTGGGGGGGCAATACTATTCAAAGTAAGGTTTCTTTCTCATTGTTTCTGATTAGAGGTGACTTATAAAGCTATAGGCAGATGGTAACATAAGATTTTAAAGTTGACCGGAGGGGCTCTCATTGCACAGTCTTAGTTCTTCATGGACAGGGGGTCCTCATTCTAATGCCTTGGGGCTCCAGGCCTACCATCCTTCATCATGGTGCCAGTAATCCTAAATTCCATTGTAAAACCAAGGTTCCCTTAGCTTTGGGTAAGTGATGCCCTAAATTCCACAATGATAGGGATTCCTTGCAGAATTTCTACACTTCCCCTCTAATCCACAAAGATTCAAAACAAGCCTATAGGCATCGGAACTTTCGGCTTTGCCTTTGACCTTCCCAAGAGGATAATTCTATCTTATGTGTTCAGCTCAAGCATTTGAGCATTGCAGTTGTTCCAGGCTGTTGTGTAAGACACCGTCCCTATCATCAAAGGACCTGCAGTCTAGTAGGAGAGGCAGATAAGTAAATGAGTGGGAATTGAGTGATACGTTTAACAAAGTACGCGTGTGCCAAATACAGTACATTTGTACTTCCTGCCCGTGGACACTGAAGGCTGTTTATGGAGATGTAAAATGACTATTAATATAAAATCTGTAACTTGGTATGTATGTGTTTTTTTTTCTTTTAGCTAATAGACCAGTTAAAGCCTGGTGGAAGATTGATATTGCCCGTCGGTCCTGCAGGTGGAAATCAGATGCTGGAGCAGTATGACAAGCTACAAGATGGCAGTGTCAAAATGAAACCGCTGATGGGAGTGATATACGTGCCTTTAACAGATAAAGAAAAGCAGTGGTCCAGGTGGAAGTGATTTTATCTTCTGCTCTTTCTTCTTCCACACATGCAAGGTGAAAGGGTGTGGATTTTAAGACGTTAGACTGCAAGAGCTGCTTTTTTGGTTATCACTTTTATGCTACTCCATTTTAACATCAGAAATTCACTACATTAAAAATGTAGAGAAATTTTGCATGGTCTGCCCTTGTTTTGGTTTAATTTAACTTACATCTTTGGGGAAGGGAGGGTGAGACTTGGTTGGCACAAATGTGTTTTTTAAAGAGGATTTCAGCCACAGTTTAGTACTGTCTAGGGAGATTTTATCATCAGCCACCCTGATGTACATTTATGAATCATTTTTATAACTGCTCTAAGGTCATGGAGGTGAAGGCTTTTCTTTGAAGAGAAGGGGCCATCATTTCCTGCCCTGTTCATTGTCATAAAGAGAAAAAAAGGAAAACATTCTTGTCCCAGTTTTCCATGGTGTCAGAATCCCAGAGGGAACATTCTTCCCCACAGCTTGATTTCTTTCAGTCAAGTTCATGGATGTCTGACAGCCTGTGCCTGTTTTGTACTCAGCTGTTGGTTCAGAGCCACTGTAACGAATAAGCTGATTGCCCTTCTATGGAACGGGCCGGCCAGTGTTTGACCTTTTTTAACAAAGTCCCTGGGGAGCGGAGGGCATTTTGTAAGCTCCAAGAGAGTGCCCAGGTCTCACACACCCACCCAGAGGTCCAGCAGCATGCAGCATTTCTTCAGCACAGCATGGCTCGTCATGACACCCACTTCTGTCGTGCATCTCAGCGTAGTCGGAATGTTTTGGTTGAAGCCACGGTTTCTTCCTCTCTCTTCTTTTCCCCACTCCCTCCCATGGGGATGGGTGCGATCAGTAAGTAACAGTGACATTAGCTAAGACCACTCGGGATTAAATGCCAAAACAAGAACGGCTTTTACAGTTTCCTTGTTTTAGAATCTATTTTTATTTGACAGAGGTATTTATTTTAAGATAATTATTTTCTTAATAAGTAACATGGTGATTGTAAGTTTAATAGATCTCCCAATTTTGTTTCTGCATGAATGTTTTAATTGCAAATATTTTGCTTTTTGAATAAATTAATTGTAATGAATGTAATTCAGTTTGTTCAAAACTGAGTTTTACTTTTAACTAAATTCTGATTGTTGAAGTGACTGGTCATTTCTGGGATATCTTACTAGGAATTGCATTTTATTCTTCACCTAATATAAAGTTGTTTTCTTTGAATTCTAATCTGGAGTACAGCTGCTTCTTTAAGAAAATTAAAAAGCTATCAGTCTTGTCAGAATCCTGTTGTTATTAACAGCTGATTACACCGTTCCTTCACTCGGCACTAGCACGGTCACGCCGTCACACGGCTGCACGGGTGTTACTGTGTAAAGGGGCAAACACATCACTGAGATCACTGAGATCTGATGTCAAGTAAGAGTTCAGAGTTTTATTTCTAAGTTTAAAATTTTTCTTTTTATTAATGTAAACAATAAATGTCAGTATTGACCATTCTGCCTATAATCTAATGAAAGAAAAAAAGTACTTTGTTTTGATACCAGAAGTGGATTTTTAATAAAGCTCATGAAACTTAAGCTTCAGGGCCCTTACCTGCTTAGAGTCCTTCCTGACCTTATACCTAATATTATATGAATAGTCTTGTTCTTAGTTTTCTTTTTTCCCCTCTTCACAAAGAGGTTTCCCCTCCCCCCATGGTATAAAGTTTAGGTTCCACAATACCTGTATTCGCCTCTGATGAAACTAAACTATATTAAATTTAGAACATTTATTAGAATAATTTTAAAATTATGGGTAATTATTCGGTCAAGTACCAAATATTTCAATGTATATATACTTGGTTTTCTTTCTGGCCTTCAGCTTTTTAAAACATGGAGCAATTTTACATATATTCATCATTGGAAACTTTTCTTTTGTACTGGGGGGACTTTCTATTTTTTTTTAAGTTAAATTTTCTGTTTGTTCAAGTACATTTTCCTACCACCAAAGATGTAGTTATAATTACAAATATAACCAGTTACTTAATTGTAAACCTTAAATTTTAAAGAATATAAGTTTAAAGAATATAAAGATGAAACAGATTGGAAAAGGAATTAACTGCTATATTTTTAAAAATTGTACTGTAAAAATTAATAGAAAATAGGATGTTTGAAAGGTTAAAAGCATTAACAGTTAACTTAAAATCCTAAGAAACCATTAGTCTGCTATTTCTATTTGTGTTCATAAACCATCAGTCAGAGCCCAGGCAGGAAACGGAAATACTCAGCCAAGATTTTGAATTGATTTTAATGAATGGACTATTCGAAGAAATACAGGAAAGGTTATGGGAAACCACTAAAGGAAGCTGACTTACCCAGGGACCAGGGACGCCAAGGGTAATTTGTTTTGTTAAATATTTTTCAGTTTGAGGACATTCTTAATACATTTATTAATTCAGTAAGTATATCTGTGCCTATGATGCCAGGCACCATACCAGTTCAGGAATACACAGCTGTGATTTTGAAACTGACCATTCTTGTGGAACTTACAGTCATGGGAAATCCAAAAAAATCCAAAGACCAAGACAAACAGACAGTTACAGGCATACCTGGTTTTATTGTGATCCACTTTATTACACTTTGCAGATACTGTGGGTTTTTACAAAGTGAAGGTTTTGGCAACCTTGGGTCAAGCCAAGTTCTAGGTACCATTTTTCCAACAAGATTTGCTCACTTTGTGTCTCTGTATCATTTCAGTAATTCTCAAACTGCTTCAGACTTTTTCATTATTACTACAATATATTTATTATGGTGATCTGTGATCAGTGATTTTTATCATTGCTTTTGTCATTGTTTTGGGGTTGCCATGAGCCACGTTCTTATAAAATGATTAACTTAATCACTAACTGCTGGGTGTGTTCTGACTGCTCCACCAATTGGCTCTTCCCCCATCTCTCCCAAACCTCGAAACACATGAATATGGAAATTGGGTCATTAAATAACCCTGCAATGGCTCTCAGTGTTCAAGTGAAAGGAAGAGTTGCATGTCTCTCACTTTCAATCAAAAAGTAGAAATGGTGAGGCTTAGTGAAGAAGGCATGTCAAAAGCTGAGACAGGCTGAAAGCTAGGCTTTTTGTGCCAACATTTAAGTTGTGAATACAAAGGAAAAGTTCTGGAAGGAAATTAAAAGTGCTACTCCAGTAAACACAAATGATAAGAAAGTAAAACAGTCTGTTGCTGATATGCAGAAAGTTTTAGTGGTCTGAATGTTAAAGAACAAGCTAGCCACAACAAGAGAGTCAAGAGACTTTGGCTTAGTCTCTTAAGCCAAAGCCTGATCCAGGGGAAGTTTCTAACTCTTCAATTCTCTGAAGTCTGAGACAGGCAAGGAAGCTGCTTTAAAAGAAGTTTGAAGCTAGTAGATGTTAGTTTATGATGTTTAAGGAAAGAAGCCATCTCCATAACGTAAAAGTGCAAGGTGAAGCAACAAGTGCTGATGTAGAAGCTACAGCAAGTTATCCAGAAGGACTAGCTGCGATAAAGAAGGTGGCTACGCTAAACAACCTTC
This sequence comes from Anoura caudifer, assembly GCA_004027475.1. Lineage (NCBI taxonomy): Eukaryota > Metazoa > Chordata > Mammalia > Chiroptera > Phyllostomidae > Anoura > Anoura caudifer. The sequence goes on from PVKU01000395.1 coordinate 475,894, forward strand.
CTTATATTGGAAGATGCTGCCACCTAAGACTTTCATAGCTGGAGAGGAAAAATCCATGCCTTGCTTCAAAGCTTCAAAGGACAGGCTGACTCTCTTGTCAGGGGCTGATGCAGCTGGTGCCTAAGCTGAAGTCAGCGCTCATTTACCATTCAGAAAATTCTAGGACCATTAATAATTATGCTACGTCTACTCTGCCTATGCTCTGTAAATGGAACAACAAAGCCTGGATGACAGCATGTCTGTCTGTTTACAACATGGTTTGTTGAATATTTTAAGCCTGTTGAGTGCAACTAACTGCTCAGAAAAAAAGATTCCTATCAAAATATTACTGTTCACTGACAATGCCCCTGATCACTCAAGCTCTGATGAAAATGTAACAGATTGATATGTTTTTATGCCTGTTAACATCCATTCTGCAGCTTAAGGAGTAATTTTGACTTTCAAGTCTTATTATTTAAGAAATACATTTTGTGCCCTGGCTGGTGGCTCAGTTGGAGCATCATACCGTATACAAAAAGGTGGTGGGTTTGATTCTGTCAGGGCACATGCCTACATTGCAGGTTCGGTTCCCAGTCGGATGCATACCAGAAGGCAACAAATGGGTGTTTCACTCTCTTACATCAATGTTTCTTTCTCTCTCCCCCTTTCTCAATCTCTAAAAAAACAATGTCCTCATGTGAGGATTTCAAAAAAAGAAAGAAGGAAAGAATTGCATTTGGTGAGGTGATCGCTGCTATAGATAATGATTCCTCTGCTGGGTCTGGGCAAGTTCATTGTAAACCTGGAAAAGAGTCATTATTCTAGATGCTATTAAGAACATCCAAGATTCATGGGAAGAGGTCAAAATGTCACATAACAGGAATTTGGAAGAAGTCAATTCCAACTCTTGTGAATGACTTTGAAGGGTTCGATTCTGCAGTGGAGGAAGTAGCTCCAGATGTGGAAGTAGCAAGAGAACTAGAATTAATAGTGGAGCCTGAAGATGTGACTGAATTGCTGCAATCTCAGGACAAAACTTTAATGAGTTAGGAGTTGCTTTTTATGGATGAGCAAAGATTGCAGTTTCCTGAGATGGAATCTACTCCTGGTGAAGATGCTGTGAAGGTTGTTGAAATGTCAACAAGGATTTGGAATATTACATGGACTTAGTTGATTGATAAAGTAGTGGCAGGGTTAAAGAGGGTTGATTCCAATTTTCTTAAGTTCTGTGGGTAAAATGCTGTCAAACAGCATCACATGCCACAGAGAAATTGTTCATGAAACGGAGTCAGTCGATCTGGCAAACTTCGTTGTTCTTATTTTGAGAAGTTGCCACATCCACTTCAGCCTTCAACACCCACCGCTGTAACCAGGCAGCGGTCATCAGCATTGAGGCAAGACCCTCTACCAGCAAAAAGATTGACTTGCTGAAGGCCCAGTGATCGTTAGCATGTGTTAGCAATAAGATATTTTTAAGTTAAAGCATGTACATTATTTTTAGATATAATGGTATTAGTGTACAGTTAATGGACTACAATAGAACTATTATATGCACGGGGAGAACAAGTTTGTGTGACTCGCTTTATTGTGATATATGCTTAATTGCCATTATCTGGACCTGAACCTGTAATACCTCCGAGGTATACCTATAGAACAGCGATTTTCAACCTTTCTCATCTCATGGCACACACAATCTAATTACTAAAGTTCTGTGGCATACCAAAGAATATATTTTCTGACAGTCTGACAAAAAATTAGGTGTAATTTTGTTTTATTCACACTGGATAGCTATTGTTGTGTTGGCTGTTGTCATTTTTTAATTTGACAATCCAAGGGAAAAGAGTTCAGTGCCCCCGACTAAATAGTCAGGCATTGCATGTTTTAACCATTCCTGTGGCTCGCCAGCTGTTGCTGCCGTTGCATGTAGTATGTTTAGACTCCGCCTTGAAGGCGGTAGAGAGCAGTTGCAAGGTTGAGGGCAATTGCAGGGTCAGAGTTCCACCAGAAAGGCGACTGGCTGTGATGCAGACTAGGCTGGAAAGGGACAAAGTCAGTAACGGGAGGTGCTTGTAGCAAGTCAGGGGTGGTTATAATAAGGATAGAATGTGGTCAAAAAGTCTCTTAAGATTTTCTAAGTGCCTGTCCCACGTTTGGGAGTCATCATCTATGAAGCTCCTTAGTTTGCTGCCAGGCTAGATGATTTCTGTTCCTTCAGATTTTCTTTGGGATTAACTTTTAACAACTCCTCCTGGCACTTCCTTATAACGCTTCTCTTGTTTCTCAGCAGCTTTCCCTCCTCTCATGGAGGAGTTCAGCGCTAGTTGCAGCGCTGGGAGAATATGAGGTCTAGCATTTGCCAAGGCGATAGGATGGAAACTGTTTAGATAAAAAGAGAATTAAGTGGGCATGTCAAATTCTACGGCCAAATAAGGCCCTAAACCGGAATGTCAGTTCATGTGTCCTTATGCCTGGAAAAATGTCACTTGTACTGTGGTGGATTAATAGCAGCGAGAATGCCAGCTGTATAGGCCATAGACCTAGAATCTGTGGTATTATGTTCAGGACTAAGGGTGTGCAATAGGTGCATTAGCTGCTTCACAAACTCTTAATACTTTTAAATTTTTATGTTATTTTATATAAGTCTACTTTATAGGAACAATATTTTGTTAATCTTCTGGTAAGTTTTATTTTATTTTTGTTTTTAATAGCCATGAGAGTCCATGGAATAACTGAGGAATGTTTCAGGGTTCTCGTTCCATAAGCATTTTATCAGTCTCCTTAAAGTGCCATGCACGCTTGAATGAGATGTCGTGAATTGATTGGCCTTGTCTCAGACTGACAGTATAGGTCCTAGGGCATCCAGCTGAGCGAGTGTTCCATGTTGTTCTTTATTGTCCCTTTTAAATTTCTTTACTGATGCTATAACATTGTGACATTTTGCATCCTTAAAGGCAGGCGTATATTCTGTTGCTTTGACATTCTTTTAATGTCTCATGATGCTTTGTGCAAAGCTTTTATTACCTCAAAAAAACCATTAACTAGAAAACATTAATGGATTTTAGTTATTGTTTTGTGGTAGTACATCTGTTTATTTGTTTTTGACAAAGAATATATAATACTAAATGTTAGGGTATGTAATACTAAATGTTAGAAGCTTAGAATTATTAACCTAACAAATAATTAAATTGTGTATGATTATATATTTTATATCAAAGTAACAAATGTATACAATTGTTAACCTAATGAAAATATTTAGCCCATATATGGCGATTTTAAAGAGACTTTCTAGAAATTTAGGACACACTACTTGTTATTGTAAATGATCTATATGTGTGAGTCAGACAAAGATATGATGCAGAATTTTGAACACTAGGAAAAATTAATAATATAAAAATTATACAGATTTTGGAGTATTAGGATGTGACAGGGTTATACATGCACAGGCAGCAAATTTTTTATTTTCTTGGTATCCAAATGTCAAAATACAGGTCTGTAAACTTGAAATTTTTTTCATTTTAGTGCTATACATTTCCTTCTACTTCTTTTCAACAATGCTGTTACTGACACCAATGTAATGCATATGCATTATCAACATAGAAAAAAGTACAAAGAATAAAGTAAAAATCACTCATAATCCCAGAACCCAGAGATAATCACTATTTAATATTTAATATTTTTATTTAATATTTAATATTTAATATTTTGGATTTTTTTTAGTCTTTTATGTATAGTTATACACCTTTTTTGTAATCCTTGGACTATACAGTAGCATTATTTTGTAATCTTTTTTCAGTTCATGAAATGTCATCAACATTGTTCACATCATTAAACTTTTTTTTTTACAATATGATTTTTTTCCGGTTTTATTGAGAATAATTGACTTTACAGCGTTGTGTTGGTTTTAAGTATATAAGATAATACTTCAATATATGTTTATGTTTTAGAATGATTACCACAATACATTTAGTTCTATGGTTTCAGGTTCTATTATTCAAGCCTTTTATTCATTTTTAGTTGAATTTTTTGTGTGTATGGTGTAAGACAGGGGTCCAGTTTCATTTGTTTTCATGTGGCTATCCACTCTTCCCAGCACTGTTTATTGAAGATACTATTGTTTTTCCATTGTGTATTCTTGGCTTTTTAATTAATTGACCATATATGTGTGGGTTTATTTCTGAGCTTTCTAGTCTGTTCCATTGATCTATGTGTTTTATGCTAATATCATACTGTTGTGATAACTGTAGCTTTGTAATATAGTTTGAAATCAGGAAGTGTGATGTCTCCAGCATATTCTTCTATCTAATATCATTACTCTAGGGTTTTTGTGTTTCTATACAAATTTTAGGAGTGTTTGTTTTATTTTTGTGAAAAATGCTGTTGGAATTATGATGGGGTTTACATTGGATCAGTAGATTGCTTTGGGTAGCATAAATATTTTAACACTATTAATTCCTTCAGTCCATGAGTATAGAATATCTTTCCATTTATTTTTATTTTCTTCAATATCTTTTATTAATATCTTACAGTTTTCAGTGTACAGATCTTTCACCTCATTGGTTAAATTTATTCCTAAGTATTTTTATTCTTTTTGATGCAATTGTAAATGGGATTGTTTTCTTAATTTCTTTTTCTGATAGTTCATTATTAGTGTATAGAAACATAACTGGTTTTTGTATATTGATTTTGTATCCTGCAACTTTATTGAATTAGTTTATTCTAACATTTTTTTTTTGGTGGAATCTTTAGGGTTTTCTGTATATAACATGTCATCTGCAAAAAGAGACAGTTTAATTTCTTTTCCGATTTTGATGCCTTTTATTTCTTTTTCTTGCCTAATTGCTCTGGCTAGGATTTCCAGTACTATGTTGAATAAAAGTGGCAAGAGTGGGCATCCTTGTCTTGTTCCTGATCTTAGAGGAAAAGCTTTCAGCTTTTCACCGTTGAGTATGATGTTAGCTGTGGGCTTGTCATATGTGGCCTTTATTATGTTGAGGTACGTTCCCTCTATACCCAGTTTGTTGAGAGCTTTTACCCTTTTTCTTTAATTTTTTTTTCTAAATGGAAAGGATATTTGGAAATGTTGTACTATGTTGTTGGGCAATAAGGGTACTTATTTACGATATCCTTAATGCCTTGCAATAGGGTAATAGGTAAATAAAATATGGTAAATTATTTTAAAAACAATAATAGTATCCTCAATTCATATACAAAAAGCACAAGTGAATTTAATTTATGAATAGAGCACTTTGCAAGTGCTCATAAATATTTTAATGCATGATTTTAAGTAAAAGCTATTCTATGAGAAATGTAGTACTTACATATTTAGAAGAATATGTTAAGTATGAATAGATACTGTATGATGAGGGTAGCTTATGGGAGAAGTAATTTTTAAAAATATTTTCTTGGACAATTTACAAAATTTAATTAAAAAAAAACATTGTTTGATAATCCCTTAATTCACCACTTACCTGGTATATTTTAGCTCTTTATTTACCTTTCTTTCAAGTTTATTTTAACAACTTTTAAAAATCTTTTTTATTACAGAACAATTGTACTAATAGCACAAAGAACTGAATCTCTTCATCTAGAGTTACCAATAATTAACATTTTTCCATTTTCTCTTTCTCCTTCCCTCTATATATTCATATATGTAATATTTTTTCCCTGAATCATTTGAGCTTTGTTGCAAACATCCAACTTTTTTAACCCCTGAAGTACTTGAGTGTTTAACAATGTTTTTGTCACTCAGGTTACCCTCAGATAGGAAGCTCTTAGGCTTTTCAGCTTTATTTTTTCACTTTTAACAGCTTTGCTGAGGTATAATTTACCTACCATACCATTTATTTGAGATTGCGTCTTTATTCCTTCCTTCCTCTCACTGGCAGTTGCTGGTGCAGTGCTACACCTGGCTGAGTGCACGGTTTCGTTTGGAGCTAATAAAGCTGCCTTAGGAAATCAGCTGACGGCTACACCTACCGACAGTGCTTTTTCTCCCAAAGAGTTTGGGTTGAGATCGACCCACTCAGCAATTGCTAACAGATACTCTAAGCAAAAGGTTACATTTTTGTCCACTTTTGTGACTGCAACCATAAACATTTATTTGAATTCTTAAATATTCAAATCATCATTTTACAATAAATAGTAAGATTCTAGATCTAAAAGTAATTTCTCTGAATTTTTGGTCTTGAAAGAAGAAAGTTACCTTTAGAATTTAATAGAAAAGAATTCAGACCCTGTAGGTTTCATACTTCATTCTGGATTAGCATGAGAGATGTTTGAAATGGCTGATTTCCATTTTTGCTTGGACTTGAGACCATTTGCTTTTTTTTTTTTTAATATTATATTGCTTGAGGATTAGTGCGGTTTGTTTTTTTGTTTGTTTGTTTGTTTGTTTTTTACAGATTTAACCATTGTATCTAAACTGTTAGAAAGCCAAGTCTTGCAGTATGTGACTCCTATTTACATATTTCTCTTTTCCTCCCCCAGGGACGAACTGTAAAAGCAACGTCAGCTTGACCAGTATATAATATTACAGTGGATTGCTCATCTCAGTCCTCAGAGCTTTTGAAAACCAACAGCATCACAGCTTGTTTTGGACTTTGTTACACTATTATTTTCAGCATGAAAATGTGTGGTTTTATAGGGTTTTTAATTCTTCAAAGAGGCAGAAAAGCCAAATTGGTAGAGAAAGGATACAAAGTATACACTTGTTCTTTAATGTGCCCACATTTTACTTTAAAATATTAAGTGGAATGGTTCTGCAAAATGGAAAACTTGTTTATGAATTGATTTGGAGGAAAGGTTTTTGTTTTTCTAGGCACTTAATTCTGTTCCAATGTTAATTTTTCAGATTGCTTTTGTGTATCAGGTAACACCCCCATTCACCAGTTAAGATTCTCGATTTTTGGATGTCTGTTAGATGCTACTAAGAAAATAGAGATGAGCTTCCTTTTTAAAGCTTTTGATGTGGTGTCATAGAATAGCATGTTGTAGATACAATCAGCTGCTTTGTTACCTTAAAACTAAGCAATTGTAAATATTAAACTTTAAGAAATGGAAGGTGATGTCTCTTAACGTTCAGCAGTTCAGATTGGACATAACTGATGTAGTTCTTCCTTTTTCTCTTTAAAAATTATAGGAGACTTGTAGCTCATTATTATTTCTTCTGTTTCTAATTTGCTGCTGATAATGTATATGAATTTAACATGCTGTGTAAGCTGTGTCCTAGTTACTGAACAGTTTATGCAGTGCTGCTTTGCCAAATAAAGTTAAAAGTAAAAGAGGCGTTGGTGGTGTTTGAATGCGAAGAAAGAACAGCATGTCCACCAGGTACGGAATGCTGAGCAAGATCACAGCAAAAAAAAAATTGTTTCTCTCATGCTCCATCTTGTGAAATACGAGTAGGTTAATGGCATTGGTTCAGCCGTACACTTGTAGAATGAAAGCATCCGTGTTTCTTGAGGACAAGGACACCTCATTTGCCTGACACAGGGCTTGTCCTCTTGTGGATGTGTGACAAATGTGGAATGAGTGAGCGAATGAACTGACTGAATGTCAGGGAAGAGCTGGCTTGAGGACAAATTTACCAAAACCCATCTCTCACCTGTAAAGGATTTGTTAATATAATGACTGTGAAGTGTGTTTCTAAGAAGTCAGTAGCACTTTGGAATCTTCCTGAAATGTTGCGGTTATCTTCCTTTTATAGTGGATCTTAGTCTTTCTCGGGGATCTAGAACTCGAAGCAATATGAGCTCGAGCTAGCAGAACTAGCACGGCCAGCAAAGTCCTTTTGTCTCTGAGAGCAAGTGTGCGTGGTTCTGGCAGGTGGAAGCTTAGGGTGCACAGCACCTTTCCCCCACCTCTTAACGTCTTAAGCTTTGCTTCTTTAAAAATGGCTTTAAAAATGATGCATACATCTTTTCACTGATGTCTCTTTTGGGGCCAAGTTTTAGACACAGGAAACTAGCCAGAGTTGGTGGCCAAACCACGTGAGCTTCAGTTCATCATTGGCTTCGGTTGGCTGTTGTTGGTATTGCTTCTGGACCTGGGCTATGGACCCTTGTGTCCAGGACTCGGTGTCATTTGAGTTCGTTTCAAAGGTTGAGTATTCTTTATGGCTTAAGATTAAATTACATTGATTCTTAAACTTATCCACTAGTCTGTGTCCTTCATAGCCATTATCAGTATTGCATTATATGTGAATCTCTGTTAAGTGTTGGGATAGAAAAAGGCTTTTACTCTCAATGAATTTACAGTTTTGTTGAGAGGACAGTGTATAAATCCGACAGGACAGAGTACCACCTGATTGGCACAGGCAAATACTATGCCAAGCATTTCTCTTGAACTTTACACTTTTGGGAATTAAAATGTTAAAATATTGAATAAACAGGAGTAGTTATTAAGGGAGCATATATAAATGGGTAGAGATGGGAATAATTTTAACTAGGTTCAACAGCTTTTCTCTTCATGACATTTGAGTTTATATATGTGTGTTGGTCAAAGATAACAAGTTTCTTTAATCTTTGCTATTCATACTTTCTAGAATATTTTAGAATTTTATTTTTCCTTAATAATATTAAGGGCAAGATTTAAAATATTTTTTAAAATTCCAGTCTAGTGAGATCCCATTGAAACAAGGCCTTTTTTACAGATCTGATTTTATAAAAGGCCTAATCTAGGTCTCTAGCTCTAAGCAACTAAAATTAAGAATTTGTTTCTAATGAGGGTTTCAATTCTTTCCCAACTAGTAACATTAGGGAAAGAAAGTGACATTTGAGGAGAAAAAAAAACCACTGATGTTGTCCATGCAAATATTTAAATTCCCATTGCCTTAATTAAAAAAATTCATTGCCCAATAAAAGTTGATTACACTTTTTAAATTGACTATCATGTACCTCTACCACAGCATCTTAAAAATTCAATATAATTGCTCTGGCTGGTGTGGCTCAGTGGATTGAGTGCTGGCCTGCGAATCTAAGGGTCACTGGTTCGATTCCCAGTCAGGGCACATGCCTGGGTTGCAGGCCAGGTCCCCAGGTGGGGGCGCATGAGAAGCAACCACACATTGATGTTTCTCTTCCTCTCTTTCTCCTTCCTTTCCCCTCTCTCTAAAAACAAATAAAGTCTTTTTAAAAAATTCAATATATTTTAAAATGGAATAACATTTTTTAGTAATAACTTAAAACTCATGACTTCTTTGCAAACATCCTTGGCATCTGATTGTTGGCCAAGAAATAAGGCTCCTTAGTATTTTTTCATTAGAGAGATGGGTGCTTCTGGTTTTCAGCTAAATGTCAACAAATTTCTAGTAGCTTGGTATAGCATTAAAAGAACTCATGTCTTTTGAGAACCCATGTTGTTTTCATTACTGTGGCCTTGTAATATGGTTTCATATCAGGTGCTGTGATTCCTTCCACTTTGTTCTTCTTTTTTAAGATTGCTGTTGCTATTCAGGCTTTTTGAGTACCCATACAAATTTTTGGATTTGTTCTAGTTCTGTGAAAAATGCCATTGGTATCTTGATAGGATTGTTGAATCCATAGATTGCTTTGGATAGTTTAATGATATTAATCCTCTTTATCTGTGAGCATGGTATATGCTTCCATTTATTAGTATCTTCTTCGATTTCTTTCTTCAAGGTTTTATAATTTTTCAAGTACAGGTCTTTTATCTCATTGGTTAAATTTATTCCTAGGTATTTGTTTTGTTTTTTGGTGCAGCTGTAAGTGGGATTGTTTTCTTTTTTTTTCTTTTAAAAATATATTTTATTGAGTATGCTATTAAAGTTGTCCCATTTTTCCTCATCATTCCCATCCACCCTGTACACCCCTTCCTACCCACATTCCCCCTCTTTAGTTCATGTCCATGTGTCATAAGTTCTTTAGCTTCAACATTTCCCACACTATTCTTGCCCTCCCCCTGTCTATTTTCTACCTACCGTCTATGCTACTTGTTCTATGTACCTTGTCCCCCTCTCCTCCCACTCCCCTGTTGCTAACCCTCCATGTGATCTCCATTTCTGTGTTTCTGTTCCTGTTCTAGCTGTTTGCTTAGTTTGCTTTTGTTTTAGATGTGGTTGTTAATACCTGTGAGTTTGCTGTCTTCTTACTGTTCATATTTTTTATCTTCTTTTTCTTAGATAAGTTCCCTTAACATTTTATGTAATAAAGGCTTGCTGATGATGAACTCCTTGAACTTGACCTTATCTGAGAAGCACTTTACCTTCTCATCCATTCTAAATGAAAGCTTCACTGGATAGAGCAATCTTGGATGTAGGTCCTTGACTTTCGTGACTTGGAATACCTCTTTCCAGCCCCTTCTTGCCTGTAAGGTCTCTTTTGAGAAATCAGCTGGCAGTCTGATGGGAACTCCTTTGTAGGTGACTGTCCCCTTATCCTTTGCTGCTTCTAGAATTCTCTCCTTCATTTTAATCTTGGCTAATGGGATTATGATGTGCCTTGGTGTGTTCCTCCTTGGGTACAACTTCTTTGGGGCTCTCTGAGCTTCCTGGACTTCCTGGAAATCTATTTCCTTTGCCATATTGGGGAAGTTCTCCTTTATTATTTGTTCAAATAAGTTTTCCACTTGTTGCTCTTCCTCTTCCCCTTCTGGTACCCCTATAATTCGGATGTTGGGACGTTTAAAGATGTCCTGGAGGTTCCTAAGCCTCTCCTCATTTTTTTGAATTCTTGTTTCTTCCTTGTTTTCTGTTTGTTTGTTTCTTTCTTCCTTCTGGTCCACTCCATTGATTTGAGTCCCAGTTTTCCCTCCCATCTCTATTGGCTCCCAGTGCGTTTTTCTTCATTACACTTATTGTAGCCTCCATTTGTTCATCTAATTTGTGAGCAAAATCAACCAATTCTGTGAGCATCCTGATCACCAGGGCTTTGAACTGTGCATCTGATAGGTTGGCTATCTCTTGGTCACTTAGATGAATTGGCTCTGGGGCTTTAATCTGCTCTCCCGTTTGAGCCTTTTTTTTTTTTTTTGTCTGGTCGCAGCTGTTACTAGTGAGGGGTGGAGCCTTAGGTGTTCCCCAGGGCGGGGCAGCCCAGTCGCTGGGTAGTGACACTGTATGTGGGGGCAGGGTCTGAGAGGGAACAATGGTGCTTGCTCTGCTCTCTCTGGAATTCCTGTCCCTTTCATTGCTTCCCCTTCACCTGGATTATCTGCGAGTGAATGTGGGGCCACCTGGTCAGCCAGCCGCCTTGTACAACCTCACTGGGTCTGCACAGTTGCCACTCGGTGTCCAGTGTCCGCTAGCCACCGCCTGTGTGCCTGGGATCTTCCAGCTGCTGCTGCCTGCGTGCCTGGTCTGCACCTCCACTTTTTCCTGCCACGAGTCCTCCCCGCTTACTGGTCTGAATGAATGGTTGTTGGACTTCTGTACAGTTCAATTTTCTATCAGTTCTGGTTGTTTTCTTGTTTCTAAATCTTTGTTGTCCTTAATTTTGGTTGTGAGAGGAGGCACAGTGTATCCACCTATGCCTCCATCTTGGCCATAAACTCGTTAATTATAGGTATATAATAATGCAACTGATTTCTGGATGTTTATTTTGTATCCTCCTACTGTACTGAATTCACTTATCAGTTCTAGTAGCTTTTTGGTGAAAATTAGGATTCTCTGTGTACAGTATCATGTCTTCAAATAATGAGTTTCATTTCTTTCCTTCCAGTTTAGATACCTTTTATTTCTTCTTCTCTGATTGCTGGGGCTAGGACTTCTAGTACTATGTTGAGTAAGTGTGGTGAAAGCAGACATCCCATCTTGTTCCCGATCTTAAGGGAAACACTTTTTTCCCTGTTGAGTATGATGTTATCTGTAGATTTGTTATACATAGCTTTTATTATGTTGAGATATGTACCCTCTGTTCCCACTTTGCTAGGAGTTTTTATCATAAGTGGGTGCTGGATTTTGTCAAATGCTTTTCTGCATCTATTGATATGGTTGTATGATTTTTATCCTTCCTTTTGTTTATGCATTGTGCCACATTAATTGATTTGTAGATGTTCAACCATCCTTGCACCCTAGGAATAAATCCCACTTGTTCATGGTGTATGATTTTTTAATGTATTGCTGAATTTGGTTTGCTAGTATTTTTGTTGGGGATTTTTGCATATATGTACATTAGGGATATTGGCCTATAATTTTCTTTCTTTGTAATGTCTTTACCTGGTTTTGCAATCAGGATACTATCCTCATAAAATGAGCTTGAGAGTCTTCTCTTGAATTTTTTGGAATGGTTTGAGAAGGATAGGTATTAGTTCTTTTAATGTTTGGTAAAATTCACCCGTGAAACCATTCAGTCACGGACATTTGTTTATTAGGAGTTTTTCGGTTATTGCTTCAATTTTGTTGTAATTAGTCTGTTCAGATTTTCTGTTTCCTCTTGATTCAGTCTTGGGAGCTTATATTTTCTAGGATTTTATTTATTTATACTTTTTTTCTTGATGAGTTTGATTAAAGGTTTATTGCTCTTAAGTTTATCTTCTCAAAGAACTAGATCTTGGTTTCACTGGTCTTTTGTATTGTTTTTTTAGACTCTTATTTCATTTATCCCTGCTGTGATCTTTAGTATTTTCTTCCTGTACTCACTTTGGACTGTGTTTATTTATTTTTCCTAGTTCCTTTAGGTATAGACTGTTAATTTGAGATTTTTCCTTGTTTCTTGAGGCAGGCCAGTATTGCTATAGATTTCTCTCTTAGGACTGCTTTCAAGATTTGTGGTTGTTGTGCTATTTTCATTTGTCTCAAGTTATCTTTGAATTACTTCCTTGATCTTATTGTTAACCCATTCACTATTTAGGAATGTTATTTAGACTCCTTATGTTTGTGTTTTCATTTTTCTTGTACTTGATTTCTAGTTTCATACTAATGTAGTCAGAGAAGATGCTTGAAATTATTTCAGTCTTAAATTTATGGAGGCTTGTTTTATGGCCTAATATATGGACTGTCCTGGAAAATGTTCCATGTGGACTTGAGAAAAAAATATCCTGTAGTTTGGGGGTATAATCCTCTGAAAATATCAAATCCACCTGATGTAATATGTCATTTAAAGATGGTGTTTTGACGATTATTTTTGGAGAGAGGACATTTTTTCTTTAAAGTCCATATACTCAACACAATTTTCTGTTAAGCTTTTTGGTAAAAGTTAAAATACTTTTTGTATTCATATTTGTTTTGAGAAGTTTCCTAAGTTTTGAAATGACTATAAAAATATATTTAAGCCGAGTGATTTTTTAAGTTGATGCATTTCCATTTTATAGTGTGGTGGCATACAAGATTAAAAACTGATGTGACTGGAGAAATAAAATAAGTAGGCAGGAAGACAGAGTTAGACCTAAATAAAGCAAATGTAGGAGAAGGTTCAGTTCTGGTCATTCAATCCATTCCTGAACACATTTAAGCTTTGGGGTGTCTAACCTTATTTTTCCCTTGATGGTTTCATATTGTGGCCAAAGAATCTATAAGTGTTCACTGTGAAAGTAGCTTTACCAGGAAAATGCATTCATCTTTAGAATAATGGAATCCAGTAAGGCAAAGACCTGGGAAATGGGGCCAGTGCCAAGAATCAGTCAGCAACCCAGTTCTGGAAAAGCCAGCGAGATGAGAACATTTGTGAACAGCAAACTGGAAAGTAAGCTTTTCCCTTTTTAAATTTGGCTTGGGCAGCTTCTTGTTAGAAATTCTCATTCAATTTTAATGCCAACAATTGTAGAAAACCTAGAGTCCAGAAAACAATTGGAGTAATTCTGATGGTGAAGAAGCGTAATCCCCAAAGAAGCAAAAACCAAAACAACAACTTGTTCAGGGACAATATAATTTAATAGTGACCCCAAATTACAGAATCTCCGGCCCAGATGCTTATGTGGCAGACACATCATCCATCTGTGAAGAAGATGGGACATGTGAGGAAGGGGCTGGGGCCCGTGTTCTGGGGTACACCGCACTGCAGTGTGTGTTTATGCAGGTGAGACCCAGGTGATTCATTAACAAGGCCTGCCTTGCACAGTGAAACCGAGGCACAAGTTGAAACAGGCACTTCTCTGTTCACGTCACGGGAACACGGCAAAGTGCATGTGAGCGGCCACCAGTGACTGAAATTGGGTGTGGGTTGGTGTGAAAGGGAACGGTGGAGCATATCACATATTCTGAAAGTCAGTGGGAGAAAGGTGAAAAAATTACGTTATTTCCTATGGAAGAGAATGTATTTGAAACTCGGGTGACTTGAGACATTAAAATACTTGTGGAAGGACAGGCAGTAGCTGTAGTCTGTACTAAGGATTAAAGGGAAAAAGTTTTACGTTTTCAGAAAGATGGCTTTGGTGAGCCTTTTCTCAGGAAATGAGATGTGAAACATGAGGACGTGGTGGAGAGACAAACTCTGGACAACTGTCCTTTAAAATTATTTTTAATTGTCTTAGTTGCAGAACTCCTTCGATCACATAATCAACAGGTAAGTTGACTTCAAAAAGTCCCGAATACTTACAGCATAAGTATTTTGAAGATCTTAATTCTGCTTGTCTAATTCTTCATTTCCCTCTTTGTAAAATATAGTCGGTATGACTAAATCCAGGCAGATAGTACAGCTCAGTAAATATTGGCAACTTATGATGATATTAAAGAGTTGTACAGGCTTAAGAATGAAGTACAGTTTATCTGGACTATTGTACATGGGACATCTTAAGTATTTCGACATGATAGCAATACTAAATTGTGTTTAATTTCTTCATTATAAAAGATGTGCTGAGAGACGCGCCTCAACAGTTTTTGTTTTATTGGGTACGGCCGTCAAAAACAAAGGGCACAGCTCACCAAGGAAGGACAAACAGCTGGAGTTCATTGGCACTTCTCTTAACTGCCCTTGAGGAAAAATTTGAATCTTTGATCAATTCTAGACTTTGAACAAAATGCTTGAAGTTTTTTAGGAAATAAAAATAATTTCTCTGTTTTTCTAGAATTAACTTTCTAGTTGTTAATATATTCGGTTACATACCCAACCCAAATTAATCTTTCTGCTAAAGGAACAGCCGATCTGAGGTTCAGTCTGAAAATAATGTCTTCTAGAGTATTTTCAAGAATTTTAAAAGATTTGCCACTTAAGATACAAATGAACCAATCCCATATTATGTAACTAGGAACAGCGTGGGGCTGCACACAGGCACTGCTTTATGTCGTCCACTCAGAAGAAGAATTTCATAGAAAACATCATTCTGGTATGAGGTGATTACGGAAATAATGTGCCTTTAAAATCCTACAAATTAAAAGAAACAGATGCTAAGCTAGATGCCAGTTTTCTGTAAAGATGAATTTGTGCAAAACTGCTTTAGGCTCTGAGAATATATAAGCCTGGCATTAACCGATTGCACATTATAATATTTTATAGCATTATGGAAATAATGGGAAAAACGGTTGATTCCACTGGATGAAAGAACCTGCTGATACATCCACATGCAGCACTTTCACAAAAACGGCACCCAGAAATCCACTCAATAGCCTGCTTTTCAATTTAAGCACATTTCCCTCTCCCAGTGACACAGACTACTGTTGAAAACTGGTGCCTCTGAAGATGAGCTGCTGTGTTCTGACCATCAAGCAGTGTGGAGTAGGCTCAAGAAAGTACTAATAGTCTTTGCTCACTGCCCTCAGCTGAGTTTCTGTTAAGATTATTGACCTGCCAGCTTCTCTGCTTCCACCTTGATTTCCCGTATCACTTCGTGACCATGGTAGAGCTATTTATAAATCAGTCTGAGCTTTTTCTCCCAAAGGTCAGCCTAGTGGGGCAGCCACCCACACGACGTGTCAGAGGTATTGGGAAGCACGCACGTTTGTTCACCTTCTGCAAGTCATCGCTGACTGTGCGTCAGGTTCATAATTTCAATATTCCTGCCAGAGGTAACACCTCATGGAAGGTATAAACTCACTGGAGATCCATTCTTAGAAACAGGTTTTGAAGGGGAGAAGAGAAAGAGCTACGGGAGCTTGAAGTGAGGACTAGGAGGGCCACAGAAGAAGGGGAAGCCAGGCACAAGGGGGCACAGTGTGGCCAGGGGCCCATGGCAGGCTTCCAACAAGTAAAGGGTTATTTTGCCATTCTAAGGCCACCCCTTGAGATGCTAAATTTTCTGCCATGACTAACTACAAATTGCTCTTTTCTGGGACAGCTTATGTAAATCAGAATTCGATTTGTAAAAGTCTTTAACCACATAGATGACTCTAAATTTAAATAGTTCACATACTTCCCAAGGAAAAATCTTTCTACAATAAATAAGAGCATAGGTTTGGGGCTTGTATAATCTTCTGGGTTTTCTGTACATTCCTTAGCCCAGTTAAAAACAAGTTCTAAAGATCCAAAACCATATATATATATATATATATATATATATATATATATATATATATATAAATTATAAGTGAAACATGTCCTTGCCCCAGCTACTGAAGCCATACTCATCAGAGATACATCCCATTGATGAGGTAGTCCGATTCCTCAGATGTAATGGGCCGAGCCTTTTTAAGTTTCTGTTTCACCAGGCGGAGCCGGCAAGTGACCATGAGAAGCAGCAACACGGTGATGGCCAAACCCAGGGTCAGGGGCAGCACCGCACCTGTGAACAGGTGGGAGGGAAGGGGCAGGTGATTAAGAGCAGTAACAGCTACAGTTTGCCATTGATAAGCATTCTGTATGCTCTATGTCATTTAATCTGAAGAATTCACTGAAGGAGATACCCGTATTACCGCCACTTTGCAGATTAACTGAGGTGCCGGGAGATTAAGTAGCTGGCCTAAGGGCACGTAGCTAGTAAATGGCAGGCCTAAGTCTCAAACCCAGACTTTTTAAAATCACATTCTCCACCCAGTTCCTACAGACTTTACAGATGGCACCCATGGGTACACATGTTGCAATCAGGTCGCCCTTATATCCCCTGTAACAGACATCCTGTAAATAGACAGCTGCAAAGACACTGATCACGGAGAACTTTTTCATTGTAGTCAAAGGTTACACTTATCATAGGGTACACATGACCGTGGTCTCCTAAAGTAAATGTGGACTAACTCCTAATTTATTGTGCTAGTTAGTGCTTTAACATTTGATTTCCTTTTCTAAATTCAGGGAACCTACTTCCAGCCAGTAGACCATGTTAGTTGAAAACTAACTTCAAAACATGCTGGTGTCATTTGGCTCCGGGCAGTTGAGGAGGGGAACTCTCCTCCTCCTCCACAGGGCCTTCCTGTGGGGCTGCTCTGCACACCCAGACTGGGAGCAGCCTTCAGAGGCTTGCAGGAGCCTGGAAGGAACAGGGTGGGCCCCGGTTCAGTCTTAAGAAAAAATCTGACAAATTTGATATGTTACATTTTTTTTCATTTTAATCCTCACCTGAGGACATATTCACTGATTTTGAGAGAGAGTGAGAGAGGGAGAGGAACAGTGATGTGAGAAATATCGATCAGTTGTTTCCCCTACGTGCCCGACCAGGGACTGAACCCACAACCTGGTGTATGGGATGATGCTCCAACCAACTGAGCCACCTGGCCAGGGTGATTGATCTATTTTACAAATTTAAAGTCCACACTTAAAGTCATGTATCAAAGTCCAGTTTGATACATTTATATATTGTAATATAATTGTGAAGCAATATTTATCACATTACATCATTATATTTTAATACAATATTATTTATATTCATTATCCTGTGCATTAACTCCCCATGGCTTATTTACCAGCCAAGGCAGAGACAGAAAGGCCATTATTATATGATACCACTTACATGTGGAATCCAAAAAACTCAAACCTGTAAAACACCAGATCGGTCTTACCAAGTTCAGGAGGCTCTATTTTTAGTCTGACCTACTCTGTAGTCAGCCAGTCTTGCAGATGAGACAGTAAGAGCTATTTTTAGCTGCAAGGGTGTTGCCAACTGGTGGAAGTGGAATAGCAAAAGTCTCCAATGCATAAGCCTACTGTATAACATTTTCTCTCATTCATTTACTCGTTCCTTCTGCATTAATGAGCAGCCTGGCCCTGAGCTAAGTGCTGGTAATCACAGAGAATAAGCAGATGCTAAAGAGCACCGGCACTGCCCTCGTGTCTTATCGCCACAGCCCTTCAGTGCTAAGGAAGCGCAGGCCGTAAGAGGTATGGTCCGTGCATCTGGTTCACTGCATGATCTGGATGTAATGGAGGCTTTTGGGTGGGTGGGAGAGAAGTTTATTTTTTGACATCTTCACATTGAGATCCTAGAGGTGATCCAGGTGGAATTTCTAATAGAAATTAGGCTCATGGATTATTTGGGCCTAAATATGTGGGAGCCTTTAGCATCCAGGTGGTTATTATAGCCACGGAGGTGGGTGAGATCACCAGGGAGAAAGGAAGACAGGCCAGGGACAAGGTCCTAAGGAACACTAGCATTTAAGAAGGCAGGAAAAAGGAGAGAACCAAGAAGAAAAAGGTCAGAGAAATGGTAGGGCAATCAAGAGAGAAAGGAGTCCTGGAAGCAGATGGAAGAGACTATTTCAAGAGAAAAGTGCTCAGCTGAATGATATGCTAAGGAGAGGTCAGGTGAGGTGAATCCTGGGGAGGCCACTATACTTGGCAACTGGAAGTTCATTTATAGGGAGATCGAAGACTGAGGGACACCGGAGTATGGAGAGAGATCTGAATGTGTCTGCAGCTGTTGGGGAAATGAGCCAGTAGAGACACAGATTAAAAACAGGATAGTTACTTGATGATGGAGCCGTGCACCAGAGAAGATATGGGGCCACATCGAGGTTGGGGGAGAGGCTGACCTTTGGAGAGGGGACAACTGTTCCTTTAGTCCTGGAGGACAGGAAAGAGGGTGGGTGCCAACAGACAAGGGTTTAAGTTTGGGGGCAGGTTGCTGAGGAAGTTCACTCCCAATAGCTTGACTTTTGGGTTTTAAACTGGTTCCGGGTAGAGTGGCCCCCCCTTCAAGACAAGAGGACCTGGGGCCAAGTACATACTAATGGCATTTCAACTACTGGTGCATTTGTACAATGCCAGGCAAAGTTCCCCAAGAAGGTTCCATCTGGAAGTGTCTGGACACAGGGAGGGGGGACGTGGAAGATGCGTACTGACTGCTGGGTGTCAAACAAAGTTCTTGGTGCAGCTGGGATTCCCATAGAGAATTGTGAACGGTGAAGATCTGTGACAGGCCAACGGTCTAGACTTGGACTCCAGAGCTGGCCCAGACAGTCCACACACACCAGCCCCTCCGGAGGACTCAGGAATCACTGCAGAATTTCTCCATGCCGACACGCTGGGCGTTGGCTGTACGGTTTCCAAATGGCCGCTCCGAGCAAGGCAGTTCTGAAATGGCTAAGGGCCATAAGGGTGCCTGTTCCCCCTGCATCTTCCTGTGTTAGCCGAGTAGGGATGGGACAAAAGACAGACCTGGGTCATCCCCTGCTTGTCCGGGGCAGGAAAACCGTGAAAGGCTGCCCGGCTGCATGTGCATGACTTATTTAAGGATGAGCACCGGTATTCAGGCTTCAGGGTAACCACAAAACAGACGGACATACACGGGGGATTTTCTGAACTGGCACATCTAATCCCTGTTTAATGCTCTGCTGACAAGGCAAATGAAATCTCCCACGAAGTACTTGCTAGAATACTAAAAATTATTCTTAACTTTTAAGTACTCTTTCATGTTTTTTGTTTGGGTAATTTGAGATTTAAAATTTTCTAACCCCTCTAAAAGCACATCATGACAGTTTTCTCAGAAACAACCAAGTGGGTGAACTGGGTATTCTGTTCACGTGACCGGGATGTCTTGGGCCAGGGTAAGTCCAGCAGGACAGCAGACCAGGCAGCATCCAGGTGTTTGATATCTGGGACATTTTAGCCATCTATTGTTTGAAATTATATTGTCCAGATATTACAAAGAACACTAAGGTAAAAAGGAAGTTTTTTCAATTTAGATCTATAATTCAAGAATCATATTTTGTTCCCTAAAGGTTTTAACTAATTAGTTTGTGGGATTTAGGACTAAAAACCTGACTTTCTATAAGATTATGTAGAGTGTTTTCTTTCTAGTTAAAAACAACCAAATTATGGAATTAGGATACCTTTCTTCCATTTACTAAATATCCCCTCCACCTCCTACAGCTTCCCTGTTCCTGTTGTCTTCCGTCTTTGCCACCAGAACACTGGCAGCCAGAACTGGGCACTCAGGCCCTTTACTCTGGTGGTTCATTGTATGAGCCCAGCATCGTGCTAAATACTTCTGATCCGGTGCCCCATTTATTCTCCCTAACAACTCTGCGGGGCAGGCACAGTTACTACCTCCATCTCAGTAAAGAGGAAATTGGGATCCAGGCAGATAAGACAACCTGCCCAAGGTGATAGTTTAGTGGTGGGGCAAGGGTCTGAACTGCAGCACCTGATCTGAGAGCCCATATTCTCAACCACGACGCCGTGAAATGACTCTTCACAGAATGTTACACCTGGAAGGGACCGCTAATAAAAGAGGAAGTGAGGTGACTAGTGTAAGGGCCAAACGTGAAGCTTGACGTAGGAGATGAGAATACAGTTCCTTTTCTTTTAAGCCCTCCAGAATCTATCCCTCCCTCTGATGATTTGCAAGCATTTATATCACCTCCTTTTTCAGTAGGTGGAAGAACATATGTCTTTGTATGATAATCCTTGTTATGAGCTCTAAGATACCATCTTCCATCAGTGCTTCCAGCAAGCACTGTCCCTTGTATTTTCTAACGCTTCTCAAATCTAAGGCACTTACCTAAGAGAACACAGCTCTGACCCCCAGGACACTGCTCTTGCCATGAACTGCTGAAGCTTTACTAACATCCTCAACCAGAGGGTGTGTGATTCCGCCACTCCTCATCCTCCACAGTGCATTTCCAAGGTACAGACTTACCTATTTCTGGGGCTGGGTGTTCTGCTCCTCCTCGGTTGCTCTTTGACTCAAAGATGTAATTTTCCTCTTTTCTGCTCTTCCCTGAGGAACCACTATCTGTGGAAAATGAGTAGAGCACATACTGAAGGTACAGTAGAAACTTTAGGAAACAGACATGAAAATACAGCCATATTTATTTTTTTAAGATGGACTTAAAGAAAGGACTTAAAGGATATCAATGCTCATAAGTTTGATATTTAAAGGTAGTATCAAAATAGGCCTAACTAGATAACTAATGTAACCGATTTAATAAAGCAGAGGGTGTGGCTAGTAGAAAGCTACGGGCCCGGTGCCACCAGCCCAGAGAAGGGAGGGAAGGAGGGAAAGCTAAGAAAGTCAAGGGCGGTCCCTGAATGCAATGGAAAGCAGAGACAGTGCAGAAAGTTTTCTTCATAAAAAAAACGAATGAAGGGCATACACAAGGCACAGAGACAAGCTATTGCTCTTTCTCCCCTTGACCCTGCTCAGACTCAGAGAGGCTCAGCACTCGCCCAGGTTCCCTAGCGCAGTAAGTGGGCCACATGGTTGGGTGTAAATCCACCCGCTTCATTACTCACATGGCACCAACAGAGTGTGCACGGTGCCCGCAACTGAAATAAGACCATAAACCTACTATATAAATGTATTTGGTGATTTGTACCAGGAAATAAATGTACATGAATTTACTAAGGATCACAAATCAACCGGATAATGGAAAAATGTTAAGTTAATCCCACCAAAAGTGCATGAGACTTGCTTCTCTGTACTCTTTTAAGCATTACTATACTTTTTCACCTCTGCCAGTGTGATAGATGAAAAGCTGCCTCTCGTTACTTTCTGTACTGCAGCATGAGTATTAATATTGCCATCTCTTCAGCATGTCTAACATGAGTTAAGGCTTTTTATCCTCAAAGCATGACTGCAGGGGAAGGAGACAGCAGAAAATCTAACACGTCCATATTTCTTGTGCTAGTTGATGATCCTTATAAAATTCAGACATAGGTCGGGAACAGTAATGCAGTTTTTAATCTGTGCTATGCAGCGTGTAACATCATTTCAGCTCACGTGAAACTGGAAGCTGGGGCTTCTCGCCTGGTGGTCTCGGGGACGACAGAGGGGGGTCAGGGGAGATAGCAGCTGGCGAAACTGCCGTGAAGGCCTTTTCTAACATTTTCAAAGTTCTGTTCTTCCCACTTTCTCTACCCTTCATTTTCAAACATTACGGGCTTTTATTTAAATTTTTTTTTTTTTTATGGATTGATGTTAGAGAGAGAGAAAGGGGGAAGAGAGAGAAAGAGAGAAAACATCAACTTGTTGCTGCATTCACGTATGCACCCACCGGCTGACGCTTCCATGTGCCCTGTTGAACCCATGACCTCAGCATAGGGACAGTGCTCTAACCAATGGAACTGCCTGGCCGGGACCAAACACTGTGTTTTTGATGGACGTTTAATAACATAAAAATGCTCATAAGAAAAATAAAAGTTTTGCAAAAATAATAATTTTGTTAAAAGTAAATGTGTGTCCATATGTATATAAATCAAAGTAACCAAAAGAAAATGCCAACAAAATGTTTACAGTGAGTTTTGCTAGATGACTTAAATTTTTTCCTGTATTCTCCAAATTTTCTACAGTAAGTATGTATTGCTTTAATAATTAGGAAAAACAATATATATTATAAATAACTGGATATCTAATCTCTCTGCATCTCTGAAACTCGATTCCTTACATCTTCACAGCCCAAGTCAAAGCCTTCATATCCATGTCTGAGAATACAAATATATTTCAAATTGGGTGGCAACTCCCACGCCTGCTGGTGGCAGCCTGGTGTGTTATTTTGAGATGATTCTGAGGCTGAGTCCTCACTCCCCAGGAGTCAGCACTGGGGTTGGGGAGGAGAGTAGGAAGCTAGGAAATTCTTTGGCAAGTGGAATGAAGGAGGCTGAGAAAACAGTTAAACAAGGCCAAGCAATGAAGAGCCTGCTAATCACAAGATCTTATCTTCCCTAACCAAGGACACTTAAGAGCAGATGGTTTACACCTCTCCTCCCCAACAAGAGAGTAAGTAGCTTAGATCACCCTGCTCAGGGAGAGAGAGAACAGAGACCCAGATGGTGCCATTAGTGCCAACCAAAGCCCAGAACAGAAAAATTCTGGAATAAATCACAGAAAATCCAATTAGATCCAGGTAAACACAAGATAAAAGTAAAGCCATGAAGCTGACCAGAGAATGATCCCAAATTCCCCTATCCACTCATTTGGATGCATCAGCATATGAAAGGACACACCCAGAAAGCTGTTGAATGTTCTATTGAGACCCTCCCAGAGACTTCCCCTAAGACTCCTCCCTTCAGAAAACAGACAAAAACTCTTAAGGAAAAGGACCCAGTCTGTGCTCCTCCTTGAGCACATCCACACCCCTCCCCGCTGCCTTTACTCAGGTGTTTACGTTTGCTTGCTTTCTCCTAAGCTCTAAGGGTCCCCACAAGACTTGCAACTAGGAGAGCAGTGGGCAGTGGCAGCTCATCTCAGGCTAACCCCCTGAGCCTGTCTCCCTTTGCCTCTGTAACTTTCTTTCCTGAGTCCACACAGCCCCGTGTGGCTCACTTCTGTTACTGTGACGTCCTTCCTGAGTCAAGGCAGCCCAGTCTAGGCTCACTCCTGTTGCTGTGATCTTGCCTCTTCTATCTTAAGCCCTTCCTTGGTTTCACTGTCCCCAGCTTTAATAAAAGTACCTTCAAAGTCACCTGGACTCATGTTGTGAAATCTTTCCTGCACAAAGTCAAGAACCTGCACATTCCAGACAGTGCTGGGTCAGACCCACCTCAGTCCTGGTACCTTTCAGGTGACAAGATCTCTGAGCAATACCTAGCACACATTAGGGCTGATGGAGTGTTGTATAGACCTCAGGCTATTTAGCATCCCTGAAACAGACTGAGTGCTGGATGGGGCCATAGGTCATCTGGTTGAAATCTTTTGTTAACTGTGAGGAAACTGAGCTCTGGAGATAGAAAGCAACTTGTCTCTCAAGGTTCTAAGGGCAGAGTGGAGACTGGAACCTAATTCAGAAGACCTGGCCTTTGGTGTCCACTCTGCCTGCCATGAATTCATTCACGCCCATGTGGGCCTCTCTACCACAAGGATGCAGCAGGAGTCCATCCACCCTGGCCTCTGAAAGCTCAGTTCTCTCCATCAGCTCTTTATGCCTCCTGCCAAAAACGCTTGGCCTCCCAGGACTCAAGTTTCTTAGGTGGCTGTTCACTCCATAAAGAGAAAACGGACCAAAATGACAAGGTAGGGATGCAGTGCTGAATTTGACCATTAGGTGGCAGGATCCACAAGGAATTGACCAAAGCAGGCGTCTGAAGTGCACTTAATCTGAACTGTCGAAAAGAAAGGCCCCGAATGGAATTTTTGCAAACATATTTGTATGAAGGCACTTAAAATCTACAAAGTGGATAAACAAAATATTGTAAGCAAATATACCAAAACATTAAAATTTGTTTTCAATAAAGGGTGATATTTTAAGCTATTTTCTTTTTATCTGTATCTTCTGCAATGGACAAATTTTTTTCATAAGTCATTAAAATAGTGACAAATTATTTCAGTTGAATGTATACAGAGTTTGAGTACTGAGGATATTTGCAAAAGCATACATAAATGTGATCATCTGTATTTCTTTTTCGTATGTCATACAATCATGCAACTATAAATGTGTAAGAAAGAAATTTAGAATGATACAACCTAATAGCGCTTAGCAGTGTGAATGCTTTTAAAAATATTATTGGTCTTATTTAAACTACAAATTACAGATTTAGTTAAATTGAAAGCATAATGCTGAACTACTAGCATATGCAGCCATTTCAACATAATATTTTCATTTACTTGGTGTGAAGCAGATTTACATGTGAATACATAGGGGTTATACTGCTTTATCTCAAAATAATCTAAAATTTAACACTTAGGGCATTAGTTTCCTTAACACAGCTGTTAAAACTTTAAACTGTAGCCCCAGTGTGGCTCATTTGTTTGGAGCATCATCCTGTAAACTGAAGGGTCGTGGGTTCGATGGCAGATGCCCGGCCTATGGGGGTTCTGTGCCTGGTTGAGCCATGTATGAAAGGCAGCCTATCAGTGTTTCTCCCTGACATCAATGTTTCTCTCCCTCTCTCTTTCCCTCCCTTTCACTCTCTCTAAAATCAATAAGCATGTCTTCACATGAGGATTAAAAATAAAAACTTTCTAACTTTAATTTATTTACAAATAAACACTGATACCTCTGGATTGTGCATCTAGTTATTTAGTAAGTATTTCTTACTATAAATAATCAGAGCAAATGTCAGGGTTTTTTTTTTTTTTCTTTTGGCTAAATTCTTCATTTAACTCTTCTTTCCTTTGAGATATTTCCTTAACACTCTTCAAATATAGCCTTAATTTTCAGCCAGTGTCATTACAGAAAATGAGGCTCTTTGTGGAGAACCTGTCTCAAGTCCTTACCTGGCATCACAGGGTCGGTTTGAATCTTTGGTCCCCAAAAGGTGGAATGATTCCTCTTCACCGTGTCTGATAATGCAGGTGGCCTGTTTGGGGCCGTGGCTTTCTGAGACTTCTCCAACAAGAAGCTGCCTGCTGCATCTTTGCTTGGTCCTGTGGTTCTAGGCTGGGCAGTAGCCGTGTGAGTCAGCGTCTTCTGCTCCAGGCTCACTGAAGTGTAGAAGAGCTAGTTAGCTGTTGGGTTCCTTTTCTGAACTTTATTTGGGAATAATAACCCATCCATTTAAGATACGTCAGTGCCCCCATGAAAACTTCTCCCCCTTGTTTTCAAGTGATGTCCCCTCTTCCAATGACTCACTTTCTAACTGTCACATATAAACTGACCAAGACAGAACGTTTAAACCTAAGGTTGTGAGAATCATCATCCTTCCTCAAACCAGCACTTAAGGAACTTTCTGCAGCTGATTTCCTCTCATGGTCCTGTTTATGTATATGACATAAGACTGCTTTAGATGACTGAGCCATACCCTAGTGTATTGCAAATTTTCTTTAAAAATTTTTCCAAAACAAAATGTTATCTCATTAAGCTTTTTGAAGGCATATATAGCAGAACCTTGGTAATTCATTCTGAAAACAGTTTGAGAAACAACTTGTTCAAAAACCGAATCTCCTTTGTTTGTCGCCTGAGAGGCGTGTGCTGACCATACAGGTGTCAGCACGAAAGGGTTGTCAGCTAGAGAACTGAGACGCAGAATCTTGTTGGACAACCAGGACATTTTTTTCCATGAACAACTTGATTGAGAAGCAAATTGTTCAAGAACCAAGACATTTGAGAACTGAGGTTTGACTGTATTAATACAGCATTTTTAGGATGGTTAGGAACCTTTTGGAAAATGGAAAACAACTTCTTAAAAAATGTCAGCAATACAGAATTTCTGCATTGAAATTCAGAAATTTAGCATTAGAGACTTAGAATAAATGCTGTTTAATTGAAGGCAAAGCTTGTTCACAGAAAGTCTCATCTGAAGTCAGGCAGAAAAAGAGCGATACTGACTTTGCATTTCATTGTGAGAACAGACACCCCTTCTCCCCCAGATGCCATGCAGCTGACTCACAGTTGTGACAGAAAGCTTCATCAGACCCATCTGGACACTGCTCGACTCCATCGCAGGCCAGTGTGATGTCAATGCAACAGCCATCGTCACAAAAGAAGTGGTAGCGTGAGCAAACCTTCGAGCACCCTATTTATAGACAAGACTCCGGTCACAGGAGCTCAGGAATGCTGACTTCCACCGCATCCCGATGAACAGAGACTAAATGTGCGGTGAAATGCATGTGGGTGAAGAGAGGCAGATACTGAGGAAACACCCAGTGGTCGGAGCCGGAGCAACAGGTTCTGAAAAATTTAAGGGGGGGTCTCTTCTTGGTCCCCTTGACTTAATTCTCAGGAATCACCGTGGGCTCCATTTCAGGGAGGTGGGAGGGGAGAAGCAGCAGCTCTGGGCTTCCCCTCCGGACCTGGCCTCCTCACTCAGGGGTCTTGCCTCTCTGATGGTTCCTTCATCCCATCACCTCCTCGGTTATACCCTGCATGGCCCTCAGGTAGCTGGCTGTGTTTTATACATGCTATGTCTTACGTTCTTGTTTCCTAAGTAACGCTTTTTACTGGGGTTAACTTTTTCCTCTTGAACCCTACTTGTTGACTACCATACCCTCATGGTACAGTAAAGAATAAACAGAAACTTTAGACACTAGCTGGTATGAACTTATTTTCTTTGAATAATGAAACTGTCTCCTGTTTGGAACTCTTAGGAGTTTTGAATCCACAGTGCAATGCACAGAAGCTACAATACATTTTCTTAAAAGGCATCCCCTGCTCCAGATTAAGCCAAATTTACTAGACTCAGCTACGTAACAGCTGGGGTGTTCCTGAGAGTGGGAATGCCGATGAAAGAGTTCAGGCTAGAAGCACATAAGGGGCCCCGCAATTCCCCAGGGACGGGATGGACTTGAGAACTCCCTCAGGACACACGGCAGTGGGGCTGATGTCACTCCCCTGAGACACGTGGCTGAGTGTGGTAAACAGGCTCAGG
Organism: Anoura caudifer; assembly: GCA_004027475.1. Lineage (NCBI taxonomy): Eukaryota > Metazoa > Chordata > Mammalia > Chiroptera > Phyllostomidae > Anoura > Anoura caudifer. The sequence goes on from PVKU01000395.1 coordinate 503,373, forward strand.
CGCAGTCCTGGCTGCACAGTCCACTGAGGGGCAGTTACAGACCGGCAAAGGAGCCCAGGAGGAAGAAGAAGGTGAAGAAAGATTGGTTAAAACTCCTGAGAAAGAAGAGGAAGCAAAGGGCCTGCAGTTGTGACTGAGAACTTGGGCCTAAAAAGGAAAATCTGCTTCTGTCAACAGGGAAGGAGTTAGGAGGAAAAGTGAAGGGGACTCTGAACACCAAGCAGGACACAGCTACTGCTCATGTTTTCTAAGCTCATATGTAAAATTCCTAAATACATCAAAGTTTTACTTATTCCTTGGTAGTCTGGGAGATAGATCCGTATTTATAATTTATCCATCTCTTTCTGGATGGCTGGTCTCTAAACTTTTGACCACACATCCCAATTCATAGCATACTAGTGAACACACATCTCCCGTCTATAAATACCATGCATGTACCGCTGTGCTAACACACTGTACATATTATAAAACACACTGAGAACTTAGAAAAGAAGATTAAAAATTCATGAAACAAAAATCCCTGCATCTTCTTTTCCATCCTAAAAATGTCTTCACCATTTGTGGGGGATCCTACTTGGAGACCATTAATCTAGATCATATAGGAAGTGTTTGTTGGCATGCTCTTTGAATGCATTATTTTCCCCAAAGCTTGAGAACATGGAGCTCCTGTATCCAAAAATGTGCCAAGTTATCATCACGTGAGCAGAGGTGTGTGCTTGTCTGCTCACCCCGGAAGGGGCCAGCCACCCCTTGGTTACCATTACAGCTGGGTCATTAACTAGAAGATCGGTATTTGCAATAGGGGGACAGAAATACCTCTTCACCCCCATCTCTGGTTTTCAGTGCCTCACTGTGGTGTTTTACTTCATTCACTGTGTGTTATTTCAATCCAACCAGGGAGTGACTCTGGAGGGCAGACAGTAGTACAGCACCCTTTTTTATTTCCTATATAAAGCTACATACATTAGACCTGTACTCAAGAGGCCTTTCAGTAATCAAAAGTGATCCCAATAACTGTCTGCCTTTGGAATACATTTTATTATCCTTCTGGAGAAAGGCCAGAAATGTACAGCCAGTAATGTGCCTCTGGAGCCCGGAAAATGGGCCTGAGTACACAAACCAGGAAGAAGGAGTTGCAGGGTGGGGCGGGGGCAGGGAGCGCTTTAGCCACCCACGTATCTCAGCACAGGCCCCTTCTCCCTCCCAGGCTGTGCACAGCAACCCCTCCCTCACTTCTGTAGGGGAGGCAGGGTTTCTCTGTCTTCTTCCCACGAGCACTTTTCTCCCAGAAGCAGCTCTCCACTCAGTCCCTGCCCAGGCCGGCACTCCATCCCAGGAGGACGTCCTGTGCTGGGAAGTGACTGGCTGGAGCCAGTGTCATGTTTCCAATGGCCCTGGTGCTCACCCAGCACATGAAGACACTCAAACTGTTCTAAGTGTCTGGCCATGTGCAGCAGCAACACGTCCCCAGGGCCTGCTCACATCGGCAGGGCTGATGGCTTGTCTCTCCGTCTGTGCCTCCCACAGCTGCTGTGGGAAGCCCTTGGAGTCTGGCCTGTCCACATGCACTCACCCCTCTTCCTGCACAGTCAGTTAAACCTTGGCTGGACTGAGCATCAGACCCCAAATTCTGAAGGCTGCTCATGCTCTGATTGCCTGGGGAAGGCAAATTCCCAAGGTTGGCAAACCTTGGTGAAGGTTGCCAAGTCCTTGGAATTCTAAAATCTTTCCCTCCTCTCCTCCC